>CAJHNH020006290.1:367500-422500 GCA_905116865.2 Candidula unifasciata | reverse complement strand
AGATGTTGACCACACACAACACAGAGATTTTGACCACACACACACAACACAGAGATGTTGACCACACACACAATACAGAGATGTTGACCACACACAATACAGAGGTGTTGGCCACACACACAACACAGAGATGTTGATGACACACAACACAGAGATGTTGACCACACACGACACATAGATGTTGACCACACACACACAACACAGAGATGTTGACCACACACACACAATACAGAGATGTTGACCACACACAACACAGAGATGTTGACCACACACACACAACACATAGATGTTGACCACAAACAACACAGAGATGTTGATCACACACACACAATACAGAGATGTTGATGACACACAACACAGAGATGTTGACCACACACAACACAAAGATGTTGACCACACACACACAATACAGAGATGTTGATGACACACAATACAGAGATGTTGATGACCACACACAACACATATATGTTGACCACACACAATACAGAGATGTTGACCCCACACACACAATACAGAGATGTTGACCACACACAACACAGAGATGTTGACCACACACAACACAGAGATGTTGACCACACACACACAATACAGAGATGTTGATGACACACACACAACACAGAGATGTTGATGACACACAACACAGAGATGTTGACCACACACACACAACACAGAGATGTTGACCACACACACACAACACAGAGATGTTGATGACACACAACACATAAATGTTGACCACACACACACAATACAGAGATGTTGACCACACACACAATACAAAGATGTTGACCACACACAACACAGAGATTTTGACCACACACACATAACACAGAGATGTTGATGACACACAACACAGAGATGTTGACCACACACAACACATAGATGTTGACCACACACACACAACACAGATGTTGACCACACACACACAACACAGAGATGTTGACCACACACAACACAGAGATGTTGACCACACACACACAACACAGAGATGTTGACCACACACACACAATACAGAGATGTTGATGACACACAACACAGAGATGTTGACCACACACAACACAAAGATGTTGACCACACACACACAATACAGAGATGTTGATGACACACAATACAGAGATGTTGACCACACACAACACAGATGTTGACCACACACACACAATACAGAGATGTTGATGACACACAATACAGAGATGTTGACCACACACAACACAAAGATGTTGACCACACACACACAACACAGATGTTGAGCACACACAACACAGAGATGACAGACGAGGACCTACCGGCCTGGACCATATGTACACATCCTTGCTTCTCCAATGTTATCATCCATGTGGTCACAACCCTTGCTACCTGAGCTTCATCCTCTGGGTCAATCCACAATGTTCCGGACACCCTGTCATACACACACACACAACTGTTAATACTTGAAAGGGACACACTGTTCTAATAAGTTTTATTTATCACCAGAGTACTAACATAAGTGTCAGCCTCTGTGGCTTATGCGTTGTAAACGCCTTCTGTAATGCCATGTTTGACCCCAGCTGCGGGCCTTGCCTTGCACTGGTTTTGACAGTGGTATCGAGAAGCTGACTGTCCCAAAAGCAATGGCAAACTACTGGACATAAATTTGCCTAGAAAAACCACAACAGCCAAAAAATGATGGGGTTGGTTCTGCAATGTCATGCAAAGGATACACAACTAACATAACTAACATTAGCACTACAATCAATTCAAAAGCCATTATAGTAATACCCTGCCTCTCCTCCCACACCCCACACCTCACAAACAAAAAATATTTCAACACTACACATGACCACACTACAACACGAACTGGACAGACTTAGTGAGTGGTGCCAGGAATCAAGAGCTCATGTGAACCCGTCCAAAGCCTCCTTAACATGGTTCTCTCTAAATACTCACATCGTCAATACACCAACGCCAGTCGTAAGCATATGTGGTGTGGACATCGAGAGAACGGACACCATGAAATACCTGGGTATGACATTTGACAGATGCTTGTCATACAAATGCCACGTAGACAACGTCATACTTAGAGCCAGAAAAGGTCTGACAGCACTCAAGGTGCTAGCAGCAGCTGATATTGAACAACGCCTACTTTTCCTTCTCTATCAAGGGCTTGTGCTTAGCGTCATTGACTATGGTCTTGGCCTCCTCACTGTCAGCAAAACCCAGCTAGAAAGACTGGACCGAGTACAAAATGAGGCCATGAGACTCATACTCGGCTGCACAAAAGACACCTCCTGCAACGCCATGCGTTATGTCCTGGGTTTGCCGACGATGACTAGTAGATACAAAGTGGCACAAGTCAAGGCTTACATGAGGGTATCGGCAGACGCTAACCAC
The DNA here is from genome assembly GCA_905116865.2 of Candidula unifasciata. Lineage (NCBI taxonomy): Eukaryota > Metazoa > Mollusca > Gastropoda > Stylommatophora > Geomitridae > Candidula > Candidula unifasciata. The sequence continues at coordinate 420,136 of CAJHNH020006290.1, read as the reverse complement.
CCATTGCACAAAGCTATATACGATACAAAAGGAACGCGTCTCAAAAGAGGCCGCTCTTGGATGGCAAAGGCTGAGAATTTGATCCAGCAGGTATGTGACCTACGCGTTATCAGGCACGGAAAAGAATGGATGAATACACCAGTAGACATGCATGGCATCTCTAAGGTTGTCATCACACTAGGAAGGTACTGTCGGGATCAGATTCCTGCGGCCATAGACACAAAAGTAAGGGAACTGATAGATCAGCATTCAGACCCAGAAGATATCATCATCTACACAGATGGGTCTGTGAAGCGCGGATCAAGGTCAGCATGGGCATACACAGCGCAAAGAAGGGGGAAAACAATACATGAAGATAGCGGCGCTTACCAGACAACCACGTCAAGCATGACCATGGAAATAGCCGCTGCTTCTAGAGCTTTAGCATGGGTATCCGAGCAAACCGCCACACAAGCAGTAATTGTCTCAGACTCAATGAATATGCTTCAGAAAATAGCAACTGGCAGTATGCGCTCTGAATGGATAGAAAGCATTCGGAAATCGCACTTAACTTCCGTAACCTGGATCTACACACCGGGTCATGCGGGCGTAAAGGGAAATGAGCAAGCGGACCAACTGGCAAGCACAGCACTAATGATTGCGGGAAAAAGCATGGACAGAGCAGATATCGTTAACGCTGTACGTACTGGGCTAGTGGATAATATCGAATCCCTGACACTAACACGATTGCGTGACATGGGAGTTAAGCATGGTGAAGCACGTCTTTGCCGTCTGCGAGGCCGAGAAAGGAGACAATATAACCAGCTTCTCATGGGGACAATTAGTAGAAGTACTTTGGAGTGGCTGCTGCTTCGGAGGACTGCGCACGCATGGGTATGCCCAATGTGCAGTGACGTCGATTGTGATAACAAAACACAAAATAACATTTTGTAGGAAGTCGGCATTCCGAAACCCAAGTTCAAGGTGTCTCCTTCGTGCCAAAGAACTGCATGGCTGTTGGGTGAACAGTCGTTAACGAAGGCAGTCAGGTCGTTGTAGGGGCGACGCCTGCTGGTGGATGTAATGTCCTAAGTCCCTTTCCCAGCTAATAGTGAGGGTACTGCTGGGGTGACCATTTGTTAACCCCTCACATAATGCTTCAAGTCACAGTGGACGCTAGGCACGGCCACTTTTTTTTTTTTTTTTTTTTTTTTTTTTAGCCGTAGCCGTGGCAGTTCTGCCAGGCGGTGGCCGTTGCATTTTTGCTCCATTTGTAGACTGGAAGGATATGGTTTCGTCACCCAGCTTCTGAGTTGAGTGCATGGTGTGACTGTGAGCTACGAGTGTTTTTCGTTGGCACAGGAGCGGAGCAACAATGGGGTGACCCGTTTGCTATGATGCTGAAACTAGGATTACCAGATTACCAGATTTCAACAAACTGGTTGGTTTTTCTGCACTTTTACATTTACCCTAACAATAATATTTCTTCTTATTTTCTCTAGTCTCTGTTCTGCTGTTCAATGCCAGGTTTTGAAGAGGCACAAGCCTCTGTGTGTGTGTGCCAACTAGGTTGACGCTGGTATTCCTGGTCTCAGTTATGCCATCTATCTATCAGGGCCAGCCTATAGCTCTGCTTGCACTGTGTCAAAAGTGACAGAGTTCTGGGGGAATTGGGGAGGGAGGGGGGCAGGGAGGAGCTATCCTGTGGTAGTCTTAATGCATGTCCGAGCCATTTGATCTGTTATATTCTGATTTAGTTCAGCAGCAAATCCATTACACACTTGTTTCCTGACATTGTTGGTTCGGGTCCTGTCAACTCTGGTCACATTTAGGATTTATTGTTTGCACCAGAGGAAAGAATACCACCACAGTCTGATACTAGAACAGAAGGCAAAAAGTTGATCCAAGCTGACAAATTAAAATATCTGGGTACAATTTTAACATCAGACGGAAGATGTGTGTCAGAAATTAGGAGCCCAATATGCCAGGACTAATGCTGTATTTCAGGGAATGAAGAACATCTTGTGCAACAGGTGCCTCTCTTTGGATGTCCAAAATGGGTACTAAAATGTTATGTAGAACCTATATTGCTGTATGGAAGTGAATCATGGAATGTGAATGCATAAATTAGAGAGAATTTGGAGGCAACAGAGATGTGGCTCCCCAGATGAATGTTAAGAATCCCTTAGACTGTTAAAGTAACTAGCAAGGACTGCTAAAAAGAAGCTAATAAAAACAGATCAATATATACAGCTGTTAGGAAAAGCCAAGCACTGTTCTGTGGTCATGTGATGAGGGGAGAGGCTTTGGAGAATGCTGTGATGACTGGGATGATCAATGGTAGAAGAAGGTGAGGCAGACCAAGAGAGATGATGACAGATGGATTGCAACCGTGGCACAGAGGGATACCATCGGTGGCACTGAGCCAGTGGACATGGAAGATACATGAATGCCTACGCCATTCGGCACAGCATTAGATGCTGATGATGATTTTATTCCTGGTGTTTCAATTCTTTTTTTCCCTTCTGTTGCTAATGCCCTGGCAATAAAGTACTTAATCATGGCTGATCTATAGAAACAGACATTCTATTCTATTATAAATATAGCTATGTTTATAAAGAACTCTCTATATTTGTGCAACAAACTCAGTCTTTCCATTCTTTATTCAGATGACCCATCTCGTTTCTGAATCTGCCTACCCATCCAGACATGGTACAGAAATGAACCCTCAAAGTCAGTTTCCCCAAGTTACATACTCCCTGAGTCATATTCGTTTGCTGTTTGCATGCTTCAAGAGGAATCCACACATCAAACTATTTATCAAACTTTCTTTTAGAAGAGAGGATGCAGAACCATAGACATTTATGATCATCGTCTCCATTTAAAAAGTTGGCAACCCTATTTGTGTTGTTTCCACGTACAGATTTCAGTCCATCCCTTCTTCTTCTTCTTTTGTGATCTCACTTTTAGCAGGTTGTAGCCCAGTGTCATGGTTTAGTCATCTTACTGTTAGCAGGTTGTAGCCCAGTGTCGTGGTTTAGTCATCTTACTGTTAGCAGGTTGTAGCCCAGTGTCGTGGTTTTGTCATCTTACTGTTAGCAGGTTGTATCCCAGAGTCGTGGTTTTGTCATCTCACCGTTAGCAGGTTGTAGCCCAGTGTCGTGGTTTAGTCATCTTACTGTTAGCAGGTTGTAGCCCAGTGTCGTGGTTTTGTCATTTTACTGTTAGCAGGTTGTATCCCAGAGTCGTGGTTTTGTCATCTCACCGTTAGCAGGTTGTATCCCAGAGTCGTGGTTTTGTCATCTTACTGTTAGCAGGTTGTAGCCCAGTGTCGTGGTTTTGTCATCTTACTGTTAGCAGGTTGTAGCCCAGTGTCGTGGTTTTGTCATCTTACTGTTAGCAGGTTGTAGCCCAGTGTCGTGGTTTTGTCATCTCACTGTTAGCAGGTTGTAGCCCAGTGTCGTGGTTTTGTCATCTCACTATTAGCAGGTTGTATCCCAGAGTCGTGGTTTTGTCATCTCACCGTTAGCAGGTTGTAGCCCAGTGTCGTGGTTTTGTCATCTCACTGTTAGCAGGTTGTATCCCAGCGTCGTGGTTTTGTCATCTCACTGTTAGCAGGTTGTAGCCCAGTGTTGTGGTTTTTTCATCTTACTGTTAGCAGGTTGTAGCCCAGTGTCGTGGTTTTATAATCTCACTGTTAGCAGGTTGTATCTCAGTGTCGTGGTTTTGTCACCTCACTGTTAGCAGGTTGTATCCCAGCGTCGTGGTTTTGTCATCTCACTGTTAGCAGGTTGTAGCCCAGTGTCGTGGTTTTGTCATCTTACTGTTAGCAGGGTGTAGCCCAGTGTCGTGGTTTTATAATCTCACTGTTAGCAGGTTGTATCCCAGAGTCGTGGTTTTGTCATCTAACCGTTAGCAGGTTGTAGCCCAGTGTCGTGGTTTTGTTATCTAACCGTTAGCAGGGTGTAGCCCAGTGTCGTGGTTTTGTTATCTAACCGATAGCAGGTTGTAGCCCAGAGTCGTGGTTTTGTCATCTAACCGTTAGCAGGGTGTAGCCCAGTTTCGTGGTTTTATAATCTCACTGTTAGCAGGTTGTATCCCAGAGTCGTGGTTTTGTCATCTAACCGTTAGCAGGTTGTAGCCCAGTGTCGTGGTTTTCTGTATTTGTCTTGTATTTCTCAAGAGGCTTGAGTGACGGATCTGTTCATCTTTTTGCAGGTTTCAGCTACATATCTTTCTTGGTCTTCCCTTGCCTTCCTCTCAGATGTTCAGCTGTAAACAGTCTCACACGCTTCCCTTGCACTTCTCCTGAACATACTTAGACAAGCAGAAGTGTCTCTTTACAGGCTTAAAGTGCTAATTTTTTCTTCTTCTCAACATTCACTGGCTGCTAATTCCACACACATCCATGCCATGCAATAAGACCGTCAAGAATCTTCTCTCGTTGTCTTCCTCTATCCCTCCTTCCACAGATCTTTCCAGTGGTCACAACATGTTCCATTTTTCCTCTTCTCATAACGTGGCAGAAAAATGATGACTGTCTCCTGATGTATGTGGTAAGTTGTCTTTGGGCTTCCGCTTCTTTCAAAACTTCTTGGTTGCTCTTTTTTGGCTGTCCAAGGTATTTTAAGCAGTCTTTTGTAAAACCACATCTTTGAGGCCTCAAGAAAATGTTTGGCCTGCCTACCGATTGTCCAGGATTCAAAGCCATATGTTAAAACTGGATGTATGTAGCAAGCAAGATGTCATAATGTACATTTTTATTAACTTCAGATTGTTCATTGTGTTTCTATCTTTGTTTATTGTCTGTCCCTATTTGTTTATGTCTGTATTTGTTTACTTTCTGTCCATGTTAGTTACTCTTTGTCTTTGTTTATTGTATGTATTTGTTTGTTTATGTCTGTCTTTGTTTGTTTACTGCCTGTCTTTGTTTGTTTACTGAATGTCTCTGTTGTTCTGTCCAAAGAAGTTGATCCCCTTGTCTTTACTCACACCTTTACATCTTTCAAGGTGAGAAAGAGTTCAACTGTGCTGAACGGAAGCATGGGACTCATAGCCAAAGGCGAAGGCAAGTGTGACTAGCAAGACCCGTCTGCAATCAGAAATGTCTTCCACATTTAGACCATGGGATCTCTGGTTTATTGCTGTGTGTGCTGAGGACAGTGGTATGACACAAACACTAGCTACTTACAGTGTAGAATGTCCCTCATCGACACAAACACTGGCTACTTACAGTGTAGAATGTCCCTCATCGACACAAACACTGGCTACTTACAGTGTAGAATGTCCCTCATCGACACAAACACTGGCTACTTACAGTGTAGAATGTCCCTCATCGACACAAACACTAGCTACTTACAGTGTAGAATGTCCCTCATAGCAGCTGTCAGGGAAATGGAGGATTTTCTCAATCTTCAGCCTCTCTTCAGCCGTCGTCAGCACGTTGTGTAGTGGAGCTGGGGAGTTGCTCAACACGTAATACAGAGTCTTGTTGATGCGGTCTCCGTTGAGAGCACCAGCTGCTAAGGATGTGCTGATGGAGAATCCACTAAACCACAGCTAGGGGAGAGAAACAGGACAGGGTTATTGTTATTATCTTCCCCTTGAGAGTAAAAACTCTTTTGTGTCTGAGGCATACATTTCTTTCTCTACCAACCAATGCGCCAGGTGTGAATGTTCTTTTTTCCCTCCAGGACTTGAGCTCAAAAGATTGACTCTCAGTGACTCAAAAGATTGACTCTCAGTGACTCAAAAGATTGACTATCAGTGACTCAAAAGATTGACTATCAGTGACTCAAAAGATTGACTCTCAGTGACTCAAAAGATTGACTCTCAGTGACTCAAAAGATTGACTCTCAGTGACTCAAAAGATTGACTCTCAGTGACTCAAAAGATTGACTCGACTCTCAGTGACTCAAAAGATTGACTCTCAGTGACTCAAAAGATCGACTCTCAGTGACTCAAAAGATTGACTCTCAGTGACTCAATAGATTGACTCTCAGTGACTCAAAAGATTGACTCTCAGTGACTCAAAAGATTGACTATCAGTGACTCAAAAGATTGACTATCAGTGACTCAAAAGATTGACTCTCAGTGACTCAAAAGATTGACTCTCAGTGACTCAAAAGATTGACTCTCAGTGACTCAAAAGATTGACTCTCAGTGACTCAAAAGATTGACTCTCAGTGACTCAAAAGATTGACTCTCAGTGACTGAAAAGATTGACTCTCAGTGACTCAAAAGATTGACTCGACTCTCAGTGACTCAAAAGATTGACTCTCAGTGACTCAAAAGATTGACTCTCAGTGACTCAAAAGATTGACTCTCAGTGACTCAAAAGATTGACTCGACTCTCAGTGACTCAAAAGATTGACTCTCAGTGACACTCAAAAGATTGACTCTCAGTGACTGAATGAGCCATTATTTGGATGTAATCAAGCAGTAAAGAAATCTCAGAAAACTTGTTTAATAAAGTTAAACTGGGGCACCGAATGTTACAAGGTATGTGGCTGAGTGTGTGAATTACTGTGTCAATATCTACTTGTCATGTTCCCACGCACCAAGACCTGAGTGACTGGATTTGTTGCTGTCTCCGCAGTGACATGGCCAAGCGTTTGCCTTGCAAACTGGGACCTCTGCTTGTCACTCTGCCTGCATCATATCTGTCTCCATATTCTCAAAATGCTCTGTGAGTCAGTTCAAATCATGACACTTCTTTACAGCTGGTTCTCAAGCCAGTGGAGGTGTTTCCTGTCAAGAGACACAAAACCTAGAACACAACCTTATGAACTTGTTCTATGGAAAGTTAAGCCATTGAAGACATCCAACAAACTGTTTACCTGTCCCCAAACTTTAGTGTGCTCCTGTTTCAACACATTTTCATCAATCTCAATTCCTTTCTCCAACTCCTGCAACACAAAACACTGCCTTGAGTTTTTTTACTATACTAATTAAAATTATTTAAAACAAAAAGCTCCACTCAATCTGCCGAATAAATAAAGACCTAAAATATGACAGAACTCTTCTTTAATAAAACACACACATAAAGCATCTACAGATTATATATTGCAGATTCATACCGATTCATGCAACCATGAATTCTTCTGCAATAAAATACAATTTACTGACTGTCTAAACTTCAGTTCTGTACTAAGACAAGAAAAGACAACTCTAAATGAGAGAAACTGAAACATGACAAAACATAAGATCAATCAAGCTGGCTATTCACACACACACACACAGCTGTGGTTTTTCACGGAAAATTGCAGGAATTATGTTTGTATATTGATATTGATGACAGATGACTCTAACTAACGATGGACCTTACCCTTGTTAAACATGTCAGCATTCTGGTTTCTCCAGCTGACCATTTTCACAACTGTGGTCAGCGGACTGACTGGGCATATGGTGCTGGACCTCAAGGTTAGACCAATCAGCAGTCCATAGGAATGTGGTCAACCTCTCACTGGCCACCTTTACTTCCCACGAAATTAGTAGGGACCATTTTAAATTGGACTGGCTTAATACCCAAGGTCAATTTGTGAGGGAAAAACATTTGCTGATTTGAACCCAAGACCTTCTGGCTGTCTGGCTAGCACCTAGCTGCTATACAAATGTAGCTTTCTTCAGCTCACAATGGAAACATTATCATGCAGCAGGTCCTTTGTAGAACACCGCTCTCATCACAGTCTGCCTGAAAGAAACTTGGTCTCTCACCTGATTTCCCATTTCATGCACTTTCCTATCCAAGGTATCACTTACATCTGTGCCCATCTTCGTGCTGGTCGGACTGTGTGGGTATGTGCGCGTATGTCTGTTTGTGTGTGTGTGTGTCTGCATTTGTTTCTATGGGTGTGTCTGTGTGTTTATATCTGTATGTTTGTATGTGTGTGGAATGTGCGTGTCAGTGTGGGTATGTAGGTATGTATGTGGGTGAATGGGGTGTGTTTATGTGTGTGTGAAGGTATGTGGGTGTGTTTAAGTGAGTGAGTGGGTGGGTGTGTGTGTGTGCATGCATTTTACCACCCATGCTTTTGTGCTTTTTTTCTCTCTCTATTTTGATATTCATAATATGCATATTATCATATAAATATAACATGTCTATTGATAAAATACAGCTGCAGTGTAAAAGACCGGTATTTGGAAGGGCCGAAGGTAAGACGGGCCTGCGTGCCTAATTTGTGACCCTTTGAAAAAAAAGTTTGTTCGTTCGTTCGTGTCTGAATCCACTGAATCCAATCTGAATACACTCAGGTTAATCAGGTGGGCTGACTCAATGATCTCAGGTCAGACCATCAGGTGGGCTGACTCTACGACCTCAGGTCAGCCCACCTGATGGTCTGACTCTACGACCTCAGGTCAGACCATCAGGTGGGCTGACTCTACGATCTCAGGTCATACCATCAGGTGGGCTGACTCAATGATCTCAGGTCAGACCATCAGGTGGGCTGACTCTACGATCTCAGGTCAGACCATCAGGTGGGCTGACTCAATGATCTCAGGTCAGACCATCAGGTGGGCTGACTCTACGACCTCAGGTCAGACCATCAGGTGGGCTGACTCTACGATCTCAGGTCAGACCATCAGGTGGGCTGACTCTACGACCTCAGGTCAGACCATCAGGTGGGCTGACTCTACGATCTCAGGTCAGACCATCAGGTGGGCTGACTGCAATCTCAGGTCAGACCATCAGGTGGGCTCACTCTACGATCTCAGGTCAGACCAACAGGTGGGCTCACTCTACGATCTCAGGTCAGACCATCAGGTGGGCTGACTCTACAATCTCAGGTCAGACCAACAGGTGGGCTCACTCTACGATCTCAGGTCAGACCAACAGGTGGGCTGACTGCAATCTCAGGTCAGACCATCAGGTGGGCTGACTCTACGATCTCAGGTCAGACCATCAGGTGGGTTGACTCTACGACCTCAGGTCAGACCATCAGGTGGGCTGACTCTATGATCTCAGGTCAGACCATCAGGTGGGCTGACTCAATGATCTCAGGTCAGACCATCAGGTGGGCTGACTCTACGATCTCAGGTCAGACCATCAGGTGGGCTGACTCTACGATCTCAGGTCAGACCATCAGGCGGGCTGACTGCAATCTCAGGTCAGACCATCAGGTGGGCTGACTCTACGATCTCAGGTCAGACCATCAGGTGGGCTCACTCTACGATCTCAGGTCAGACCAACAGGTGGGCTGACTGCAATCTCAGGTCAGACCATCAGGTGGGCTGACTGCAATGTCAGGTCAGACCATCAGGTGGGCTGACTCTAAGATCTTACATGTCAGTTAAAAGTCCTCCATGGTTCTACCTAACTTGCTCTGCACACTTTCCTTTTGAGGCAAGGTTGCCTTATGTAACTGACATAAGTCCTTGGGTATTGCTTACCTTACTTGATTGTTGAGTCTTTCCCTTTTATTGCCCTAGTACAAAGAGGTACCTTGGGTGGCTGAGTGGTCTCAAGGTATGGCATCCGCCTTGAGTGCTGGAGGTCCCCGGTTCAGGCCCCAGTGAAGGCTGGGATTTTGTTTTCTGAACTCCTAGTAATTTGACCTGGTCTCTGGGTAGTTAGATTAAACGCCCGTATGTATTCTTTGCCTGTAAAAAAAATCCCTTGGCAGTTGGAAATCAAAAAGAGTAGCTTAACCGTGCTGCCTGAGCAAAACTTTGAGTTGAAAATCTACCCATAGCATTTCAGGATCCTTGCCAGTGCAATGGAGTTTATGCACTGCACTGAGAACCTTCAGACTCAGGCTTGAGTTAGAAGTAGAACGGAGCACTTATGGGTTCCTACTCTTGTGCCATGATGTTGATCCATTACATAAACATTAAGCAGTACCTTACAATCTTGTTTAGACTTTTCTCTTCTACCCTGGGGTGTTTAAATACCTTACAACAAAGAATATTAAATAACACTTGTTCTTGCAAAGTTTAAAGAATTCATACATTTGCATAATTGTCACAAACTGAAGTCAAACAACTTACTCCTTTGGCCTGCTCAATGCAATCAGGCACATACTTATGGGCATCTTGTGATGGGAAAGGTCTACTGTAGTGGACAGCAGTCAAAAAATGAAACCTTTTTGTGCTGCAACAAATCGTCATAAAAAATATACAATTATCAGAACTAATATTTGGCTCATTAAAGATTAAACACTAACAATAATTTTATTAGATTCTAAGTGAGTTATTTAGGTGCTGGTGAGTGCATTCACAGTGAGTAATTTGTTTTTCAAGTATGTGCCAGATTCTCAGTGTCATGTCCATAAATTGATGAAACTTCAGTAAAATAATATATATATATATCTTTTTTCTTTCACAATTTTTCAGAAATTCACATCATTTGCTGAAATTCTGTTATAAAAGTCATTATGTTTACACAAATTCAACTTTCTGAGAATTAGACCTTTCTGTGAAAAGTACCTTTTGTATTCTGGTCCATGCAAAATTCCCCGAAGAAGGAAAAAATCTTACCAAGTCTTGATTTCACCTGCGAAATGATAACTTGTTTAGCTGCCTTGAGTCATTTCATAATGTTTCACAAACAGAAATATTTGGAACAGTTCTAAAGTAATCAGTGTCAAGCTCACAGGGGACCAGGAAAGAGGAGTCCTAAATTAACAGTTACATGTGAGTAGATGTAGGCTATACTCCTAATAATGGTCCAAAATTATCAAGGCCGAAAATATACCTTAACAGGGCCTCAGTCACATGTAAATTGCCAACCTCTTCAGGCAACTACACAGCATACCACTGGAAGTATCTCCTGCACCGCTACGAACGGCACGGAGCGGGGCTAAACTATATGGCTGGGACTCACGAGCAAATAAAATGGCGGAAGCTGCAGGAGATGCAGTAGCTGCTGCTCTTGAGTCCCAGTCAATAATTTAGCCCCGCTCCGCGCCGCGGGAGATACTCTCGGCGGTGACTTTAATCGGCAGAAGCTTTTTTTGCTGTATGCTATGTAGTCGCCGGAAGAGGTCTGCAATTTACGTATGACTGAGGCCCTTTAGGGTATATTTTCGGCCTCGATAATTTGGGACCGTTATTTCGGAGGATAGCCATAGATGTAAGCCAAGAACGAATATACTCACCAGACAATGAAGAGTTCTACCAAAAGGAGACAACTCTAACAAACACAACAGTTTAAGATGCAAGCATGTAACATCATACTCACTATCTACTACCTATAGAAAGTCAAGGACAATGATATCCATCATATTATCTAAGATAGCCATTGGTCTCGACAGATAATGCCGTCACACCTAATTTCAAGGTTTAACCATTGTAATGTTGTGAATTTCCGGGGAAATCCCAGAGAGTTCCCAAATGGGGGGACAAGGTCAGAGGACCAGTGAAACAAGAGAAAAGCGAGATAAGCAGGTCTCGAGTATCCTGTGGTGAGTGAATAGGGATACAAGGAAAGCGTGAGACTTGAACGGAAGGTGTGAACCCAGAGAGGGTAGAAAGTCAGTTGAAGTTTGGACCTGAATGTGTGTGGTCGAATGCAAGAGAACAGCAGAGAAGAATGCAGATCGTCTGACCGTGTGTAGTTGTTTGAGAGCAGAAATGAATGTCTACTGACAGCAAGTTTCGATTGTGTACAGGTACAAGGTAGAATATGTTAGCATGATCCAGATATAGAATCCGAAAGGTAATGGCAGAGAGAATCACAGTGTGAGATAGTTGACAATGTCATCAGGAATCAGCCATGCGTAGCAGCCATGAGAACACAAGTGAGCGCATGGACAGTGCGGTTGTTGGAACAGCGAATAAAGGTCAATAACTGAGTGTTTGTCGTCTGGTGTATTCTTAGTAACTCTGCATACCTAAGAACGTCAGTATAGCAATGTGACAAGTTAAATCAAACCCCTAGCAGAGCCACATTGCAACGATGAAAATACAACTATAAGTAATTTACCTTGCCGCTTCAACTCTGACTTCCTTTGAGGAAACTGTGATGGCTGCTACAGCAACAGCGATCTTGGTGTTAGAGTTTGTAACCGCCACTGTCCCCGAGAACACTTTGTAGGTCACTGTCCCACTAGAACGTGAAGCAAAGCTGCAGGAGCAATAATAATGGTCATACAGTAAGTTATATCATTTTTAGGTACAGGTCGCGATAAGAGACCCAACAATGAGAGTGACCTCCCTTCCCACTGATGCCCTTATCTGGTGTTGTGCTTCTACTATGCCACATAGGATTCAGGCATAGTGAGTCGTATATTACTCCTTGTTCTCAGCGATAGACGATATAGTCCTGGGAAGTAAAGGCGACCGGTGTGATGTTGATCATATCACCCACTGTCTATCGACTGCTCTAAAAAATAAAGGTCTAACCCTATATGCCCAATACACATGAAGGCATGGGAGAAGGTCCTTAACCCCTAAAGACAAGATCCTGATGAACCTTAAGTGAACCAAGGACAGTCAGCTGACTAGTGAGAGATGATGCGGAAGCTGCAGAGATGGGAACATAGTGGATTGATAAAGAGTCATAAGGATGTCTTGAAAGAAATTAACCAATTAAGAAAACTGATTAACCCATATCTTCTTCTTTTTCATGTTCACCAGCTGTAAACTCTGGCGGAAAGTTCTGGTTATTCATCCACTTCTGGACAGCAGTCCTGTTCCAAAACCTGAGTGTTGCATGTGCATCAGTTTTACATATCTCATTTATTTGTATGCAGACTGCTGATCCCTTGCCTCTCAGGCAGATGCACTTTGACTTCGAAGGAAGCTCCCAATTAGTCGACTCTTACGACATGCTTTTGGGTAGGCAGTGGGTCTATTCTTGTTTTCTCTATAATAGGGTCCTGGAACCAACATGGGAACCAATAATATCAAAATGCACTGTGGAAAAAGCAGCTGATTAATGAGCTATTCACACCAACTTTGTGCTATCAGTGCCAGACATGGAAAGTCCTACACAAACACAAAATTACAACATGTGAGACGAGATCTACAAGAAATGTGGCAGGAAAAACCAGAAGAGACAGAGTCACCAATGAAGAACCAAGAATGGTGGGCACAGAACCAGTGAATGATTTCATAGAAAATCAAAGAATCAAATGGTTTGGTCATCTGGACAGAATGGAACAAAGTCAGCCAGTAGCTAGAGCGTAGTACATGAGAACGGCAGGCTACAGGGCAAGAGGCTGACCAAGAAAGAGATGGGTGGAGGCAGTAAAAGAAACACTGCAGAAATTTAATATGAAAGTAACACAAGCAACATAACTAGCAAAATACAGGAAACTATACATAACACCTCCCTGTGATGCTTTGTGACATAAACAGTAGGATAAAAGAAGAAGATTAACCCATATCAGATGGAAACAATCCACATCCTTTAGTCACATCGTTCAGTTGAGTTGAGAATTGACAACACTCGTGGCATTCCCATGCTCCATTCTCATCTTCAGCAGCCAGTGCAGAGTTCCAATGCTGATCGTACCGGTCATAATCTGGTTTGATATGTCCGTCTTGCCTTTCCTTTGTAGTGAGCCGACCAGACCCTCTGGTTACACCCAGGTGCCTCATTCTCTCCAGGCCATAATAATCTTGTTTTTGTACTGATTCCGTTGCTTGTTCCCAAAGGGCACTGACCACATCTGCCTAGTGGTGTCACATGGTGAGAAGGGGAAATCAAGAGTATGTCGAGACAACAGAAAAGCTGCAGGGGAAGAGACGGAGAGGAAGAGGCAGACGGAGAGAGAGAGAAGACATTAGACAGTTTGACATCATGGTATGTCAGAAATGGAAGATCATCTATGTCAGAAAGCTGCGGGCAAATATGACAGATATAACGCCACACAGCATCCGCTGTCAGTAAAAGAAGACTCGTAATGTGCAATAAACAAATGTTTTTTTTAAATTTATCTATTGCAGACATATTTTATTTAACAGAAAAATGCAAGTGAAAAAAACAGTATCCAAAATAAATCTGCAAAAGCAAACAAGACTCTAAATAAATAAATACCTGACTTGCTGAACCAGGACATCATCCCAACCTGATGCTCCTATCTGGTCAAGTTCCACTGTTACTGGACTTGTCTGAAATTGTTTCAGAATACAACTATTTGAACATCAAGTGTGACATAAATCTGGCCCACTATAGTAGAGTTAGTCAAGTAATGGGAGACATGGTGGATTCAGTAGTGGAATAAATGGTGAGACAGTTTGGTAGGATTATAAAAGGAATACATGGTGAGACAGTTTGGTAGGATTATAAAAGGAATACATGGTGAGACAGTTTGGTAGGATTATAAAAGGAATACATGGTGAGACAGTTTGGTAGGATTATAAAAGGAATACATGGTGAGACAGTTTGGTAGGATTATAAAAGGAATACATGGTGAGACAGTTTGGTAGGATTATAAAAGGAATACATGGTGAGACAGTTTGGTAGGATTATAAAAGGAATACATGGTGAGACAGTTTGGTAGGATTATAAAAGGAATACATGGTGAGACAGTTTGGTAGGATTATAAAAGGAGTAAATAAAGAATGAAAATGTTAGAATAAACTGGTGGGATATTTGGTCAGGTAAAAGGATATGGACCAAAGTGGCATAACTGGTGCATTAAATGGTGATAGGAAACGGTGACATAAATCAAATAAAAAAGTATAGGGCATATAGGGCTAGACCAATATTTTTAGACCAGCCGGCACAAGATGGGTGATGTGGTCAGCATCATGCCAGCCGGTCCCACTTTAACCGGTAAAAAAAAGGTCATTTAAAAAAAAAAGTCTGGCTCCGCCAGGTAGCGAACCCATGACCTTCCGATCAAACAAACAATCAGAACTTTCTGCCAGAGCTTACAACTGGTAAACAAACAATCAGGACTTTCTGCTAGAGCTTAGAGCTGGTAAACAAACAATCAGAACTTTCTGCCAGAGCTTAGAGCTGGTAAACAAACAATCAGAACTTTCTGCCAGAGCTTAGAGCTGGTAAACAAACAATCAGAACTTTCTGCTAGAGCTTACAGCTGGTAAACAAACAATCAGGACTTTCTGCTAGAGCTTACAGCCGTGAACAAAACAATCAGGACTTTCTGCTAGAGCTTAGAGCTGGTAAACAAACAATCAGAACTTTCTGCTAGAGCTTAGACCCGGTAAACAAACAATCAGAACTTTCTGCTAGAGCTTAGAGCTGGTAAACAATGCTATCTAAGCTTATCAATCCTCAGTCGTGAACCTGTTTCTACGACGACAGCAAAGAGGTGTAGATACATCGTGACCAGTATTGATGAGCCCTGGTGCTGGTGCACTGCCATGTCTGGTTGATCTCAAACAGTTGACCTAGTTTATTCCTTGCTGGGGGAACTCGTTTCAGGCGGCTGACCTAACTTACCCTAGGATTATGGATTAGGATATCCTGGACTAGCAGGGCTGGGCGAGATCTGTGAGCGTACAGCTGTGTGCTGATAGTGACACATTCTGTGGACTGAACAATTAACACAAGTCATCTTGTGAACTGAACAATCAATTCAAGTCAACCTTTGGACTGAACAGTCAATACAAGTCAACCTGTGGACTGAACAGTCAATACAAGTTAACCTGTGGACTGAACAATCAATACAAGTCAACCTGTGGACTGAACAGTCAATACAAGTCAACCTGTGGACTGAACAGTCAATACAAGTCAACCTGTGGACTGAACAGTCAATACAAGTCAACCTGTTGACTGAACAATCAATACAAGTCAACCTGTGGACTAAACAATTATTACAAGTCAACCTGTTGACTGAACAGTCAATACAAGTCAACTTGTGGACTGAACAATTATTACAAGTCAACCTGTGGACTGAACAGTCAATAGAAGTCAACTTGTGGACTGAACAATCAATTCAAGTCAACCTGTGGACTGAACAGTCAATACAAGTCAACCTGTGGACTGAACAATCAATACAAGTCAACCTGTGGACTGAACAGTCAATACAAGTCAACCTGTGGACTGAACAGTCAATACAAGTCAACCTGTGGACTGAACAGTCAATACAAGTCAACCTGTGGACTGAACAATCAATACAAGTCAACCTGTGGACTAAACAATTATTACAAGTCAACCTGTGGACTCCACAATGAGCCTAAGTCTACCCATGTACTGAATGAACAAGGCAAAATGTGCACTGATTAATAAACCCAAATCAACATGTGCACTGAACAATGAACCCAAGGCAACCTGTGCACTGTTTAATGAACCCAAGTCAACTGATGGACTGAGCAATTATTACAAGCTATTCTCTCGACAGTGTCCGTATACGAGGACATAAGAGTGCATGGGCATTTACAGCTTTCTCTTCAGGCAGAACAGTTCAAGAAGCCAGCGGTGCCTTCTCCATGACTACCAGCAGCATGACGATGGAGGTGATGGCGGTGACACAGGCTTTCATGTGGCTCTGTTCACAGGACTATTCCCGCATGTGTGTGCTGAGGGATTCTTTGAGTATGATCTGGCAGGTCGAGGCAGACTGGTTTCGCAAACAGTGGCTTGAGTCATTGCAAAATTCTCCTGTGTGTGCAGTTACTTTCATATTCGTCCCAGGGCATGCAGGTGTTGTTGGTAATGAGAGAGCTTATAAACTGGCAGGTACTGCATTAATTGAAGATGGCCGGCCCATGGATCAGGCAGACATTGCCATTGCCCTTAGAGAGATAGGACGTTCTGAGGATTTTGGAAGCAACGTGTCCACATCACGTCTAAGAATACGCGAATTGGGAGTAAAGATCAGCACAGCCAAGCATGAGTAGCACACTGGACGCACACAAAGTCTTGTTAACCAACATAGGACTGGTACTATTAACCACATGACACTAATAAATATGTTGAGAGGGGAATCTGAGCGCCTATGGATGTGTCCGAAGTGCTGTGAAGATAATCTAACTCATAACTCGACTCAGTGACCAACAAAGGTTAACCTTTGGGCTGTGCAATGAATACATGTCAATATGTGGGCTAACTGACAAACATAAGTCAATAATGGTGGTCGTAATATAGTTACTTTATTACTTACTTTGTCGCTCCTTTTCTAGCCTGGGGTGTAGAGGTTTGCCAGAGAGATCGCCAGACGTCTCTATCAGCAGTTTTCTTTCTGACTTTGTTCCCTTCCTGTCATCTGTTAGTCAGGGACAGTCGGATGTTGTCTTCTCAGCGGACCCCTGGGTCACCCTGGAGGTCTGGTTCCCTGGTTTTTAGCCTGCCATGGTGACCGATTTTCTCCCCTTCTGTATACATGCTCAAACCATCGCAACTGTGACTGATTCACTCTGGTCTGTAAGGCCTGGGTTTCAAGATCCTGATGTTTCATCTGATTGCAAAGTTTGTCCCTTCTTGTCACTTGGACAACCTTTCTCAGATATCTCATTTCTGAGGCCTGAAGACAATTTCTGTGAGCTGTTGTCATTGCCCATGACTCACACCTGTAGGCCAGGACTGGTACATAAGTAGAGAGGTAAACAGCCGCAGCTGCTTTTCTTGTAGCCAGCTTTGTGTTAATGCCGCCATTTCTGTTTATTACAACTCCAGGGTATTTGAACTGGTTGACCTGCTCAAATGCATACTGTCCCATCATGAACTGGTGTTTCTTCTCCTCTCTTGAGATCACTGGAATGAACCTTTGTTAGGCCGACATCACTCGACATGTACCTTGTCTTACGACATATCTGCTTTCGCCATGGCTCACTCTCTGGATGATTAATTCACACTGCTCTCATGTCTAGGATTAATAACACAACGCTGCTCAGCTTCCTTGTGCATGCTGTCAGTTTATTCTGTTACATTTATTCAACATGCTCCAACAATTATTCACACTTCCATCGCTTGCGACATATTCAAATACTAGTCATTTGCGCGACATAAAGACTACATCTTCTGATAACACAACCGTCTTCTACGACTTCTGGTAACCAACTGACCACGAGGCTAGCTCAGGCTTTCCCTCGCTTACTCCACCACAAGTATCTCGTGCCGTCACTTGTAGCACGGACTTTCTGCTTGCCACAATGTACTCGTGGAGACCATGCAAAGCAGGGTCATCACAATCACCATGGTTTTAGTTTTGGAGATACTGATGGTTATCCCATGCTTCTCAAACTCTTCCTTCCAGAGAAGTAAGTTGCACTGAAGATGTGCCTCTGATTTTGTAATAGTAGTTGTGGTGGTTATAACAGAGGTAGCAGTGGTGGTAGTAGTAGTGATAGTAATAGTAGTGGTGATAACTGTAGTATTGGTGGTAAAAGTAGCTGTGGTGCAGGTAGTAGTGTTGGTGTAACAGCAGTAGTGGTGGTGGTAATAGAGACAGTGGTGGTAGTAGTGGTGGTGCTGATAGTAGTGGTGGTGACAAGCGTGAGGTGGTAATGGTGAGGGCAGTAAACATCAGGTTAAACCATTTTTCTCTGCAGGACATAACAAGACTGAATGAAGGCATCACATTTAGTGCTGTCTTCTCTGCAAGACATAGCAAGACTGAATGACGGCATCACATTTAGTGCTGTCCTCTCTGTAATTTCAGCTAATGCTAACATATTCTTCTTCTTTCATCGTCTCACTGATACCAGGTTGTAGCCTAGTGTCGTGGTTTTGTCATCTCACTGATACCAGGTTGTAGCCTAGTGTCGTGGTTTTGTCGTCTCACTGATACCAGGTTGTAGCCCAGTGTCCTGGTTTTGTCGTCTCACTGATACTAGATTGTAGCCCAGTGTCGTGGTTTTGTCGTCTCACTGATACCAGGTTGTAGCCCAGTGTCGTGGTTTTCTGTATCTTCTTCTTTGCGTTCACCAGCTGTAAACATTAGTGGTGTAGTGAGTCATTTTCTCCCCATTGGGTTATGCCCGATAGATGACGTCAGTAATAAATGTAAGGCGAATGTTTTGACTGACTGAGATAACACGAGATTTATGTCTTGAGTTTCATGAGAGACATCTGAAAGTCAGGTTTTATGTGAAACATGATTGTTCACGTGAACCATGAAGGTTGACTGGCAGGATTCGTGTGAAATGCGAATTATCACGGGCCAGACACGACTTTCAACGGTGGGGAATTCGTGAGAATGAAATTATCCAGAATATTCAAGAACATGACAGATCAGAGGGCTATATAATAGCGAAGAAAGGTTCGTGAGGCAGTCTCGTTTAGGCCAAGGGAAGGTGTATGTGTTCGGAAGAATGTTGACGTCTGAATAGCGTGATTTCCCAATGCCTACCTGGCATAAAATAGTGGCTGACGGAAACGGTGGCCAGCTGTGAATGACTGTCGTCTGGATGGAGGGAGCTACTGTGTTTCGCTAAGTTGTGTGAATTCTACGATGTTACAAAGGTATGATTGACTGTTTAGAGCATTGATGAGTGATATTGTCGTGTATAAACATTTACTGACTGCAACATCAGCGAGTGAAAATAAACAGTACGTGTAACTTCTGAACGTCTGCCAGCGTCCATGTTTTCTCGTTCTTGTCAGTTGGTGAATGGAAAGATGCGGTGACTCATTCGAGCCAGCAATTAATAACAATGAAGATCACTGCAAGTGGAAAGTTCTTGTTGTTTATCTACTTTCTGGACTGCAGTCCTGTTCCAGAACCTGAGTGTTGCGTGTGCATTCATTTTACAGATCTGACTCATTTTCCTTGCCTCAGGCAGATGCACTCCGACTTCGAAGGAACCTCCCAACCAGTGGAATTTTATGACATGCTTTTGGGCAGGCTATTCTTATTTTCCCTATAATAGAGCCCCGGAACCCACACAGGAAGTTTTCTGAATTTGTCTTGTGCTTCTGAGGTGGCTTGGGTGGTGGATTTTTTCATCTTTTTACAGGTTTCAGCTACACCACATATTCATCTCTTTCTTGGTCTTCCCCTCACCTTCCTCCCAGATGTTCTGCTGTAAAAAGTCTCATTTGCAGTTTGGTCTGGCTGCATTCTCACTAGATAGCCAAATCACTGAATGCTGTGTCTGTCAGTATAATCCAGACATGGTCTTATTCCAGCTTTCTCTCTTATGCTGGTATTTGTAACCGTGTCCCTTCTTGTGGAGACATCAAAGTTCAAATATGATAATCTTAAAATCTTCTTCTACACTGGGGTGCAAAAATTAATATTATAACCAGCAAATTTAAAAGAAAACTGTATTTCGATTTGCCAAACTGGCAATTACAGACATGAACTTACTGTGCCCTTGACCTGTATTTTATGTGCCAAACCAGACCTAACATCAAGGACACTGGCCTCTGGAACAAAACAAACACATTGGATCATTAAATTATCTATCTTTATATCATCTGTGTGTTTATATCTATCTGTATGTTTAAATCTATATGTATGTTTATATCTATCTGTATGCTTATATCTGTATGTTTATATCTATCTGTATGTTTATATCTGTGTGTTTATATCTGTATGTTTATATCTATCTGTATGATTATATCCATCTGTATGTTTATATCTGTATGTTTATATCTATCTGTATGTTTATATCAGTGTGTTTATATCTATCTGTATGTTTATATCTATCTGTATGCTTATATCTATCTTTATGTTTATATCTATCTGTGTTTTTATCTATCTGTATGTTTATATCTATCTGTGTTTTTATCTATCTGTACGTTTATATCTATCTGAACGTTTATATCTATCTGTATGTTTATATCTATCTGTATGTTTATATCTATCTGTATGTTTATATCTATCTGTATGTTAATATCTATCTGTATGTTTATATCTATCTGTATGTTAATATCTATCTGTATGTTAATATATATCTGTATGTTTATATCTATCTGTATGTTTATATCTATCTGTATGTTTATATCTATCTGTATGTTTATATCTATCTATATGTTTACATCTATCTGTATGTTTATATCTATCTGTATGTTTATATCTAACTGCATGTTTATATCTGCATGTTTATATCTATCTGTATGTTTATATATGTATGTTTATATCTATCTGTATGTTAATATCTATCTGTATGTTTATATCTATCTGTATGTTTATATCTATCTGTATGTTTATATCTATCTGTATGTTTATATCTATCTGTATGTTTATATCAATCTGTATGTTTATATCCATCTGTATGTTTACATCTATCTGTATGTTTACATCTATTTGTATGTTTATATCTATTTGTATGTTTATATCTATCTGTATGTTTATATCTATCTGTATGTTTATATCTGCATGTTTATACCTGTGTGTGAGAAGCTACTGTCAGTATGTTTAAAATAAACCTCATTTTATGTGAAAAGCTACTGTCTGTGCATCAAATAACACACTGAAAGTGTGTGTGAAGATAAAGTGAGATAATAAAACCTACACATATGAAAAGATGGAGTGAGATAAAACCTACACATATGTAAAGATGGAGTGAGATAAAACCTACACATATGTAAAGATGGAGTGAGATAAAACCTACACATATGTAAAGATGGAGTGATGTAAAAGCTACACATATGTAAAGATGGAGTGAGGTAAAACCTACACATATGTAAAGATGGAGTGATGTAAAAGCTACACATTTGTGAAGATGGAGTGAGGTAAAACCTATTTGTATATGAAGATGGAGTGAGGTAAAACCTACATGAAAGTGAAGATGGGGTGAGGTGAAACCTACATGAAAGTGAAGATGGAGTGAGGTGAAACCTACATGTATGTGAAGATGGAGTGAGGTGAAACCTACATGTATGTGAAGATTGAGTGAGGTGAAACCTACATGTATGTGAAGAGGGAGTGAGGTAAAACCTACACATATGTGAAGATGGAGTGAGATAAAACCTACATGAAAGTGAAGATGGAGTGAGGTAAAATGAAATTCATATGTCTGAAGAGCCACTAACTGCTGGCATCATGACGACTAACAGACTGAATGCTTGCGGTATACACAGGGAGAGAGAGAGAGAGAGAGAGAGAGAGAGAGAGAGAGAGAGAGAGAGAGAGAGAGAGAGACAGAGAGACAGAGAGAGAGACAGATAGACAGACAGACAACCCAGGGACAACAACTGCATACACAAAAGAGTTAAACTGGAGTAGACTGTCAGGCAGACAAAGAAAATAGTGGAGAGATATGCAGACTTAAAAACACTCAGTCACCACAAGGAAAGAGAAGGCCAATCACATAAATAAATGGAGGCATATATCTCGAGGGCCTGGAATAGAGAAGGATGAGAAGAAGAAGAAGAAGAAGAAGAAGAAGAAGAAGAAGAAGAAGAGGAAGAAAAAGCAGCAGGAGCAGCAGGAGGAGGAGGGGGAGAAATAGAAGAAGAAGAAGAGGATTTCAGCTTTCTAAAAGATACTATATCATCTCCTGGAAAAGCTATGAGGAAGACAATGATCACCCTGGTTCCTCAGGCCGTGACCCAGTAAGTGTGAAATGTAACAGGATTGGCATATTTCTCCTTGTTTCGTGTTCACCGGCTAAAAGCTCCAGTGTAAAGCCTGCTTGTTTGTCCATTGGGACTTTGGCTTTGTCCTGGGGCCTGAGTTTTGCATGTATATCCATTTTACTGGCTTATTTGTGTGCAGTTGGTTGTTCTTTGTCACTCAGGCGGATAAACTATGACTTCCAACGAAGCTACCAATTATTAGACTCTCACGACATGCTTTTTTTTTTAGGTAGGCAGTGGGTCTGCCTCGTTCTTCCCCACAACTGGGCCCCAGAACTCACAAGGGGTGATCAGCATATGATAGACAGAATGCATAACATGAATTTAATGACGGTGAACAGATTACCTTTGACCCTGCCAGGTAAGTGTGTCTGTATGACAGGCCAATACTTAAGAGGTTGCGACAAGGCTCGGTAAATGCGGATATACAGTCCATTGTCGGAACCCAGAGCTGCCGCTATATTACCATTCCCTGGATTAAGACAATTTGGAAAACATAATAAGGTAAGCACTCAAACACACATGTAAACAAATTTCTACATAAAAAGACATATTGTGTGAGTGTGTGTGTGTATACACACACACACACACATATATATATATATATATATATATATATACACACACACACACATATGCACAGAAATACACACACATATATGTATGCATATACTTATATATGCATGATATATGTACACAGACACGTTACTCATATATACATTCACACATGCCACAATCAAACAAAAACAGTTTTTCATACATCTTGTACATATTTTATTTCTGGAAATACACATACAGAAAGTACTTGTTCATATGAATACATACATATAGCATACACCAACACAGTGTAAATTCCATTAGATATAGTTCAAACACCAACATATGACAACTCACCGACGTACGCCAGCTGTTTACTTGTTTGAGTATCCTCAGAGTCGGCAGAAATAAACGTGTCAAGGTTGCCGACCCTGGCCTGGAACTCTAGCAAATTCTGTGCCAGGCACTCTTCTGCAGGATCTGTTGGAGATAAGAAAACATGTATATGTACATATATTTACTTAGACACTTCTCTGAAGACTTCAACCACTTTACACAAATGCAACCACACACACCAGTCTGTGTGCCCCCCCCCCCTCCCCCACCACATATACACTCTCACACACCTGTCACAAAACTACATATACCTAACATGCACCCATACACACCTGACATACACCCACACACACATGACATACACCACCACACACATTTCATACACCCACACACACATTACATACACTCACACACACACCTGACATTACACACACGCAACCTGACAAACACCAACACACATCTGACATTCAAACACACACACTTGACCTACACCCACACAAATGACACATACACCCTGATATACACCCCACACATCTGCCATTCATCCGTACACTCTTGACATACACCTACACACACACACCCGACATACATACACAGACACCTGACATATACCCATACACACATAACACACGACCGATATACATACACAGACATCAGACATATACCCATCACACATACATCCACACACACCTGACATACACACACACACCCTGATATACGCCCACACGCATGACATAGACCCACACATACATCCACACACACCTGACATTACACCCACATGCACCTGACACACACTCTGACATACACTCACACACCTGAGCTACGCCCACAACACACAACTCACACACACCCTGATATACACGCACACACCTGACATACACATCTAACACACATAAGTGCAATGGCTGAATGGGCTGATAAATGGTGTGTCAGCATCAACATCGGTAAATGCAGCACCACCCTCTTTACCCTCTCTCCAAAACAAAAATCAGGCGTCATGCACATAAATGGAGTACCCCTGAGAGAGGATAAGGAGCCTACATACCTCGGAGTAACGTCTGATGATAGGTTAACATGGAGAAAACACATCAACAAGGCAGCAACCAAAGCCAGAAGGAGGGTAGCCATTCTGAGAAAACTAAGTGGAACCACATGGGGTGCTAGCGGGAAAATACTTAGGAAAATTTACCAACAGAGTGTTCGACCACATCTTGAATACGGATCAACAGCATGGAGTTTGGCATCAAAAACCACATTGCAAGAATTAGACAAAGTGCAAAATCAAGCACTCAGAGTTACCACAGGCAGTATGAAATCAACACCTATAGCTGTGATGGAGAAAATGGGGATAACCCAAGCACTGAGTGAATGCAGAGACACCAAGATGCTTTTACAAGCAGAAAAGTTTCTTAGTATGCCCAGTCACCCTATGAATGAACGATTCTAAAATCTAGCTTTGGGACGACCAAGGAGAAGTAGTTTTATCCACAAGGCCAAACGGCTCTGCAGATAAACCACTGATTTGCCTGCAACGGATAGATCCTTAAAACTGACCCAGAACGGACCCCCTGGAGAGAGGAGTATAAGTTTCTAATACACATTAAGACAGAAGTGAAAAGAGTATTTGACAAGGAAGAACAAAACAGTGTGCAGCGCAAAACAGCCACTCTGAGTCTACTTGATGATGAATACCCGCAGAATCTTTGGGTCCGTGTTTACACAGATGGGTCCGCAGAAAGTGCAGTCAGAAACGGAGGTGCAGGAGTGTACATTGAGTATCCTAATAATACCAGGGATACAGCTAAATTACCAACAGAAAAGCACAGTCACAACTATGATGCAGAAGTTCAAGCCATCAAGATAGCGGTAGAGAAACTACCAAATACAGGGTATTTTTCACAACCGGTGGTTTTTCTGACAGATGCAAAAGCGGTACTTCAGGCACTCCAGTCTGGAAAATTACCAAGCATACGGACACTATTATCCGAACTAGGCAACCGTTGTAAATTAGTAATGCAGTGGATACCGTCCCACTGTGGAGTTCCCGGAAACGAAAGAGCTGATAAACTAGCTAAGGAAGGTGCAACTGAAGAACAACCCGACATACCAGTCTCTTATCAACAGAAGAAGAGAATGATCAAATCAATCAGAATGCCAACGAAACTGGCACAAGACGATTACCATATTATGGACAGACCAGAGCAAGTCATTATTCTTCACCTTAGAACAGGGCACAATCGACTTCGCTGCCACATCTACAACAAATTTGAGATTGGCCAATCAGCCATGTGTACCTGTGGTCTGGCACCTGAGACAACAGATTACATCCTCCAAGACTGTCCCAGATTCAACGCTTCCAGGCAAAACATCTGTCCAAAAGAGACACTTATGGAAGTCAAACTTTACGGGCCGCTTAGTGAATTACAAAAGACAGTGAAATTCATACTAGAGACAGCATTGCAGATATAGATAATATATTTCATGCAAACGAAAGAAGAAGAAAAACATCTGACACACACCCACACACATGACATACTAACACACCTGATATACACCTGACATACAACTGAGATACACCCACACACACCTGTCTGTATGCTGCTCGAACTCCTCATTCGAAAAATGTAAGGCCCCAAGAAGTAGAGTAAACCCAGGCCCAAAAGGGCAATCAGAATAATCTTCCTTGATCTGTAAATACAAGAACATAATAATGCATATCAATTATCTCCCTTGATCTGTAAATACAAGAACATAATAATAATAAAGCATGTCAATTGTCTCCCTTGATCTGTAAATATA
Organism: Candidula unifasciata; assembly: GCA_905116865.2. Classification (NCBI taxonomy): domain Eukaryota; kingdom Metazoa; phylum Mollusca; class Gastropoda; order Stylommatophora; family Geomitridae; genus Candidula; species Candidula unifasciata. Next base: position 394,104 of record CAJHNH020006290.1, on the reverse strand, counting down.
AGAACATATTTAAGCAAGTCAATTATCTCCCTTGATCTGTAAATACAAGAACATAATAAAGCATGTCAATTATCTCCCTTGATCTGTAAATACAAGAACATAATAAAGCATGTCAATTATCTCCCTTGATCTGTAAATACAAGAACATAATAAAGCAAGTCAATTATCTCCCTTGATCTGTAAATACAAGAACATATTAAAGCAAGTCAATTATCTCCCTTGACCAGTGCACACAACATCCATGCAACTTATTTCCCCCCATCTGTCAAAATTATCTGCAGACTTATCTGTAAAACATTAGCATTTTCATGAATTTCTAAGATATTTCGAAGGTCTAGCTGGATGTGTGTAGATGTCAATATATCCTCTCTGTAAGATTGTATAATTAATATTGAAGTGAGCATAATCTTCTCTTTATAAGATTGCATAATTAAGATTGAAGTGAGCATAATCTTCTCTTTATAAGATTGTATAATTAAGATTGAAGTGAGCATAATCTTCTCTTTATTAGATTGTATAATTAAGATTGAAGTGAACATAATCTTCTCTTTATAAGATTGTATAATTAAGATTGAAGTGAACATAATCTTCTCTTTATAAGATTGTATAATTAAGATTGAAGTGAGCATAATCTTCTCTTTATAAGATTGTATAATTTAGCTATAACAGCTCAATCTCCTTCTATAAGATTGTACAATTATGATTGTAGCCATCATATTGTCTTCTGTATAAAACTGTAAAATTATAATTGTAGCCAGCAAACACTGTACACAAGACTGTAAAGTTTACATGTGATCAACTCATATCTCCTCTCTGTAAGACTATAATTAATTATAATTAAGAATTAATCTTAATGTAATCAATCAATAAGTCACCACATACCTCATCATCTCATCGAAGAGATTGTACAATTTCTAGTTACATTTGTATGATTGTTATTTGTATTCTCTACTGCACAGGCATTCTAGCACTCACTGCTAGTGTGTGTCACCCTCTGTACGATGAGAAATAAACAATTAATCATTACAGAATGTCCAATAAGTCGGGTGTTTAGTGCAGTCAGTTGTGATCTGAGGGCAGAGGTTAACGACCTACCTGCTCATGGAATTAAACGAACTGGCTCCATTCTGGATAGCCGTCTGCAAGCCCATCTCGCGTTTACTGAACTGGAGTGTCAATCTGTATACGAGATGCCTGCACATGTAAGTTAAGCCATACCTCATTTCCCTGCCAGAAAGACGAACATCATGCAACTAGAAGGACGGTTCCGCTATCTATTGTGTTTGTGTATACAATGTATACATGTCACCGGAAGTCCGACATGACAACAAACTTGACAGTGACCTCCCTTGTCACTTGTTCGGTACCAGTTCTTGGTCACGGCGTGTCAGGTACTCCATCTACTCTAGTGTGTCAATATCATCTTCTTCTTTCATCACTCTTTCGCCTTCATCTTGTGTAGGGTTCAAATTCCATTGGCCCCCTGAGTGCAGGAACTGCCCAGCGGTTGCTGCAGAATAAGAAGTGCAACAACCAATTCATGACAATTCCCGCTAACTTCCGATATACAATACATATGTCGGCTATCCTCCTAATAACGGTCCCGAATAATCGAGGCCGAAAATATACCCTAACAGTTACTCCCTCGCAGCTACTAGATGACTGGGACTCACGAGCAAATATAATGGAGGAAGCTGCAGGAGATGTGAAAGCTGCTGCTGGTAAGTCCCAGCCATCTAGTTTAGCCCCGCTCGGCACCATGTGTAGCGGCGCGGGGAAAACTCTCGGCGGTGACTTCAACTCGGTGGAAGCTTTTCCGCGGTATGTTGTGTAGTCGCCGGAAGAGGTCCGCAATTTACATGTGACTGAGGCCATGTTAAAGTATATTTTTGGCCTCGGTAGTTTGGAACCGTTTTTCGGAGACAAAGTTCATAGGGTCTCTTAACAAAAGCGCGTGGGCGCTAAGTATAACAAAGAATGGAGGTGGAGGCAGTCACTGCAGCTTTCTGCTGACTTGAGAGCCAGCTGTGCACACATGTCGTAGATGTAATACTCACAGAGCATGCCGAGAAAGGTGAAGACCGGTATGACTCATGCAGAGGTACCCACAGACTGGAGTGGTACTGTGCAGTGTGACCTAAAGTGGCACTGTGTGTGACCTGAAGTGGCACTGTGTAAGTGTCACCTGAAGTAGCACTGTGTGTGACCTAAAGTGGTACTGTATAAGTGTGATCTGAAATGGCACTGTGTGTGACCTGAAGTGGCACTGTTTATGACCAGAAGTGGCACTGTGTAAGTGTGACCTACAGTGGCACTCTGCAGTGTGACCTGAAGTGGCACTGTGTAAGTGTGACCTGAAGTGGCACTGTGTAAGTGTGACCTGAAGTGGCACTGTGTAAGTGTGACCTGAAGTGGCACTGTGTAAGTGTGATCTGAAGTGGCACTGTGTAAGTGTGACCTGAAGTGGCACTGTGTAAGTGTGACCTAAAGTTGCACTATGTAAGCGTGACCTGAAGTGGCACTGTGTAAGTGTGAACTGCAGTGGCACTGTGTAAATGTGACCTGAAGTGGCACTGTGTGTGACTTGAAGTGGCACTGTGTAAATGTGACCTGAAGTGACACTGTGTAAGTGTGACCTGAAGTGGCACTATGTAAGTGTGACCTGAAGTGGCACTGTATAAGTGTGACCTGAAGTGGCACTGTGTAAGTGTGACCTGAAGTGGAACTGTGTAAATGTGACCTGAAGTGGCTTTGTGTGTGACCTGAAATGGCACTGTTTAAATGTGACCTGAAGTGGCACTGTGTAAGTGTGACCTGAAGTGGCATTGTGTGTGACCTGAAGTGGCACTGTTTAAATTTGACCTGAAGCGGCACTGTGTAAGTGTGACCTGAAGTGGCATAGTGTGTGACCTGAAGTGGCACTGTGTAAGTGTGACCTGAAGAGGCACTGTGTAAGTGTGACCTGAAGTGTCACTGTGTAAGTGTGACCTCAAGTAGCACTGTGTGTGACCTCAAGTGGCACTGTGTGCATTGACAACAGGTTCCATCAGTAAAGCAACTTGCTGGCAGTTGAGGAGGGAGACAAAGAGCTAACACGGACTTGTCTTGAATGCTGTGATGTCGATTCTGTACCCGGATGACCCACCGTGTACCTGTGCCCTGAAATAGCACCATGTACATGTAGCAAAAACTCGTACTGTGTACATGCAACAAGCGGCGAGCGTTATGCTGACCACAACACCAACCGAGTGGTGACTGGTCTATTAAATATAGTTCTAGCCCTTTATGCCTAATACGCCTGAAGGCGCGGAAAAGAGTTATTTACTGTCCTTTCCTTTTTTTTAAAACATGTGATAAGAAATTGCACAGTGTGCTTGTGATATTTGCAGCAATAATCTCAAGGGCTTGGAATGCTGAAGAAGCAGCAGCAAAAGTAGAAAAAGGATAAGAAGAAGAAGAAATTTAGGATCCGTAAGCTTGAAGAACACTTGGTTAATGTGAATATTTTCTTTTAACACAGACTCAATTTCCCTTCTTTGGAATTCATGTATACGAGAGATTACGTTGCATTGGTAGAATGGATACTCCATATTTGTGTGTGGATGTGAGGAAGGTAGAGAACTGCTGCTGTGATTTTGTTTAGAAGAATGTTAGCACCCATTTTTTTTTACTCTCAACTGTCTTCTGAAATAAATAAAAGACCATTGAGGTGTTTCCATGGTTGTCTCCAAAAAAGAAGACTATCTCACTGTAGGCTGTTGGAGCCTTGAGGAATTCATTTGTGGTGCTATTATCTTCTGCTTGTCGAACTGTGTCATTATGCCTTTCCTGAGGTTTTTGACTGTGACAGGATTAACTGGGAGCATGTGGAGGCAGTCGCATGAAACCCAGGTCACAATGTTCCAGCATGTATCATGTCGGTGAAAGATTGTGGACTTTAAATGCTTACCATATCAAAGAGTCAGCAGAGGAAACTTGAATACATACAGAATGAAGCCATGCGTGTAATTCTGAAATGTACAAGAGTTACTCCGGTAGTATGTATGCGGTATATGCTTGCACTGCCTACTATTGCAGACAGACTCAATGTTCTGCAAGAAAAGTCATATCTAAGAGTAGCTACAGACAAGAAAAACCTGCTGCGTGAAGCCCTGGGTAGAGCTAAGGGTCACAGACTGAAAAGAGGAAAGTCTTGGATGGCGCAAGCTGAAAACACAATTGGACTTGCGTGCAAGCCTGATAAATTTATAAGAGGTGAGGAGTTGGTCAAAAGTGTCTGAGCAAGTTTCAGACTTGGGTTCAGACTTGTGCAGGGTTCTTATCACTTTCAGTCGTGAATTCAGGGACTGGCTTTCTGGTGCTGCAGAATTTAAGTTCAATAAATGATTCATGACAATTACCGTCCATGTGATGTGATTACCTATACAGATGTCTCTGTGTTGAGGGGCAGACAAAGCCTACCATATATCATGTCTAGTTTGAGAATGGGGGTGGAGGCAGTCACTGCTGCATTCCGCTGGCTTGAGATTCAGCTATATACACATGCCATGATTGTAACTGACTGTCGCGTGCGAATGTGCACCAGAACGCACCAGTACGGAGTGAGCAAATAAGACGTCAAAACAATACGTAACGTTGCGAAGGATTGTTGTCAAAGGCAGTCGATGTTTATAGTCCGAAGGAGACGGACGTGTGGATCCTTGAGGACGTTTTACCCCGGGATCCCACGGAAGCAAACGTTATATGAAGTTGGATCCTTGAGGACGTTTTACGTTTTTGGTGATTCCAAGATAGACCTCAGTAGGAAGCTGGTGAACACTACATTCTCGGCAGTAAGCCGGTATACTTTCATTGCTTAATTCGGACTTGCCCGAGGACAAAGATAATCGTCTGGATCTCAAGGTCGGACTGCGACCTATCGTGAGGACATATCAATACATGGATGTACGAGTGAGCTTTGGTTGAACGAGTTGATTATTGATTGCATACGTATTCTTGTGTTGATCATTGCATTTGTCAATACACAAATGGAACTTTTAAAGAGAGTTCTCGTTCCGCTACGTTGGAAGCTTCAGCATTCATTATGTTGTGTTACTCTTGGCCAGTGGCATGTTAAGTGTTGATGCCAGTTGTTACATTACGACACCCCCTAGACACTTTTACACTCGTTACAATGAAGGACCGCACGTTACACTGACCCACAGAGCATATTGAGAAAGATGGAGACAGGTATGCTCCGAGCAGAGGGGTAAACATCATTTCAGAGGTTCCGGGTAGTTAGCATCCTTTGGATATTCTCTCCAGGTGATGCCAGTGTTTTGAGAAATAGCATAGACTGGCCAGTTCTGCTCCACTTGGTGGTGAATTGATGTATGACAAGCTGGATGTTGTGAGGACCCTTTGGTAGTGAGTGAACAGTGCTGAATCGCAAATAGAACCATCATGGTCTGAAAAGAATGGCGCTGCGAGGATTTGCCAGGGGATCTGGCCGACGCTCAACACTCAAGGGAAAGTCGAGACAGATATACAGTCAAACAGTTACTGGTGCCATCGGGGACTGAGCCTCGAGAGGCAGGGAGTAAGAAGTGTTGGTGTTGTGAGCAGTGGTCCCCCCCCCCCCCCCCTTTATTTCACCCTAGGTCTAGTGAATATCTATTCACGAAAGGAGCGTCCACTGCAGTGTCAGCCTCTTAACCTAGCATAACCTCTCTTACCCCAAGACCATTGTGCGTGGCGAAGAGCCACACCCTCCCCGAGGTAGTCCTGGTAATCCCCAGGCACAACACACTGGTCGTAGAGGAGCAAACCTCGATAATAAACCTGGTGCACCACAACGTACTGCCCCTGTGGGAGGGAATGAGCAGGGGGGGGGGGGCGTGCTGAACATTCTTAGGAGTGAAAACAAGTATGCTAAACGCCTGAATACAATAAACTATCGTGAAGGCACAGGGACTCAGGACGTGTTGCCCCAACTACTCATGCTTAGAGCCATGAAGAGCTCAGCGAAACCTGCAGGCAATCTGGTGGCGGGGAGTGAGCCCCACCTCAGCTACGCGTCAAAGGAGAAGGCAGAAACACAATCCATATATCCATAAGAACTGACACAGCGCACTGTCTGCTGTCCAGGGAAGGAGGTAATCCACAGACACCCCAGTACCACAATGCCATAAACATGGTGCCATCAGTTCTGGAACTCTTTGTTTGCTGCTGAAGATGGGGACGGAGTGCTATGATGTTAATTCTTAATTCAACATTCTTGGACTGAGTTCAGAGTCTTTTCTTTGCAGACAAAGTTATGCTCTCCGTATAACTGAACCCCATACTCCACTGTAGACCATGTGATCCTTCTCCCCATGTTAGATAGTGTGATAATGTATAAATCTGTCACCTTACAATACACAGTGAATGTGTCACCCTTGATCCCATATTTGTGCGTTAATATTTTTTCCCTATAGTTAAAACAGTCTATGTGAATGCTGGCACCCATCACCTACCAGACCAGTGGTCTCTAACCAATCTCATCACCCCCCCCCCCCCCCCCCCCCCCCCCCCCCCCCCATAAAAAATTAAAAAGGACAAATAGAAAAATCCAAAGTACTGTTAATAGAGATGTAGAGAACAACACACATCATAATTCAAAGAGTAAAAAAAAAAAAAAATCACTAACTAGGGTCCAAATGTCAATGTGATGGTGGACACTTTTGCGTACAGTCGAGTCCACTTAAGTTGAACTCGGTTAAGTCGACATGACCAGCTTAGTCCTGGCAATTTTTCTCTATTGTGTGTGCTGTCTGGATAAGTAGAAATCCTGATAAGTGGAAGCATTTTCTTAGGTCCCTGCGACTTCTACTTATCCAGACTCAACTGTTTATCTGCAATTTTATGGTCGATGTTGGACAACACGAAACCGAGATTACCCTGCCCATCATGCTGGTTAAGCTGTTGTCACAGGCGTTCAAGTCGAAATCCTGGCCTATTACAAACAAAAATGTACTTACTTACAAAATAGCTTAGGAAATGTTTGTTGAGGCAGTGGGTCTATCCCCCCCCCCCCCCCCCATAATGGGGTCCCAGAACCCGTATAGGTTCACTAATATTTTGGGAAACTTAACTTGTACGCTCGCCGTGGATCAGAAAGTCGTGCATTTCCTCCCTGGCGCAGCCAGACTTTTTTCAGAAATGACCTTGGCCCCCAGATCGGCCCAGCCTGGAGTGGGTACAGGGTGCAGTAGCGGGAAGTAAAGGCAACTGGCGTGATGCTGACCACATCACTCATCCTGTGCCGATTGGTCTATAAAAATATAGGTCTAGCCCCATGTGCCTAAAGGCGTGAAAATGGTCCTTTACTTTTACTTACTTTAAGACAATGTGTGCATGACTTCACTTCTAACCATTCTAAAGAACATCTCACTATGGTATATAGTTGTAATAAAACACAGACACTCTGCATCAAGAATAAACAACAGCCATGTGTAACTGAAAACAATTGTATTAGTAAGGCAAAGTAAACATATAAGTTCAGCCGTAACTGGCCTAAGCACTGAGACGGACATACTGATGTACTCCACACACCCCAATCAGTCTTTATCAGTCACAACATAGGATGATCTCACAACAGTATGATGTAACTCAACGCTGTCATCAAGTAAATAACAATGTCAGGGCTAAATTTTGCTGATAGTGTGTGAACAGATTAGGCCTTCTGAAAATTCTAGGTAGCTGTAGCAGTGTGGTGGTCGTTTCGCTATCTCACCGCCTTTTCTTTACACTTTCCACTTTGCCAAGAAGAACACGACTTCCCACTCTCCCAAGAGAACTATGCACTTAAAGACTATAACCCTCTAAACTAAAGGTTCCCAACCCCAGATAGAATCATAAAAGTTTTCTTTGAGGTCAAGAGGCAGTGTCCTAAAGAAGCTGTGATGCCTCTGTTTCTACATACCTCTGTGACAGCAGATTTTTCTACATTTCTTCCACCATTAAACTGTAAGCATGTTAATGAGTTACAATTTCAGTCATCATAAGTTAATTTCAATTATAATGAAAAGCCTATTTCTATGTGAATTTGTTTACGCTTTTAAAAAACCTAATTTTAATATATGGGGGGTTGAAGGTTACTTCATTGCCATAACATGTCACGGCTCACAAAAGGTTGGGAATTGCTACCTTAAATGTACCAAGGAACAACTTCAAGACTCAGAAACGAATCCGTGAACAATCATTTTTTCACACATTTTATTGTTTCAAAACATTCAATTCCACACACAATGAACTCTGTAATGACATAAACAACCACACAGACACATTTAACACCCTGATGAAGAGAACACAATCCAAAGAAAAAAAATATAACTGGAGTGGAAGGAGAAAAAAAAGAGTAAGTGGAAAGAAAACTATACACATCTAGACAAATTCAAGTGTTAGTCTCAGCAAATGAGATGTGCAATGAAAGTAGAGGATGAGTACATAGTGTCATGACCCTGGTGAGCAAGGTGTTGTGGCTACAGCACAGCTGAATGTTTCTCTGTTGTGACTGCTACACTGTGTTTTGCCACAACCCTATCTCATACTTATTCTCACACTGCAGCAGTTATGCTGGAACTAAACAAAATCTACATCTTATACAGCAGCTCATTTATGACTGGGTACACTTATTTCCAAAGCTGACTGCAACTTTATTTGTTAAAAAGAAATAACTAGCCAATAGTTGAAACCAATCAACTGTAACCAAACATTTTCACCAATCAGATGTAACAATCATATTCAACCAACCAGCCCAATACATATTTTCCACCAATCAGATAAAACTAAAACAGCACTCCCCACCAATCAGATGTAACCAATCATATTCAACCAACCAGATGTGACCAGCCCAATATTTATTTTCCACCAATCAGATAAAACTAACAGCACTCCCCACCAATCAGATGTAACCAAACATAATTTACCAAGCAGATCTAAACAGGCCAAAATTTTCCATTAATCAGATACAATCAAAAACATTCCTCACCAGTCACATGTAAATGAATCAAGATGTTCCCAAGACAACAGAGATAACATGTCTTACAGCAAAGACTATCAAAAGATGATTTGTAGAAGCCAGGTCACAGATTTCACAACTACAACAAGACAACTTTCAGTATGCAAAAGTGGTAGCTAAAAGCGACTACGCTATTTGACAACAAGGACATAAATGTCCCACATAGAGCTGCTGGGTGTGTGGCACGCACAAGTGAAAGAAGTAAATGTCACACACAGAGCTGCTAGGTGTGTGGCACGCACAAGTGAAAGAAGCAAATGTCACACACAGAGCTGCTGGGTGTGTGGCACGCACAAGTGAAAGAAGCAAATGTCACACAGAGCTGCTGGGTGTGTGGCATGCACAAGTGAAAGAAGCAAATGTCACACACAGAGCTGCAGGGTGTGTGGCATGCACAAGTGAAAGAAGCAAATGTCACACACAGAGCTGCTGGGTGTGTGGCATGCACAAGTGAAAGAATTAAATGCCGGCAATAAACAAAACCTGTACGAACACAACAAAAACAATGGTTCAATTTTATCACAATATACAGATCTCCTTGAGAGACGGACTAGGAGGTATGTCTGGCAGGAGCAGGCCTATTTTTCTTCGCACCATTCATTTTCTTTACGTACCTGGGGACAGAGAAACAAAAATATTTACTTTGTCTCGTAGGTGAACTAGAAGCATATGTCAGTAATGCATAACTATTATCATCCACAGACAACTCTACAGGGAAAGTTTGCTATGATGTTTTCTGTTCTGTACAGTAACACAGACAGTAATACAAGGTGATGGAACTAAGTTCAATTTCTACTGCAAACATAGAATGTCTTTGGTTAGTCAAGGTTCCAGCATCTTTGCAGACAGGTCAGCCCATCAATACTCGACTTCTGTGCCAGTGGAAACTGCCCAAAATGTCTTTCACTATCTCATTTGAAAAACTTGTCAGTCCAGCAACATCCTGAAGTTTGCACATGCAAACTAAAAATGAAAAGGCAGCTAAGTTTCTTTCATTAAGATGGGGATATCAGATAGTTTTTAACAAAACTTAGTCAGTTTTGATATACACAAGCCACAGAAATAGGCCAGCTCATCTAACCATAGTCTACAGTGAAATCAAAACAATCCAAATAAGTTAACTTACTGTAAAACAAAACAGCATCTAATCGGTACTACAATAAAATAAGTACGAGAATTCAAATATCTAGGAAGCATATTTACAGAAGATGGCAGACTTGACAGAGAGATAGAAGCAAGAGTACAGAAGGCAAATGCTGTCAGCTACCAGTTAGCCACACTGCTTAGTGACGCAAATGTCTCCCTTCCAGCAAAACAGCAAATGTTCAATAGCATCTTCATCCCTACTTTATGTTATTAGTGCCAAACATGGACAATGAACAGGGCACTAGAACAGAAAATTACCTGTGAAATGCGCTGCCGCCATAAGGTCACTAACAATACAAGAAGGGAAAGGGTTACAAATACCAGCATTAGGGAGAAAAGCTGGAATGAGACAATGTCTTAATTATACTGACTAACAAAGAAAGAATGAAATGGTTCGGCCATCTAGTGAGAATGCAGCCTGACCAAAATTCAGGTCCCACAAGGTGAACACACCTTACAGTTAAACCAATAATTAGCTTCCGTAACATGGAGTACAATTTACAGTGACATCAAAAAACTTCCTAAACAAGCAGGACAATCTGTTGAAACTAAACAGTTTAGTACCGACACTAGTCAATGAAGGCAACAGTTGTAACTGCTGTCCATGCCTCTACTGCACCCATTCTTACTCGTTCATTCAAGGACAAATGCTTTGTGCTCCTTGACAACAAGGCTGCAGTATGTGCAACAAGGCAGCAGTACGTGCAACAAGGCTGCAACACGTGCAACAAGGCTGCAGTATGGGCACTTTCAGTTCCACATATCCGACTTGTAAAGACATCTGCTAGCCTGGTCAGTCTTCCCAGTTACCAGTTAGCTAGGTGGGACACTGCAGTGTCATTGATGTTTGGGTTCTGATTCTGTTCCATCGTTTAAACTCTCTCTCTGGTGCTAAGTTTCAGACACTTTCTTGCCTTCACTTCCACCACACAATCCTGTCTCAGCTCTATTTCCAGTGCCTTCTTGTGTGGCTCGTGCTTTTATTTATATCCTACCCCAAATAGGCAAAATTCGCAAGTCATGGGACATTCTAATATTTCAGCCGTGGTAGATAGGCTCCATACAATTGTGGGACCTAGGCTGCACTCTCTTGTGGGACGTAGGTGGGTTGGGGTTAGGGCCAGTTCTATATGTTTTTGGGTTGTTAAAAACATCAGAAAGCTGGGAAACCCAGTCTTGCCACCCTCTAAAATGTTGGACTGTCCTGTGACGTCATCTAGGGGTAGGATATTAATAAAGAACCCTGGGACCTAGAGACCAGTGAATCAGTTGAACAATGTCACGACCCTCGAGTATTACGGTTTGATTTCCATGCTGGATGGTTTTTCTTTAAAAACTGTTTATAGGTTTTTTAGATCAGGGTATGAGAGTCACACCATGCAAGAGGTATTGTTACACGACGACAGCAGTTCTGGAGATGGCACATCTGTTCATTTAAAATCAACATCATCCAGTCATGTCCAAAAGTGGACAATCACAGTGAGTCATCTCGTACAATTCCCACAGCCTCAGATCCACTCACAACAACATATGTTGTGTCCCACCCACAACATATGTTCTGTGTCCCACCCACAACATATATTCTGTGGCCCACCGACAACATATATTCTGTCCCACCCACAACATATGTTCTGTGTCCCACCCACAATATGTTCCGTGTCCCACTGACAAAAACATATTTGTTGTGCCCCATCGACAACAAAATTTGTCTTGTGTCCCATCCACAACAACATATGTTCTGCGGCCCACCCACAACCACATACGTTAAGGATATAGTTTCATCGTCCAGCTTCTGAGTTGAATGCATGACGTGGCACTGTGCGCTGCGGATTTAATTTAGAATGTTTTTCCGACTGTGACCAACGTGGTGGTGTGAACTGTAGATTCAGAAAATGGTGCCATGCCTGTTGTCGCAATTTTGGTGGTGCCCATACGTGATTAAAATTTATAGCGTGTGCAACTTCTGATCTGTTGGTGACTTCTGCTACCATCAATGATGAACTGCATTTCTAATGTCGGACTGTTTGCTTTACCACTTTGGATGGCTACCGTATGCTTTTAATGCGTGTGTATGCTAGATATGCTGAGACAGCCATCTGTCAAATCTTTCCACAAGGGAGAGTGATAAACATTCTGTGTGTTTTTCGTTGGCACAGGAGCGGAGCAACGATGGCGTAACCTGTTTGCTATGAAGCTGAAACTAAGACTACCAATAGAGCCGTACTCACCTGCTCCTCCTCAGCAGGTGTGAAATCATTCTTAATGTTGAAGGTTTTGCGGATCTCCTCTGGAGACTTGCCTTTGATCATATTGGCCACTGTCTTGCAGGTAACATCCAGCAACCCTTTAATATCTAGATAGTTGGCAGCCTGGACACAAAAATAACACAAAACATCCAACTACAATTGTAAACATTCATTGTTAACTTTAACACATCCATGTCAATTCTAGACTGCCACACTGTTAGTAGAAAAAGCTAACAAGATCTCATTTTAACACAAAATCTAGGAGGGGTCGTTCAGATGCCACAAGGGAAGAAATACAGCTTCCACTCTTTCTTTTCCCCAGTGACAACACTTGTCCTCCTCCTTTGTGTTCACGGGCTGTAAATTCTGGCGGAAAGTTCTAGTTATTCATTCACTTCTGGACTTTAGTTCCAGTACTTTAGTTTCGCATTCACATCTGTTTTACAGATCTGGCTTATCTTTATGCAAAGCCCGGCTGTCTAGCAAAGTTGGTTAAACCTGACTATCGCGGCGGCCGGGTGACGAACTCCTTGTGGTCCGGGTTCACTCCCGGGGGTAGGCAGAAAAGCCACATTTCTCCCAGATTAACGGTACCTATAATGGAATCAACGCAGAAGGGTTGCGATATCCATAGTACAGAGCCAAAATGTTTACAACTCATGGTTTCTGGATACTTTAAAAAAAAAAAAAAAAAAACTATACAAATTACAGGTTCCTCGCTACTCAGATTTAAAAGAAAGCAACCTTAACTGGTGGACTTTTAAGACATGCTTGTTGGGGGCAGCGGCTCTATTTTTGTCTCCCTCAAAATGGACCGCAGAACACACACATGGAGAAAGCTAACAGGATCTCTTTAACCCATGAGTGGGGCATTGGGGTGACATGACAGAAGAAACAGAGCCTCCACGTTTTCTTTCCCCCGGTGAAATATCTTTCCTTCTTTCTTAAGATCACATCTCAAATGTCACTGTCAGGTAAGTGGTAATGATTAACTTCCATTTGTGGAGTCTTTCTGTAGTTCTATACAGCTTAAGGATGGATTAGCATTTGAGGTGAAGAAAGGTGAACAGTCCATGCTGGCCAAGTGTGTAGAAGGTAAAGATCCCTTTTCACGCCTTGTGCGTAATGTGGTCAGCATTACGCCGGCTGTCTTTACTTCCCCAGGACAGCCCATCCTGGTACCCATTTTAGGCTAGGTCGACCTGCGACACCCCATACCAAATCCACGAAGTGTGTAGTAGTTCTCGTAAAAATGAATAAATAGGGAACTGACATCATTGCACTTGGGGCATTCTCACATATGAACCGTTTCCCTTTGTCTGCAGCCTACAAAGAGTGTTCATAGACATGAAGCCAGTTTCACACCAGACTAAGTTTATCTTTCTTTCCCCTTAGTGGCAACAACTGTCCAGATCCTCTGCTGAATCAATTTCTCGAGGTACGGATTCTCTGTTCTGCTGCACTGTGATGGCTTTCCAATTTACACCAACAGACAAGTTCTTGTGATAAAAATGACTATTTTTAGGAGTTTTCTTTCAGTTTCATACAACTGTTTGTATGGGCTAGTATTCCCTTCTTAATGGGCTGTACAAGGGACATTCTTGCAGGACATGTTCTGCAGTTTGCACATATACTTCTTCTTAGCCGTAAACCCCTGGGGAAAATTATGTTTGTCCACCTTTGAACCTGTGTCTTGTTCCACAACTTGAGTTTCTGACTTATTCGTACGCAGAATGTTTAGTTCTTCGCCTCTAAGGCAGATGCACTCCAAGTTAACTCACATGGGGAAACATACAGCAAATCAAAGATGGCCGTCTTCTACTTCTGTGTTTATCCGAATCTGTTTCCATTTACAATATGGCTGCAATATTTGTGCCTTTTGGCCGACGCACCAGACTTTTTTGCACAGGTTAGCCTTTACCACTGGACATTTAATATGCCAAAAGTTTTCCAGCAAATTCTGGGACCCCATTTAGCGGGTGGGATCAAATCTATATCAACTGCCCCCCTTGTCAAACAAAGGCAACTAACTGAGATTTGCTCATACTGGATGTGTTGGGTCAAAAAGCACCTAGCTGTACCAGCTGCTCTTCTCAGGGTCAATACAGAAGATAGGCTACAAGCGATTCTGTTTCTGCCTGAGAAACGATACTGCCGGTGCAGATCAAACAAGCATAACAAATGACAACATTAAGAAGCACTCAAATTGGTCCGGGAGCCTCTATCGAACTAATACGACAATACATACCAAAATAAGCTCGAACAATGTGCCCTGATCTACTTTAAGAAACTCGGCATCCCAGGAGCAGATGTCATCGGTTCTCTTCTCTTTGTTCTCATCGTCTTCTGGAGGTGGTGGATCATCTCTGTGAAATGTGCACCATTGGATAACCTTCTTCAGAATGGCAGCGTTGACGTTTGATAGGGGTACTGGTTCATCTTCATCTTCCTCCATGCCCAGATCTGACAAAGTGTGTCAGAAACATATCAAACACCTGAGACATCACAAATATCTCAGACATCACATATCATGATATGTCTCAAATCCCACCAACTCTGACATCACACAACATGACATATGTCAACCAGACAAGCTCTGACATCACACATGATGACAAACTACAAGATAATCAGAGATATTCATCACATAGACACTAAACACCTACCATAGACTACAGAGCACCAACGTCTTGGATATAATCATTACTTGTGTTCTAAATTAACCAAATACTAGAGACTGTGCATCTACTCAGTCACCGCAGGGACTCTTCTCTGATGTGATGCAGTCAGGCCCATCCCTTGTTCACAAAACCCTGTTTATCATTGTGTGCAAATAATGCGGCCACTATCTTTACTCTTAGTAACTGAGTCATCTAAATACGCCCACTAATTCAAACCTGGCTATCCACACCTGAAACCATCACGAGTACTTCAAGTTAACAACAGCCCCTTAAGTGCTGTAAACCCCACACCTGAAACCCAACTTAATTTCTTCTTCTTCTTTGTGTTCAATGGTCCGAGGTCTCTGTGGCCAAGTGGTTGAGCCATTTGCCTTGCGTTTTTAAGACTGCAGGTTCATTTCATTGCTGCCATATTCAGCTTGCAAAGTGTAATTTTTATGGAGACCTTGAGGATCATCACTGGAGCTACAGTGTTCGTGCTTTGTGCATCACTCTCTGCCAGTGGCTAGTATTATATGGAGAGAGAATGAGCTATTTGGGAGAAAACCCAGCGCTACGAAGTCAATCTTTTCAATTTTAACCTTTAGCTCTAACTGGCTGTAAGCTCTGACAGAAAGTTCATGTTTGTTCCCCAACTTCTGCATGTCGTCTTGTCACAAAACTTGAGTTTTGTCTGCACATTCATTTGACAAATCTGTTTTATATGCAGACTGTTGGTTCCTTGACTCTAAGGTAAATGCACTCAGACGTTAAAGGGAAAATCCACAATTAGTAGCTTTTTATGAGATGCTACTGTTCCTACCCCCCCCTCCCCCCACGGAGTGCCAGAACCTACTTGGGGAATGTTAAACTGAGTGGTCTCAAGGTACAGCATCCGCCTCGAGCGCTAGAGGTATCGGGTTCAAGCCCATGTGGACTTATAGTAATTTACCCTGGTCTCAGGCTAGTATGATTAGATGAACACGTAAAAAATACCTTGGCAGTTGGAAATTGAAAAAGTGTAGCCTAACAACACTGTCCGCTCAAAATTTTGAGTCAGAAATCTTCCAAAGTATTTCAGGATCCTCGCCGGTGCAATGGAGTTCGTCCACTGCAATGAGATTTTTCAGACTCAGGCTTGACTTAGAAGTAGAATGCAGTAATTATGGGTTACACGCATGTGCTATGATGCTGATTTGTTGAATAAATAAACAAACAGAGGATACAATGTCCAATAATGATTACCTTCCAACATAGTTTTGATTGTGACTGACTGCTTGGCAATTTCCACATCCACCTCAAATATTTCTCCGTCAGAACTCTGCAACTTTATAGAAGGCATCTGGAAAAAAAAAATTACTGGCGTCAAGTTTTGAAGTAATGGCAACTGCAAAGAAAAACAACCAGAATGAGCTGCTTCTCTGTTGCTGCATGTCACAAGTTTACCCCAGCTGCATGTCACAGGTTTCTCCCAGCTGCATGTCACAGGCTTACCCCTGCTGCATGTCACAGGTTTATCCCAGCTGCATGTCACAGGCTTACCCCTGCTTCATGTCACAGGTTTATCCCAGCTGCATGTCACAAGTTTACCCCAGCTGCATGTCACAGGTTTATCCCAGCTGCATGTCACAAGTTTACCCCAGCTGCATGTCACAAGTTTACCCCAGCTGCATGTCACAAGTTTACCCCAGCTGCATGTCACACGTTTATCCAGGCTGCATGTCACAGGTTTACCCCAGCTGCATGTCACAGGTTTATCCCAGCTGCATGTCACAGGTTTATCCCAGCTGCATGTCACAAGTTTACCCCAGCTGCATGTCACAAGTTTACCCCAGCTGCATGTCACAAGTTTACCCCAGCTGCATGTCACAAGTTTATCCAGGCTGCATGTCACAAGTTTATCCCAGCTGCATGTCACAGGTTTATCCCAGCTGCATGTCACAGGTTTATCCCAGCTGCATGTCACAAGTTTATCCAGGCTGCATGTCACAGGTTTAAACCAGCTGCATGTCACAGGTTTATCCAGGCTGCATGTCACAGGTTTAAACCAGCTGCATGTCACAAGTTTATCCAGGCTGCATGTCACAAGTTTATCCCAGCTGCATGTCACAGGTTTATCCCAGCTGCATGTCACAAGTTTATCCAGGCTGCATGTCACAGGTTTATCCCAGCTGCATGTCACAGGTTTATCCCAGCTGCATGTCACAGGTTTACCCCTGCTGCATGTCACAGGTTTATCCCAGCTGCATGTCACAGGTTTATCCCAGCTGCATGTCACAAGTTTACCCCATCTGCATGTCACAGGTTTATCCCAGCTGCACATCACAAGTTTACTCCAGCTGCATGTCACAGGTTTATCCCAGCTGCATATCACAAGTTTATCCCAGCTGCATGTCACAAGTTTACCCCTGCTGCACATCACAAGTTTACTCCAGCTGCATGTCACAGGTTTACTCCAGCTGCACATCACAGGTTTACCCCTGCTGCACATCACAGGTTTACCCCAGCTGCACATCACAGGTTTACCCCTGCTGCACATCACAGGTTTACCCCAGCTGCATGTCACAGGTTTACCCCTGCTGCACGTCACAACGGAGGTGCAGGAGTGTACATTGAGTATCCTAATAATACCAGGGATACAGCCAATATACCAACATCACAAGTTTACTCCAGCTGCATGTCACAAGCACTGAAGCCATGGTAACCACAGTGAAAAGAATGTAAAGGACAGACATAAGTCAGGAAGACATCTTGACTGTCACCCAATCATAAAGAGAACTCAATACGAACGTGACAAGCTAGGCATATTCTTTCTATAGGTCATGAAATGGAAGAGAGATGTGATTAAACAAGGAAAAGAGATGTCATGAGACAGGGAAGAGATTCATGAAATACTGAAGTGAGAGATGTGATTAAACAAGGAAAAGAGAGATATCATGAGACGGGGAAGAGATTCATGAAATACTGAAGTGAGATATGTGATTAAACAAGGAAAAGAGAGATGTCATGAGGCAGGGAAGAGATTCATGAAATATTGAAGTGAGAGATGTGATTAAACAAGAAAAAGAGATGTCACGAGACAGGGAAGAGATTCATGAAATATTGAAGTGAGAGATGTGATTAAACAAGGAAAAAAGAGAGAGAGATGTCATGAGGCATGACAAAAATGTCAGATGTGGAAGACATGCCTTGGGCGGGGAGGGGACAGAGAGAGAAAGAAAATGCAATGAGACACGACAAAAATGCCAGATGTAGAAGATATGCCTTTGGCGGGGAGGGGAGAGAGAGAAAGAAAATGCAATGAGATGACAAAAATGTCAGATGTGGAATACGTGCCTTGAAATTGGGGAAAGGGGGGGGGGGAGAATGTCATGAGACAAAAGAGAAATAAAAGTCAGACAGGGAAGCAAGATGTCAAGAGGCATGGAAGAGAGAGATCGTAAAATATGGAGGAGAAAGAGGTCATGAGAATGGAAGAGAGAAAGGTCAAAGATGTCTGAAGACAAGGAAGAAAGATGTGAGACAGTGAGATGTCATGAGACAGGGAAGAGGAACGAACAAAAAGGAACTAACAGTCAGAATACAAGAAACCAGATCTCTAAAACAGATGTGTACTGTATGCAAAAGTCAAGTCCTGGAACAAGCAACACTGCAGAAGTGGATGAACAACCAGGACTTTCTGTGGAGTTTACTACAACCAGCAAAGATTAGCAAAAACACTCCTCTCTCTTATAACCTAAAAGAAAATATGGTTATGAGCATTAAAACGTGATCAAACCCAAATTTAAAAAAAAAAAGTACACATACCCTAAATATTCTCTTGTGAGAATGCTGTATGGCTGCTGCCATTAAAAATAACTTCACATTTTTGAAAAGTTGAGACTGTTAATGTATCTATCTGACTTATACTGAATACAGTACACAGTGCTGACATGAGAATCATCCATGTCTGGGTTGACTGGAGATATTTAATAAACTGGTGTTTTCTTCCCTGGTAAAGATTTTGTTTTGTAATGAATCAGACGTAGACTTGGAATGAATCGTGGTCTGCTTGGAAAAGAACCTTGGTTTACACCGACTTTAACGTCTAGGGTTGACAACACAAACGCCGCTCAGCTTCTTGGTACATTCTGTCAGTTTATTCTGGTCCATTTATTTCACATGTTCAAACATTATTCACACTTTATCACTCGCGACATATTCGAACATTAAACATTTGCGCAACATAAAGACGACATCTTCAAATACTACAACCGTCTTCTCTGACTTCTCATGATCGACTGACCACGAGGCAAGCTCGGGCTTTCCCTCGCTTCCTCGACTAGGCACAAGTATCTCGTGCTGTCCCTTGTTGCACGGACTTTCTGCTTGCCACTATGTAATCGTGAAGACCATGCACAGCACCTCATCACATACTTCCCCCCTTCTTAACAAAATGATACTTTATGGAACATCAAGTATCATTTTCCCTTTTACTAATAGATGACTCAATGGAACATACTCTAACCTCAATTACCCTCAATTATTGCCCTTGGTTTCAAATTTTTTACTGTATACTTTTTTGAAGTACCGATCTGGTGATGGGTATCTCATCTTTACACCTATTGCATCTGTAGTATATCTTCGTCACTATATCTATTCTATGATGTTCGAGTTAAATAATGATCATTGTGATGATGGTGATGTTAATGGTCAGCTTTGAGATATTTACTAGAGGGATAATAAATCAATTTAAATGTATTACTGCTAGGAATTATGGTTCCTTGATTATCCTTAATTACTACCATTTAAAACTGCCTTCAGTATTTACTGCATGCTTTCCTATTACTGAGCTGGTGAAGAGTTTAAACCATCTTTGCAACTATTGCATCTGTTGTATTGTCTAGTCACTATATCTAATCTATCATTGTTTTCATGTTGGATTCCTTGGAGTTGGGTAATTACTCTGTGAAAGGTGAGACTTTGGTCTATGAAAAAATATCTGGCTCTACTGGCAAATCCGGACGAAGAATAAACAGCCTTGGACGACTTAGTCAGAGTTATCTCCCGTCGCCGCACTCCAAACAGTGATCGGAAAAGCCACAACGAAACAAAGAAGACAGTCACGTCGACTTCAGGGCTGCCAATGCTTGGTTGTTTCCCCCAGATCTGGGTGTTTTTTTCAACGCTGCAGGACAATTCTGGGTGGGTTTTTTTTTTTTGGGTGTGTTTTGTTTGTTTGTGTTTGCCGATTTGTATGCTTTAATGATCAATAAATTTGCGTGGTTAGGGGGGTAGGGGTTAGGGTTAGGGAGTAGGATTAGGATTAGGGTTAGCGGTAGGGTTAGGATTAGCGTTAGATTTGACAATTTTGACGCCGGAGTTCCCTATAATCGCGCACAGTCCCATACACACACACAAACAATCGAGGGCCTCTGGATGCTGGTCAAACGCACAATTCGCCAACGATTGGGGGAACCAGCCGCACGCTATTGGCGTCATATTTGGCAGAGTTTCAGTGGCGCCACTCCCACAAACATCATATTGTCGGCCAGTATTTCGAAATCCTACGTCAAAATTTTCACATCTAACCCTAACCCTACCCCTAACCCTACCCCTACCCCTAACCCTACCCCTAACTCTAATCCAACAACCGCATGATGATGACTACACAACCATTCACAGTGCCTCACGCAACCGTACGCAACTGTGCACGCAACCATATGATGATGCCACGATGTCTCACGCAACCGTACGCAGCCCTACACGCAACCGCAGGATGATAGGTAAGTGTGTCGTTTGTTTCGTTTGTTTTCCGATTACTGTTCGGAGTGCGGCGACGGGAGATAACTCTGACTAAGTCATCCAAGTCTTTTTATTCTTCGTCCGGATTTGCCAGTAGAGCCAAATATCTCAACATGCATTTTTTTCTGTGGTAGATTCCTTGGGGTTGGGTAATTACCCTGTAAAAGGACAGCACCTCATCACAGTTTGAACGACTACCCTGACTGAATACTGTATAAAAATATTTGGATTTCAGAAAGAAAGAAAACTAGGTAAAGTAATCATTTCCTTGCATTGGTTTTTTTTTTTTTTTTTAAGCTTTCTTAATTACATTTTCAATAACAACGGCCTTTTCCCCTCACAGCTTCTTAAGAGGTTATGTTCAAATATACTGAATTTTAATTAATATAAAATACAAGTAATACGCTTAATGGGAAAACAAGAAAACAAACGTAAATACTGTGTCGGTGACTCACTGAGCCCTGGATATTTTGTTAAGCGTTTAAGGGTTCACATACATACCAAAAAGAAACCAGGTTCACAGGTCAGACAAGCAGGAGACGCACAAGTATTTTTCAAGTCATCACAGAAAGACGAAGAATTGAGTACTGCTAAAAAAAAACCCGTTAATTTGTAACGAGCAGATACAAGCATAAAGAAACAATTGTGCAACAAAAGATTAGCACAGATCAGTGACATAATAATGCCTTACTGTAGAAAAACTGTGAAGAAGACTGAATTGTGGAACAAGTCTCAACGTTCTCTCCCGAAAACCACGGATCTCTGGCAGACGTCGACAACTAGGCAGGTACACCTCCACGACACTGGCCAAATGTACTAGCGACTCCAATTGTTTCTTGTGTCTGTCCGTTATCTGCAGGAAATAACATGAATGTTGTTCTTTTCTGTTTATTGCTGTTAAATTCACTATCAATATAATGCACATGTAAAGTGTTCAAATAATTTATACAGTATTTCAAAAATGCTTTTATAAACTGTCACCTAAAATTTATAATTATCGTCACAACACTATAATTGCTTTATCTAGTACTACATTTTAAATTACCATAATCTATGCAACCAAAAGTTTCAGACAAATCTACATATTAAGCATCTAAACATATAAAAGCTTCATATATCCTAATTACACTGCAGAAGGTTTGAATATATCACTGATACAACTACTACTTGTACGCTTTTATCCTTTGACTGCGTTTACATGTTTTGCTACCAGGCATAAGAGGTGGGTGCTGCCATCTGTACACTAAAAGCAACTAGCGATGACATGGAGGTTTGGTTAAGATATAGATAGATCTTATAACCAACCTGTTTTGTTGACGACATATCGACCAGCGTGGCCTGGTGTTTCATGACTACTCAGAGATACTCCACCCAACCGTACTTTGGGGATAACTTTTATTATTTCTTTTGGGGAAGCAACCCATTCTTTTCATCCACTATCCTTGAATACCTTATTTGAAGTTCAATAGATTATGTGTTAGAAACCAAAAGAGTCGAACATAATATTTTTTGGTCCATAAGAACAGTAGCAGCAAAAACAACAGCAGCAAAAACAAGGAAACAGTACAACCACCACTGCCTCTCAGATTTAAAAGTGTTATGTCTTTCAGAATGACCGAAATATGGCACCCATGTCTTTGTTATTTTGTATAGTAATTATGTTTTCATTTTATACACTGTTTTTAACTGCAACAGCCTTGTATGGGTACAAAGGTTGGGAAGTAAAGACACGTTGCATATTGAATTAAGAATCGATATCAGAGCACTCGGTATACTCCCATAAGCGCTCCACCCCCATCTTCAGAAGCAAACGAAGAGTTCCAGTTCCGATGGAACCAATAACTAACTGTTGACCACATCACCCATCGTGTGTCGATAGATCTGTAAAATAATTAGGTCTAGCCCTATATGCCTCTCTTCTCTCAACACCGAACCATATGTATTAGATAATCAGATCTCTAGACGAGAATTGTCGTGAATCAACTGTTGGACTTCCACCTCTATAGCACCCACTGGCCACTCTTTGCGCACCAGGCCTAATGTGATCATGTCCCTACATAGGTCAGATTTTTAGTCTGATACTCTGACCCACTCCTCTCCTCGCTCAGTGTTCTCCATCATGCATACTTGTCTTATTGTGTCATCTGCTTGAGCTATCTACGATTTTTCCCTTTTCAGCCTCCGACCCTTAACTGCAGCCAAAGCTTCATACAGAGGATGCTCTTTGTTTGCAGCTACTCTGAGGTATGACTTAGCCAGCAGCACCTTTAGCCTATCTGCAATAGCCGGCAATTAAAGGATGTATCGCATGCACACAATCGGCTGTTTAATGTACATCTCAGGATCACCCGCATCAGCTCTAACAATCCTTTTATCCAAAGAACACCACAGGACGGTTGCCTTTTCTGGGTTGATTACAGCACTCATCTCTGTACGAAAGTCGATTACCTTACCTACTCTCACCTGCAACTCTTGAGCTATTTGATTCCGATCACTTTCCTGCCTATATGCGAGAACATCATCTGCAAATGTCAGTATTCTGCCAACTCCACTTTTTTCCAGGTCCGCAGTCTTGCTCATAAAACAATTAAAAGCACAGGTGAAAATGCAGATCCTAGGGCTATAATACATTATTCGGAGGTCTATAAACCCGGGGGGGGGGGGGGGGGGGCTACCCGACTCCCTTCTCTATAAGCGCTTTCATCAAGACACTGTGACTCTGTTGTAAGCATTTTCTAAATCAAGTGCCGCTGCCATCGTTTCCTGTCTGTTATGGAAACCTTCGAAGGCGTTAAAAGAAAAAGTGATTTGACCATGTATTCTTCCCTGGCCGGTAACTTTCTAAACCTCGAAGATTGTATATTCGTCTTACCTTTCCGTTGAGTGCTGATCATCGACCCGATGCCCTGGTCACTCCTCGCAGAGTCATTCTCTTTGGACGGTGATGATTCGCACTGTTCACTCGCTCCCAAAGGGTCCTTACACGGTTTCGCTTGTCAGCCATAAATGTACCACCAAGTTGTGCAGAACCAGCCAGTCTACTGCCTGTTCATTTCCGAATACACCGGCATTTCCTAGAGAATATATCCAAAGGACGCTAACTACGCGAGTCCTCTGAAGCTTGAAACTCTTCACAGAGCATACCGTTCTCCAGCTTCATAAACATGCTCTTTAAGGGGGTTACAGTCACGACATGTGTGTACAGCTTATTCTCAATCAAGCGAAAGACTGAAGTGACTGCCTCCGTCTCCATTCTCAAATTAGATGTTGTGGTGTCAAATGCCAGATTTTGTTGCACTAAGCAGAGTCCATTCACATTTGCAAAGAACCACAATGAGCTTCGTCTACCTCTACTATACAACTAGTCATCCCCTTGTGGGATGCAATTTTTCGTTATTTGAAGCCCTACTCTGGCTCTGGTCAGGGGCCGCAATATAGCCCGGCAATAATTATAGCCTAATGGCTAAACGTGGTTTCCGAGACGTCTCCACGGATGATCCTTATCCACATGGTGGCACTCTGTGTCATCGGGTGTTTATCGCTTGTGTGATGTCCTAGTGAGGTAAATTGTACTACTACTACTACTACTACTACTACTACTACTACTACTACTACTACTACTACTACTACTACTACTACTACTACTACTACTACTACTACTACTACTACTACTACTACTACTACTACTACTACTACTACTACTACTACTACTACTACTACTACTACTACTACTACTACTACTACTACTACTACTAATACTATTACTACTACTATTACTACTACTACTATTACTACTACTACTACTACTACTACTACTACTACTACTACTACTACTACTACTACTACTACTACTACTACTACTACTACTACTACTACTACTACTACTACTACTACTACAACAACTACTACTACTACTACTACTACTACTACTATCATTTATCAAACTTTTGATGCTGCAGCACCCGCTGGTCAGTCCCTGCACTCAGGGCCCAGTATGATCAGAAACCTAGGCAAGTCTGACGTTTGCTAGGACGTTCTGACCCACTCCTCTCCTGGCCCAATTTTATCAAGCCTGCACACATCTCTAAATGTGTCTTCATCGTGCGCCATCCAAGACCTTCCTCTTTTCAGTCTCTGTCTAGGTGTTAGTGCATTACGTGTTTTTATCTACGGCTACTCTGAGATAGTCGGCTCTGTGGCTAAGTCGATGCGAACGCTTCGTAATGCCGGGGTGCCAGGTTCGATCCCAGCTGCGGTAGACGCGCCTTGCGTTGGTTTTGACAGTGGTATCAAGAAAGTCGACCGTCCAGAAGCAATGGCAAACTACTGGACGTAAATTTGCCTAGAAAAACCACACAAGTCAGGGGCTGTTGGGGTTGGTTCTGCAACGTCCTGTAAAGGATACACAACTAACCATTAACTCTGAGATATGATTTAGCTTGCAGCATTATGAGCCTATTATTAATAGTCAGCAGTGAAAGTAGCCTACATATCGCATTCATACTACCGGGGTGACATTGTCTCTGCCTTAGTCATTGCGAACGCGCTTCGTAATCTTGGGGTGCCGTGAGATCAAAATTGCTGCTGGACTTGCGCCTGTTATTTTATTGGACAGTGCTAATCCACACGAAAAGGGGAATAATTATTAAAGTCATAATAAATAAAATAGTTTGTTATGTCCCTTTAAAAATTTACCTAATGTTTTTATTGAAATTAAAATAATCAGTTGCGTTTAAAGATTTTTAAAAAATTTAATAACTTTCCATAAACTGTCTAAGCATTAAACATTCTAAAATAATTTGCATAAAAATATATAAAATATTTTATAGTTTACTTTTAAACTTGTTAAATGCTTCTTTCTATGTTAAAATAATATGAATTAATCAAGTAACAGAAAGTATTGTGAACGGCACTCATAGAAAGAAGTAGAAAGATAGAAGAACACACTAGACAACATAAAAATCGAAAGCTATAGTTACCGTGCCGGGAATTGAACCTGTCACCTCCAGACGGTGTCTGCGCCTCGCCATGAATACAAGTGCACTAAGATACATGGTCAACTCGGCACCCCCAAAAAAAGGTGTCTCATTGGCCATGTCTATCGTACAGCTTGAAATCCACGACTATGGAATACGAACAGAATTCATTTCAACCCATTGAAATGGCACCATAGGTTACAGAAATTTATATTAACGAGGCAAATGTCAAATAACAATCACAGCAACAATTTACGTACACAGTAGACCTTATTGCCCTGTCTAGAATACACAAACATTTAAGAAAGGTATTTTGATTGGTAGGTTCCGGTGTGTATACGTCATTCCTATAAATAAACAGAGAGGGGAACCATTTGAAGCCGTTAAATATTATGAATTAATCAAGTAACAGAAAGTATTGTGAACGGCACTCATAGAAAGAAGTAGAAAGATAGAAGAACACACTAGACAACATAAAAATCGAAAGCTATAGTTACCGTGCCGGGAATTGAACCTGTCACCTCCAGACGGCGTCTGCGCCTCGCCATGAATACAAGTGCACTAAGATACATGGTCAACTCGGCACCCCCCAAAAAAAGGTGTCTCATTGGCCATGTCTATCGTACAGCTTGAAATCCACGACTATGGAATACGAACAGAATTCATTTCAACCCATTGAAATGGCACCATAGGTTACAGAAATTTATATTAACGAGGCAAATGTCAAATAACAATCACAGCAACAATTTACG
>CAJHNH020006290.1:240000-365000 GCA_905116865.2 Candidula unifasciata | reverse complement strand
GGGTACCAGGTTCGATCCCAGCTGCGGGTCATGCCTCTTGCGTTGGTTTTGACAGTGGTATCAAGAAAGCCGACCATCCAGGAAGCAGTGGCAAACTACTGGACGTAAATTTGCCTAGAAAAACCACACAAGTCAGGGACTGTTGGGGTTGGTTCTGCAACGTCCTGTAAAGGATGCGCAACTAACCTAACTATCAAAATTCCTTGGTTTGTGTCGACTAGATCTACTTAAAATTTATTGAAGTGTTCTGCCCATCTCTTTTTGTGCTTAATATCAGATGTAAGAATTGTATCATCCTTACTTTTAATGTAGCCCTCTCACAGTTTGAAAGTACGTTATCTGCTTTTGTGTATTGTACAGTAGTTTACTATTTCCGTATAATAGTTTACTTTTTAGACTCTTAGTTTCCTGTACTCCATCTTCAGCCAGTCTATCAACATATACTATCTTATCTTTTTAGCCAATCTATCAACGTTTGCTCTGTTATCTCTTTTAGCAATCTATTAATATCTGCTCTCTTATCTCTTCAGCCAATCTATCAACATATGCTCTCTTATCTCTTTAGGCAATCTATCAACATATGCTCTCTCATCTCTTTAGCCAGTCTATCAACATATGCTCTCTTTTCACTTCAGCCAATCTATCAACAAGTGCTCTCTTTTCTCTTTAGGCAATCTATCAACATATGCTCTCTTATCTCGTCTCCCGCACAACATTTGATTTCTGTATCTTTTTTAATGTAATATTTTTTAGCCCTGATTTCTTGTTCCATTGTTTTATCATTGCATAGAGCAAACCAATTCCTTTCTCTCCTTACACTGCCAGTTGTCATCAGTTATCCACGGTTTTCCCCCCCCCCCCCCCCCCCCCCCTATTCCTTTGTTCAACTCTGAGATATGACTAAGCTTGCAGAACTTTGAGCCCATCAGTAATAGTCGGCAGTGTAAGTAGCCTATATATCGGATTCATACCACCGGGGTGTCGGCGTCTGTGGCTTAGGCGTTGCGAACGCGCTTCGTAATGCCGGGGTGCCGTTTTTGATCCCAGCTGCTGGCCATGCGCCTGTATTGCTTTATTGGACAGTGCAAATCCACACGAAAAAGGAAATAATAATTACAGTTATAATAAATAAAATAATCTATTATGTACCTTTGAAAAACATTAACCTATTATTTATTGCGAGCTTAAAATATCAATTGTGTTTATAGAATTGATAAAAATTTAATAAATTTTCATAAACTACTCGTAAACAGCATATTATAATAGAATTAGTACAAATATTTATTAGGGCCGTACCGAATATTCGCTTCGTTTTTGCTTCGAGGCCGAAAAGTATACTTAATAACTATTCAGTATTCGGCTGAATACTTAAAGTCAGGCCGAACACTAATAATGGTTACCTTACACCCGTTTTGCATACACTGCGATGGTCTTAAATAACTATCTAATTTACACAATAGTTGCTGTTGCCTAAGTCTGTCGTAGCGGGGAAAACTGCGACCCGGTTTCGTGGTACAGCAGCTGGCAGGGTCCTTACCTGCTGACTTGACCGGGGCATTACAGCAGAGGTTCTCAAACTGGGTGCGATTGCCAGGGGTGACGCAGCGAAATCAAGAAAAGTCGGCTATAACCTGTGACATTGTTAAAGAAAGCATGAAGATGCTTAAAAATTAAAATTTAAATTGCCTTTCTTCGTCAGTGTCGAAAAGAGTTTTTTTTTTTTTTTTTTCTTGTTTCGCACTCACAGTGTATCATACTGTATGAAATGCCAACCGCATCGTGCTAAAAATTGTCTTAGTATTTATCTCGAGGTGCGACCGATCCTTCATCTGTATTCGTAAAGGTGCAGCAGATAAGTAAGGTTGTGATTATATTTTGGCTGAAATTTAAAAGTGGAAAATGGGGTCTGTACAAAAGTCACTGTTAGCCTCGTCAAGTACGCACTTAATTTAAAGGCAATGTGTTGTGAATCCTGGACAATCGGTAAGCAGGCCAAACAATTTCTTGAGGCCCCAGAACAATGCTTAAAATACCATTAAGAGCAACAACAACAACAACAACAACAAAAAAAAACAAAAAAAAAAAAAAAAAAAAACAACAACAACAAAAAAAAAGCAACCAAGAAAGAGGTTTTGAAAGAGGCGGGAACCGGAAGACAACTTATCACAGACATCAGAAGGGGACAGTCATAATTTTTCGGCCATGTTATGAGAAGAGGGAAAATGGAACATGTGGTGACCACTGGAAAGATATGTGGAAAAAGGGATAGAGGAAGACAACGAGAGAAGATGCTTGACAGTCTTGTTGCATGGCATGGAGTTGTGTCGGCACACGAACTGATACATGCTGCAGGAGATCGCAGATTACGGAGAGGCATGATAGCCCACGTCAGTCGGCAAGGCACCTGATGATGATGATAGCCAGAAAAAAAAAAAATATATATATATATATATATATATATATATATATATATATATATATATATATATATATATATATATATATATATATATTCTTCTTCTTCTGCCTTTCTATCCCCCAATGGAGCATAGGCCCTCAACCAACTCACGCCAAGTCGTTCTATCCTTCGCCATTGCATGGAGCTCTCAGCATGTCCTCCCCATCTTTCTAACTTCGTTCTCCAGCTCTCTTCTTCGTGTGTTTTTTGGCCTTCCTTTATTCCTAGGCCCCTGTGGGTTCCAATGCAAAGACATTCTAGTTAAGCTGTTCTCCTGTTTTCTCAGTGTGTGTCCAATCCAACGCCAGCGTCTTTTCCTCACCTCTTGGTCCACCGGAGCCTGTTTAGTTCTCTCCCAAAGCTCTACATTATTGATTCTATCATACCATTCAATTCCTTCTATTCTGCACAGGTACCAGTTAATGAATGTTTGTAGTTTATTAGTAATTGCCTTTGTTGTTCTCCGCGTTTCCGCCCCATATAAAAGTACTGACTTGACATTAGAAATAAAATTTTTTAGTTTAGTATTTCTGTATGTATGTATATATATATGCATGTATGTTTTTTTAATTGAAAAATTTGTCAGCAATGGCAGTGCTACAGTGACTGTCTCGCTGAATGTTCTCACAAAACATGTATTTATTTAAAACGCTCCATTCCACTTTGGCATGAATCTGCCTTTCACACGAGCTCTGATACACATCTTGCTTGGGGGGGGGGGGGGGGCGATGCAGGGAGACATGGGTGTACAATATTATGGCCTCAACTCCAGCAATTTGATGATATAAATCATGCAAGTGACAACTTATGTGATGTGTACGAGAGCCTGGATTTTTATTGTATCTTGCAAGAACGTCGTCAGATTGTAGTGCAATAAGTTCGTGTACCTGAAGTTATGCTAACAATGAAAGATCGCAGTGCATTAAGTTCGTGTACCTAAAGTTATGCTAACAATGAAAGATCGCAGTGCATTAAGTTAATGTACCTGAAGTTATGCTAACAATGAAAGATCGCAGTGTCTTTTTTATTTTCCATATTGTTAACATCCTACGAAAAATAAATCGAATCGCCCATCCTTCCTTTAACGAAACCCTGTACTCGGTATTAGGACATGTGGGGAAACATTCATATCTCCCCTCGAAACATAACAAGTATTCACAATTCCTTCATTCTCCTCATGCGTCCATTCATACGACCTCTCGCAACCAGGTACGAACTTCAACTGTCTTACTACCGTCTCTTGCCTCAAGTCTTCCATTCCAGACTCACGCTTTTCTTGTATCCCTTATAAGCTGACCGATTCCTAACTAAGTGGCGATAGCGAAATAAATCTGACGCATAGCGTGTTAGCAGACCATATCAGAGTCAACCATAGCATCTGAAAGAGCAATTCCCTGTCGGTTTTCTCCACTGCTGTCCCATTCTCTGTTCCTCGCGTTGAAATCTCCATATATGAGTAACGAATCACTTGGTAACTCCTCCAATTCCTTGAGCCAGCCCCATTGTTCACTTCTGACAAAACAGGCTACCGTGGCATATATATCCATGGAACTAGTCCAACAGATGACTTGGAACAGGCACATAGACCTAACACGAGAAAAATGCAGAAGTGCCTGTAACATACTAAAAATAATCAAAGGCACCGGTTGGGGCGCCCACACAAAAACTATGACCACAGTCTACATAGCCATAGTAAGGGGTAAAATGGAATAAGGTGCAATAATATACGACGATGCACCAGATGCCAAGAAAGCAACTCTAGATTCCATCGGACGGTGCAGCTAAGAGGAGGATCAAAAGTAACAACAAAATTGACACTGGTCTGGGACAGACAGAAATAAAAGCCTACATTAAACTAAACATAAAAAAGGCATGGGCGGCACAATGGGAGCGATGCCTAAAAGGCAGGAAAGCCCACAAATCACTAAGAAAACCAAGAAATCAGACACAAATAAAAGAACCGACTAAAATACCAGTTAACAATCTACTTTGGAAGTTAAGACTGGGTTAATGGCCAGAACAATTTATAAACCCGATGTGTCTAGAGTGTGGCACAGATAACTCAGTAGAACATTACCTGCTAACATGCAGAAAATACACCACACAGAGAAGCGACATAATTTCATACCACCGTAAAACGAATATTCCATTAACGTACGAGAGCTGCCTGCACGTCGACAGCGAGCCGGAATTACAGAAGCTGGTAAAACAGTTCGTATGTAGAACAGACAGCACCCTGAAACGAGCAAGCACCACGGCAGACGGTCTACAATCACAAGACCAACCAACATGAGGACCGAAGTCAACCGAGTGTCTAGTCCCAAAGTCCAACCCGATTCACAGCGCCAAGATAACTGGTTTCTTCTCCTCCTTCGACCTCGCTTTAAGTCCTCTGATGCTATCCAAAACTCTAAAAACACTTACTTTGTCCACTATTTCATAACGGCGGTCCACTAAGCCAAAATAATATAAAAACCTAACAAATCTACTATTTAGTAAATTTTCAGAAAATAATAAGACACCGGCAACCGCCCAAGGCCACCCCGACGTTCCAAGGCAACCCGGCTGAGGACAAAGCACCAAAGGGGACCAGCACTCAAGGACGCCAGTCTTAAAAAACATCACAACTATGTTACCGCCGCTACAACCAACACCCAGAAAAGAATAAGACACCGGCAACCGCCCAAGGCCACCCCGACGTTCCAAGGCATAATAACCGAGGACATAGCACCAAAGGAGACCAGCACTTAGGACGCCAGTCTTACATTGATTTAATAAATTGTCTCCCCTGCTCCACCAACCCCCCCAAAAAAGCACTAAATATTATTTCTTTTAGATGAGACTATTTTCAGATCACACAGGAGTTCCGCCGATACCAGGGACCCTGCCTCAGGCTAACAATCAAAGACGATGGCGAGGACCAGCAGGGACACTCTTCTTTTACCCTTGCAAGCTATCCGTCTCTCTCATTCTACCGATGTCACTATACCAACCTCCTGGAACGTTCAAGCATTCCCTCCTTAATGCAAATCTGTGTTACCTCCGCTACTTCTTTTTTAAAAAAAAAGTTTTTTTTTTTTGGCCGCTCACAACAACAGATTGTGACGACCTGGTTGTCCTGAAAAGGAACGTTGTGCACTGAGACAAGGCTGACTGGACTGTTTAGCTTTTTCCCGGGGCTTACCAAAGCGGTAAGGGCATAGCGCGGCGACCAGCACGTCAAGAACAAGCCCCAGCAACAATCAAGCAAAAACCCACAAGGAAAAGAAACACAGAAACCAGAACAGATCCTGCTAAAACCACACCAAACAAGACAAACCCGCAAAGACCCGAAAAACACACAACAAAGAAGCAAAGGAAGCAACTAACAAGGACAGCAACTGATTTAAAACAAAAACTCACAACAGGTGTGGACACACACCACAAAGGACTAAACCAAGGATAAACCACAAAGACATCCGGCCGACCAATATAGGGGTCGCAAAATAGGCAGGCCATAAATATGGCCAAATGTCTGAAAGCGGTTTCTGGGACCTCTCCACGGCGATCCCCATCCCCATGGTGGCACTTTGTGTCATCGGGTGTTTATCGCTTGTGTGATGTCCTAGTGGGGTAGAAAGTCAGTCAGTCAGTCACTTACGCCACCAATATCCACCTGTATCCCTTGAACCTCTCTTCCACTGTGGTTCCACTGGCTCAAGTCAAGCACCACATGCTTCACCACCAGACCTTGTCCATGTCTCTCCTGTCCAACAGGGTTTATATCACTGACGTACCCAGGGAAATGATATTTGCCTGTATTTAGCTCCTGCAGCATGATGACATCAAAATCAAAAATCAACCTCTCCAGTACAGGACCTTTCTGTCTAGTACTCCGACAGTTCCAGTATCCTACTCTTACATGATTAAAGCTCAGTCTCTCCGCTTCTCGTCTTGTTCTACTAGCACCTGCCCTCCTATTTCTATGCCTTCTTCTCTGCCCATTCCCTTGTCGTCTTCTCCTCACTCTCTTTTCACGAACTGCTGAAAAATGCGTCAAGCGCACAGCACCTGCTCCGTAGCTCCGGCGACGATTCCTATGTATAATTTTAAATCCATATGCGAAAAAATAGAGTACTGCAGGAAATGATCGGTCACCCTAGTATTGCCTGCCTACTAGGGAAGGGGCAATGGATGACCTGTAGGAGTCCATACGCCTGGTCCCGCCCCGCACGCCCGCCAAACGTCCAACGTTCACGACCAGCTCACCCGTGGCCATACAGTTCCTCAGCACGTTGGCCCACCTTGAACTTGGTAGTTTATATTCGGAGTTTGCCGTCTTTGGACTGCTGTCCAAAGCTAAGGGGTTCTATCTACCAGGGGAAAGGGGTTATAGCGCCCCGACCCGCTTGGCAGGCACGTCTCCGAGCAAATAAGGTATTTTATCAGGATTTAAGATCCCACCCTGAAATCCCGCCTCGCCCTCTGTGCCCACTGCCAGTTGGTCCGCGGCTGACCTTTGCTTCTTCATCTCATTAAGTGCCATGTAAGCAGTCAACAGGCGACTGAGAGTGAAGAGTGTATCACTGACTGCAAAGCATTGGGAACGACGTCCAAGGTCCTTCGCCTGCCTTATAAGAAGGGAACAAGTATGGGGAAACCCGATTGCAGTAATGATGACACCTTGACTAACGCGAAGACTACAACAGAGATTGTATTTTTCTCAAATTGTGAGACCTGAAATAAACAACAATAAATAATATTAAAAAGATCAATGTTGCTAACACATTGTGCAACATCACTCACAAAAGAAGGCGAACCAAACTATCATGTTTGTATTTTATTTATTTATTCACAATTTTGTAGAAAGTGTTAGAGATTTAAAGATAAGTCAATAAACTATTCAGAAGTATCAGAGATGTGTTTCTTAAACTTCAGTGTCTTGTATAAAATGTGTGTGTGTGTGTGTGTGTGTGTGTGTGTGTGTGTGTGTGTATATATATATGCGTGTCTGTATGTGTGTGTGAGTGTGTGCCTGAATGGTGTATGTATATTATATAAATCAGATATGGTATAATTAGAAACGAAACCTACGTTTCTCGATGTTTATGCACTACTTATTCAGTGATCGTCTCTTTGGGTAATCCCCCATTTCTCAGTAAGTTTTTTAAATGTAGTTCTGTATTTTGAACTCATTTTTAAGTACAGGAAAAAATTAACACTAGAGTTTATATTCTCCAACAGATGTGAAATTGACCATAGCATGTGGTAAGTGTTGAAATATTTCCCACTAATGCTAAATTCCACGTAACAAAACGTTACTACACACAAAATCGCAGACGGTGTGTAACAAACAATCAAAATAACAGCAATCAAGATCACCATAGCTAAGGTTTTTCTGTCCCTGTTAAACATCAATTCTGACTGCTTTTGTTGGACATTTGCCGATTTACGCCATTCTGATTTCTTTCTCAGTTGCCAGATTAGGATCATGGTGACGAAGACAACGGTAGATACTGAGAAAACTCCAAAGAAGGCGTTAGTAATGTTGATTGCTGTAAATTTATGTT
The DNA here is from genome assembly GCA_905116865.2 of Candidula unifasciata. Lineage (NCBI taxonomy): Eukaryota > Metazoa > Mollusca > Gastropoda > Stylommatophora > Geomitridae > Candidula > Candidula unifasciata. Next base: position 356,993 of record CAJHNH020006290.1, on the reverse strand, counting down.
CGTGGTCAATAAACACTAGACCAAGGAGTGTTTGGTTTCTGTAAGGGAAGAACTTCCAGTCGATGTACGATGAAGTGTAAAGAGGTATCCATGATGACAAAGTAGCAATGTATATGCATAAAATAGCAATAGATGTTCGCTTTACAGTAAATATTTTCTTAATTGCCAATGGGAAAACGACACATAAACATCTCTCTATTGTAATATAGACGGTGATTGTACAAGTCACTCTTGTGAACGTCTCGTGGGGCCAAGCTGCAGTCGCATACTGGAACTCTGAGTACATTATTGGTAGGTCGGTAAACTGAAATAACAAGATCGCAATATGCCACTGTTGTAGTAATAAACACGAGAGATCAGAAACAGCTAAAGCGAAGAAACTGATATTAATTGTAGTATTCAAACCTTGACGATAAAACACAATTAAGTTAATTATATTAGCCACCGTTCCAAAAATACTGACCAGGCCGCCAAGGCATACACTGTTAATAAATTCTACTATTTCAAGTTGTTTGTTTGTAATATGTAATACCCAAGTACCACTTACAGATTCAACTAATGCGCTTGATGAGTTCTTGGTGCCACTCAGTATTTCCATTACTGACCTTCGTAAATAAATATAACATAAACTGTAAAATTATCCTTTCTGAAAAATATATAGGAAATAAAAAAGAAATTTAAAAACATATAGTGCATCATTTTACCAACGTAGAGAAAAATCATGATAATTAAGGAGGAAATGACACTCTAAAAAAACACATTAAGTTTTTGGGCACCAAAAAAGGCATTTTAAGTGTCAAGGTTTTTCTAAAATGCACCAATCAAACTGTTATCTACCTTTGCACATCCTATGTTTCGTCAGAACACACTAGAGCTCTATATTAGCGTTTTTGTTACTGGTAAGGAATGTATACTGTTCTCTTGTCAATAAGTTAACATTTGTTTTTGATGATGTCGCTTACTGTTTTTCTCAATTATCAGCTTTAATATTGTGGGATTAAAAGAGTTAACATGCCCTAAAATCGTCTTAATAATGGCAAGCTATTTTTAAAGTTTTTGAAGTAAATAAATACCACACCAACCTCAATCAGACAAACTCATCTGGCTTGGATGGTGTCAGCAATCGAATTATTCGATGTTCTGCACCAGTAATAATCGATTCATAGACTCTCATATATAATCAGTGTCTTGCCAAGAACATCTTTCCTTCTGCATTTAAAGTTGAAAAAGTGTATCCTCTGTACAAACTTGGCTCAACTGATAAAACTTATGTGGGTAACTATAGACCAATTTCTTTACTATCATCACTATCAAAACCATTAGAGAAACACATACATAAAATAACATTTCAACATGTAAATAACAACAATCTAATCATCGATAGTCAGTTAGGGTTCAGGTCATACTGCTTTGACAAAAATGACAGACAACGGCATGTTAACATCAACAATAGCAAGAAATGTGAAGCAGTTTTTGTTGATTTTAAGAAAGCAGTTGATATGGTTAAGATATTTTAATTAACAAATTAATGACCTTAAAAACTAACATCATCATCATCAGCTCTCGTTATGCCTAGTGGCACATGAGGCTTCAGAGAGGACTTTCCATGCTTTCCTTTCCTGTGCAATCTTCAGTACAGTTTTTCATGTCAAAGATGCCGCACTCAGGTCACTTTCAATCGTTCGTATCCATGTTGTTTTGGGGCGCCCCTGTTTTCTCTTTCCTTCTGGTGTCCATGTGAGAGCTGTTTTGGCAGGTATATCAGAGGTCATTCTCATAACGTGGCCAAGCCATTTCCATCTTCTCTTGCTAATAAAACTGTTTAAAGTTTCTTGGTTTGTGGCATGAAGTAGTTTAGTGTTTGAGGTTGTATCTGGTCAGAAAATTTTGATAATTCTACGTAGACATGTGTGAGGGAAGGTGGACAGCTTGTGTGCATCCTTTTTGGTCATTCTCCAGCATTCCGCTCCATAAAGAAGAACTGGCAAAATGATGCTCTTGTAGAGTCGGAGTTTAGTTCCTCTGCAGTAATTGTAGGATTTCCAGATTTGCTTCATCCTTCCAAAAGCAGCTCTAGCTTTGTTCAGGAGTGACTATATGTCTTCCTCTGTCCCTCCCAGTAGGGACACCACACTGCCAAGATATGTGAAATGTTCTACATTTTCAAGTGATTAGTTACTTATGGTCACTGGTTGTTGGTTTGGACTGTTTGTAATGATCTTAGTTTTCTTTGTATTTATTCTCAGTCCCACCATTTCTGCTGTGCAGTGTAGTCAGTTACTTTTCTCTTGTATATGTTCATGTTTATATGATAGGAGTGCTATATCATCTGCAAAATCAAGGTCCTCAAGCATGGTGAATGGAGTAAATCGTATGCCTCTCAATGTCCTGTCTACTGTGTTCTTTAGTAGCCAATCAAGCACAAGGTTGAAGAGGAGAGATGACATAACACATCCCCGTCTTACACCTGTCTTTACTGGGAAAGATGTATTGTAATTTTTTATACTGCAGGAAAAGTCTTTATAAAAGAGAGCAATTATGTTGACTATTTTCTCTGGAATTCCATAATGTCGTAAAATTTTCCATAGACTGTCTCTGTGGACATTATTTATTAATGACCTTCCGTTACATCTAAGCATAACCGGTGTCCTATTTGCAGATGGTTGTACTATATACACCAATAATGAGAGCTATGATTAGTTAGGACGTTAATTACAGAATGAACTAGATAAGCTTATTAAATATAGTAATGATAGTCGCATCCAGTTTAACATAGCTAAATCTATGGTAATAGAAACCAGACAAAAGTTACAGACAATAGACTTAAACAAGCCTCAGTTTGAGCTCTATGTTGACAAATGACCTATTAGTAATGTTAATGAACTCAAAACATTAGGTGTTATAATTGATAGCAATTTAGCTTGGTGTTCTCATGTTCATGTCATAACCAAGAAATTAGCACAAAAAGTTTATCAGTTAGCCAAAATTCAGCACTTTCTGGATCAGAGTACACGAAAAATATTTTATGTTCCGCGATAGAAACCACCTGCTGGCTGCGTGGATTTTTATCATGGTATGGGACGTCGCAGGTCGACCAAACCTAAAATGGGTACCAGGATGGCTGTCCTGGGGAGGTAAAGACGGCCGGCGTAATGCTGACCACATTACCCACTGAGTGCTGATGGTCTGTAAAAATATGGGTGCTCTTCCCATATGCCTGATACGCCTAAAGGCGTGGAAAGGGATCTTTACTATTTTTATACTTTTTTTTTTTTTTACATTCAAGCCTGTATTGACTATTGTTCCACGGTTTGGGATGGTTGCTCTAAATCTAACTTAAAACGACTGTGTTCTCTACATAATCGTGCTTTACACCTAGTCTCAGATAGAAAGCACGCTGACAAAAATCATCTCTATAGCCATCTAAAAATTCTCCCATTTAATAAACGATTAATTTTGAATAAAACCAAATTCATTCATAAAATTTTAGCTCAGAACATTGCAGATTATCTTTTCCGGTTGAATAAAACCAACCCTAAGAACAGCAAACGGCTAAATGTATTGCATTTGCTGAAGCCTAGAATAGATCTATATAAAACAGGTTTGTCATATTCTGCTGCTCATTTATGGAGTCAACTCCCACTCCATCTGAAAAATACAACGAGTATGTATTCATTTAACCGCAGCCTTTTGAAATTTATGCTTACTAGTGATTATATGCCACCATAGATGTAGTTAATAATTTACATGCATAATCATCTTACTTATATGTATTATATGTGTGTATTATGTGTGTGTGTGTGTGTGTGATTGTTGGTGTGTGTGTGTATGTATACGGATATATGTATGAATGTTTAGATTTGTAAGTGTGTGTGTATTTTTATGTATGTATGTTGTAAGTATAAGGGTGTATATATGTGTGATTGTATATGAGTGCATGAGTGATTGTGGATGTGTGTGTATTATGTATGCAAGTATGTATGTATGTGTGCAGGCAAATATATGTAAATGTATGTATGTGGGTGTCTGTATGTGTAACTGTATATGTGTGTATGCATGCATGTGTGTGTATGTATCTTATGTGTGTATGTATGCATTTATGTGTGTATGTATGCATGTTGGTGAATGTATGTATGCATATGTAGCTGTGTAAGTATGTATGTGTATGCGTGTGTGTTTATGAATAGATGTGTAAATGTATGCATGTATGTGTGTGTACGTATGTATGTATGTAGGTATACATGTGAGTGTATCTGTCTGTCTGTCTGTCTGTCTGTCTGTCTGTCTGTCTGTCTGTCTGTCTGTCTGTCTGTCTGTCTGTCTGTCTGTCTGTCTGTCTGTCTGTCTGTCTGTCTGTCTGTCTGTCTGTCTGTCTGTCTGTCTGTCTGTCTGTCTGTCTGTCTGTCTGTCTGTCTGTCTGTCTGTCTGTCTGGAGGGCTGCCTGTCTGTCTATCTTTCTGCCTACCTGCCTGTCTGTCTGTCTTTCAGCCTGCCTGTCTGTCCGTTTGTCTGTCTTTCTGTCTGTTTCTCTGTCTCTGTTCATTTGACAGTCTGCCTATATATCTGTTTGCCAGTTTGTCTTATATCTGTATGTCTGTCTGTCTGTATGCCTTACTGACTTTATGCCTACTTGTCTGTTGTATATCTGGCTGGAAACTGTGGTTTGGTATGTCTAGTTATTTCTATTTTTCACTATGGGCTTCCCCAGACCTAATTATCTTGTTGGAAAACAGCAGTTTTTCAATGCAGTTATTCAATTATCTTGTTTTGCATCCACTGTCAATCAATAGATGCACAGATTATATCTTTGCGCACAGCTGTTTGTCATGTGCTTGCAAAGATTGTGTGTTCATTGAACACTTTTTCAACAGTAATCTCATATTTTGTAGCAATAACTTCGTGTAATTTTAACGAAATGGTTTTTTTTAATTGTTTTGTGTTTTTTTTTTTCCTGAAAATGTACACTTATTGATGCTCATTACCCATATGTTACCCACTTCACGCAACTTTGTAGTAGTTTCATCAATAATGATACATACAAGTATTCACAATAACTGCCGGTATTTTACTGTTAATGCATCTCTTTGTTGTCAGTGTGATTGATTTTCACATAACTGCTGCACCCCTCTGCCCCGGTCACTCTCTCTCTCCCTACCCCCCCCCCTCTCTCTCTCTCTCTTTCTCTCTCTCTCTCTCTCTCTCTCTCTCTCTCTCTCTCTCTCTCTCTCTCCCTAGGCCAACCACGTGACATGTTAAATAAACAATTTCGAAATGTTTGCCTATAACATTTGAAAGTGATCTCTTGGGGCGAGATTACTTAACATATTGTTGGGCTGCATCGTAAGGACATGTTTATGTTCTACTTATTTTTTTAGTATGATACACTGAAGTCACGCTTATTGGCACATGCAAGTTTTAAATCCCAGGCAATATATATATATATAGTTATGACGTAAATGGGGTTGACAAAATCTAAACTGATGACATAAATGGGGGTTATATATATATATATATATGCGTAGTAATATAGATGCATGAATGCTTCAGACGACTACTACTGCTGCTACTACTCCTTCTACTACTACTATTTCTAATAGTACTGCTGCTGCTACTACTGATGCTAACATACAGCTACTACTGCTGCTGCAGCTACTACTATTGCTGCACTACTTGCTGCTGTTGTTGTTAGTCCATCACGAGTGATGAAGACAACTTTCCTTCAAAGTAATAATTAAATGATCAATGATTATGAGTACGAAGGGGGCTGATTAGTCCAAAATGAGCTGGGAAAGTTCTTGAGCAGTGCGAACAACAGGTGGAAGCCGCAGTAAGGATGGAATTAGCAGTACGATTCTTTCTAGTCTGCCTCCGTTTCTTTGCCTGTGCAACCTCCACTGCCTGGCAGGTTGATGCGCCATGCATGAGGAACGTACGCCATCCAGAACGGTATTATGCAGCAGCCACCTACGTCGCTGTGTTGATGCCAAAAGAATTGAGAGCAGTCTTGAGAGTGTCCTTATAGCGCTTTTTCTGTCCTCCCTGAGATTTCTTGATGGTGCTCGCCATAAAATACTCTCTTTGGGAAGCGATAGTCTGGCCTACGGGTTAGGTGACCAAAACCAAAACAGCTGGCAATTCTTCTGTATCGTGTGGATGCTAGGCAGGTTTGCCCTATCAAGAACCACAGTATTTGGGATTTTATCCTGCCATTTGATTGTGAGCAGTTTTCAGAGACAGGTTATTTGAAACTGATTCAACTAGTTAGCATGACTCTGATACACAGTCCACGTTTCGCAAGCGTAGAGCAGTACTGGAAGAATTAAAGCTTTGTAAACATTTAGCTTCGTCGTCAGGGAGATACCACTTCTGTTCCAGACATTGATATAAAGTCTGCCAAAACTGCTGCTAGCGCAGGCTTCTCCTCCTTCTTTCTTCTTCTTCTTCTTCTTCTTCTTCTTCTTCTTCTTCTTCTTCTTCTTCTTCTTCTTCTTCTTCTTCTTCTTCTTCTTCTTCTTCTTCTTCTTCTTCTTCTTCTTCTTCTTCTTCTTCTTCTTCTTCTTCTTCTTCTCATTATCTTATTAAATTTCTCCCTCCTCATCCTCTTGTGTTTAAACTCTGTCCTGTGAAGATTAAGTGTGACGTTTTTGTTGTTGTTTACATCTGGGCAGTCACGTTTCTAGAAGTTGCCATGGCGTAGCGTCTAAACGCTCATATGCGAATCGGAAGGTCCTGTTTTCGTTTCATGGCCGAGCCGGACTTTTTTTCTTCAAAAAATGACCTTAACTCCCAGGTCGACCCAACTTTGAGTACGTACCGGGTGTAGTCCCTGGAAGTAAAAGAAACCGGCTTGCTGCAATCACCCATCTTGTGCCGATTGGTCTATAAAAATATAGGTCTATTTGCCCTCTACGCCTTGTAGCGTGGTAAAGGGATTGAATTACTATATTAAATTTACTTTTCAGTCCTACAATTCTTTTTATTTTTTTTATTTTTTATCAGCCAGAGCAATTGATAAAACAGGCTTTGAAACTTTTCGGATATAAAAGAGTAATCGATGCACACTGCAGTTGCTTCTGCTGTTTAGAAAAGTAAACATAATTCTTTTATTGATGAATGTGATAGATTGTAGGATACTGTGGGAAAAAAAAGTTAATAGACTCATCATTTAAATTTTGTCTGCATATATCCTTTTCTTCTTCACTGTAGACTCCGGCTGTAGTCTCCGGCATAAAGTTTTCGTTGATCGTCTCGCTCCAGACGTACTCTTGATTCAGAACCTGGGTGTTGCGTTGCACATCCGGTTTACAGATCTGTCTTGTGTGTATTTGATTTTCAGCAGTTTTCTTTGACCTTCTTTGTTAGATTGCTTTAACATATCTGAATAGTGCTGATATGCAGCCCAAGTTCCGCATATGTAGCGTGGTACTGGTAGAATTATTGCCTATGCAATATTAGCTTTACCGTAAGGCGATCCCATTTATGTTTCGGACGATGAAAGTGAAGTCTCTTAAAGGAACCACTGGCTGGTGAGATTCTGGATTCGTTGATATTGTCATCGATAGTCACCCTCTAAGCTAGTGTACGAGATGATGGCTGTGGCAAGAAGTTGCTCAGACTTCTGAATATTTATTGATATTTGTCTTGTGCGGACAACAGATGGAAGAGACATCAGAGAAAGGGTTTGTTGAACGATTTTTGAGGTGCATACTGACTTCTGAGGTGGGGGTTTAGAGCGCAGTCGTCTGCAAAATAAAAGATTCTTGATTTTAATTGATCTAGTTTTATCTTGCAGCCTCTTGAGACTAGAAATGTTACCATCTGTAAGTTGGTTTAAAACGATTCCTGGGTCATTATCATCAAAGTAGGTGAAAAAGATCTGTGCAAGCCATCACTTTATGCCATCAGATTATACTTTTCTCCTTATTATAAATTCTTTGGTTGTTGAAAAATATGTGTGGGATTTTCCCTCTTACTTTACCACCCAAATTATGATATTCTTAAAGGATCATGGATGGTGACACTTTAGGTAACACTCTAGAGGGAAAAAGATACAGGTTTACTGTTTGCGATGGATGTATTCTTCCTTAAATTAATATTCTACTAACGAGAAATTTGCAAGTTTACATAGATGTCAAAGGGTTTGGAGTAAAACTAAGAACTGCAGCAATTGTAGCTCAAATACGCAGGTGCCAGCATTACAAGTTGTACTTGTTTAGTTCTTTCAGTTCTTTATTAAATTAAGCTCTGACAGATGGGTGTGAGGTCTTTACTTTAACATATCCACATTCACAATATATCGTTTATTTATAAGTAGAAAATGCTCTGAAACTTTTTATACAAAGGTCTTTTATGGCAACAACAACAACAACAACGAAATCGCGTAGAAGGGAAGATACAACATACTGGTAAATTATAATGTATATCTACATATATTCCAAACTGTGAATTACTGGAGCCCAGATGGTATTTCCCATTAACAAACTAAATGTATGGATCATAATACACACGGATGCTTTACTTTCAACAAGTACGTAACCTTTAGTGTATGATCACGTACATATCCTGAAAACTATGTATCATGTTAGTTATGCATGTTTTATTATCAAAATACCATCAGTGACCTTTCCCAGCTTATGGATACCAGTTTGCCTGAATTTTTTTGCACATCTCCAGACACTTAAGATTATGTACAGTACTAATTTTCGATGCCTTTTTGTGAACATAAATTTACGCGCGCACATGTAATCCTCACCGGTACAGGATGCCTTTCTTTGAATATATCCACACTATCATGCATGTGAACACCAGCAGTCGCAGTAGCCTTATTTTGAACATTTTATTACGCTATCAGCGCAGGCAGCATTGCAAATGACGAAAGACAAAGAAGTAGCAGCGCAGATAGCGCTGAAACAGCAAGAGTTTTCAGCTATGGCTGAGAGAGACAGAGTTCAGTCACTAATCAAGTATAAGGAATTAGAATATACTTCGATATTGAGTCAGAAAGAGCTCGTATGCAACTCAGAGATAGAAGCGACTGTGAAATCAGATTGTCGGATGGGAGTTTGGCAGAGGAATCTACTGCGAATTCAGCTGAACTGGCTAATTTCTATGACACCAGTTGCCAGATTTGCAGATCGTTCAATGTGAACGGTAACCTAACCTGCGGCTATAATGTATTAGCCTCAGAAGATGCAAATGCTGCAACCAATTTCGATGATCATTTGAAATTCACGTAAAGGTTAATTAATGGAAAGGTGGTTACAATCCTACGAGATTCTGGTGCGACTGTGTTGGGTATCAGGAAAAGTTAGGTGAATGCTTGTGATTTGACATGTGAACGTTGTTTGTCGAACCTTTTCAAGGAAAGGGGAAAAGTATGAGTTGACATGGGCCAATCTCAAATCAGCTTACTGCACAGGTAGAACTAAATTTGCAGCACTGGCAGATCCTGTTGCTGGAGCTATCTAGGCTACTGTAACAATGTGAAGGGTGTATCTGAAAGTGAGATCATGGAATGGCAGTGTGACAATATAGCTTACAATGTTGTAACTAGACAGCAGCAGTGAGAAAGAGAGAGAGGGAGAAATAGAGAAATTCTTGAGAAATTGTTAACTTTCACTCCTTCCACTTCAACCAACCTTAGAGATGAGTTTATCACCAGAAAAGTGATAGCTCGTTAATCAAATGTTTTCAGCTTGCCGATCAACCAATAAATTGTCAAAAGCTGGTAAATGGTGTTTTGGTTTCAGGAAAGGTATTTAAATGTGATTCTACAAGAAGGGTCCAGCTACCATGAAGCAGACTGTGATGCCAACTATTTACAGGCAAAACGCCTTAGAACTAGCACACGATTCGCCATTTGCATGGCATATGGGCTCTGAGAAAACTAAACCGAGACTCCTGAATGAGTTCTACTGGCCAGGCTTTTGAAAGAACGTTAAAGAATATTGCAAGTCATGCCATCTATGTTGTGAAGTTGTGTTGGGATCTACTTTGAGAAGTTCTGCTGGCAGTTCGTCTTTGCCTGGTGCTTTGTTGTTCTTTAAAGTGTGGTTAGCTTTAAGGATTTCATGTTTACTTGGTGGTTCAGTAATAATGTCAATGTCCTGAGAGACTGGCTGAATATCTGGGGGATTTTCAGGATCAGGTCTGCTCAAGAGGTCGGAGCAGTGTTTAGTCCACTGCACATCTTGTTTTTGTTCTGTGGTGAGCAGTCTGCCTTGGTTATCTCTGATGGGTATGCTGTGATAATTGTTTTTGTTTCCACAAATTTGCGCTTCGTAATGCCGGGGTGCCGTTTTTGATCCCAGCTGATGGCCTTGCGCCTTTATTGTTTAATTGGACAGTACTAATCCACACGAAAAGGGGAGTAATGATTAAAGTCATAATAAATAAAATAATATGTTACGTCCCTTTGTAAAAAAAAACATTAACCTATTATTTATTGCGAGCTTAAAAAATTAATTGTTTTTATAGAATTAAGGAAAAAAAATTAATAAATTTCCATGAACTACTCGTAAACAACATATTATAATAGAATTTGTACAAATGCATATAAAATATTTTACAATTTTTTTTTTTAAATTGGCAAATGCTATAATTTTTGCTAAAAATATAAACCTAAAAGTAAAATCTTTAAATTCTTGCACTATATAAAGCAGCCTGAAGAGTTAACCTTCGTACTGTTCACGCAGTACATATACTAAAATTGGAACGATACAGAGAAGATTAGCATGGCCCCTGCGCAAGGATGACACGCAAATTCGTGAAGCGTTCCATATTTTTTTATTTTTGTTTGGGAGTGTAGTTTCATTTCTGTTATGCTATTATATTTCATTGATGGAGTCTTGTGCAGCACATTTGTTCTCCCTTATCAACGTTCGTTTTAGAGTTTCTGTCGCACGTCGTCGCCACCTTCATCTCTTTTTCTTCTTAATTTGTCGTCGTCTCACTGTGTCGTGATTTTGTATATTTGTCTTTCACTTCTGTGAACAACATTCTTTGTTCCATGATGTTCTACATAAACTTTCAAAAGCCTTCTTTAAAATGAAATTCAAAAGAAGGGGCTGCTTTTCAATAAATTACTCAAAAATATGTGTAATAGTGAGCATTTGATCTAAGCAGCTCTTCCAGGTAGAAAACCTGTTTCCTCCTCTCTCGGGATTTTATCCAACACCCATTTAATTCTGATGAGAATCATTTTACAAAACGTCTTTGATAACAAAGTAACTCATCTCCGGTTAATAGTAACATTAATTTTCTTTGGAATTCTAAACTGCATGTATTCCATTCTTCCACTGATCTGTGATTTTTTCTTTTCTTTTTCCATATTCTATTAAATAAGTCTTTCACTCGGTGTATGACTATATCACGTGCTGCCTTGAGCATTTCTGCAGTAATATCATTACAACCTGCTGCCTTATTGCTCTCTAATGAATTGATTACCTCCGTGATTTCCATCTCATTTATCTGTCCTTAATTTACTGGTACTATGGATATTTTAACCTCTTCATCAAAAGTAATTGGTTTTTGTCGACTAGATCTATTTAAGATTTATTGAAGTGTTCTGCCCATCTCTTCTTCTGCTTAATATCAGATGTAAGAATTGTACCATCCTTACTTTTAATGTAGCTATCTCGCTTTTTAGAAGAACTAGTTAGTTGTTTTAGTGTATGGTACAGTAGCTTACTATTTACGTATAATATTTTCCTATTTTGACTCTTAGTTTCCTGAACTCCATCTTCAGCCAATCTATCAACATATGCTTTCTTATCTATTAAACAATTTATTAACATATGCTCTCTTATCTCTTCAGCCAATATATCAACATATGCTCTCTTATCTTCAGCCAATATATCAACATATGCTCTCTTCTCTTCAGCCAATATATTGACTGAACGGACTGACTTTCTACCCCACCAGGACATCACACAAGCGATAAACACCCGATGGCACAAAGTACCATCATGCGGATGAGGATCACAGTGGAGAGGTCCCAGAAACCGCGTTCAGACAATTGGCCATTTTATGGCCTGCCTATATTGCGGCCCCTGGCAAAAGCCACGGTGGGGCTTCAAATAACGAAAAATGTCTTCCTGATAAGGACAAGAAGGATTACATCGAGCCAACATATTAACATATGCTCTCTTATCACTTCAGCCAATCTGTTGACATATGCTCTCTTATCACTTCAGCCAATCTGTTGACATATGCTCTCTTATCACTTCAGCCAATCTGTTGACATATGCTCTCTTATCACTTCGGCCAATCTGTTGACATATGCTTTCTTATCTCTTTACCCTATCTATCAACAAATGCTTTCTTATTTCGTCTCCTGCACAACATTTGATTTCTGTTTCTTTTTTTATGCAATATTATTTAGCCCTGATTTCTTGTTCCATTGTTTTAGCATTGCATAGAGCAAACCAACTCCTTTCTCTCATGTACACTGCCAGTTGTCATCAGTTATCCATGGTTGTCTCCCCTATTCCTTTGTTGTACTCTGAGATATGACTAGGCTTGCAACACTTTGAGCCCATCAGTAATCTGATAATCTTAGTTTCAGCATCATAGCAAACGGGTCGCCCCATAGTTGCTCCGCTCCTGTGTCAACGAAAAACACATAATATTTTTCATCACAGCTCACCGTGTTACACCATGCACTCAGCTCAGAAGCCGGAGCAACGAAACTATATCCTTCCAGTCTACAAATGGAGCAAAAATGCGAGGGTCACTGTCTGGCAAAAGCAGCCGCCCCCCCCCCCCCCCCCCCCCCCCCCCAAAAAAAAATTTGCTACGGCTACGAAAAGTTTCCGTGCCTAACGTCCATTTTGACCTGAAGTATTATTTGAGGGTTAATAAACGGTTACCTCAGCAGTACCCTCACTATTAGCTGTGGAAGGGGCTTATGATATTACATCCACCAGCAAGCGTCGGCCCTATAACAACCTGACTGCCTTCGTCGACTGTTCACCCAACAGCCACGCAGTTCTTTGGCACAAAGGAGACACCTTGAACTTGAGTTTCGGACTGCCGACTCCCTACAAGATGTTATGTTATGACATCAGTAATAGTCGGCAGTACAAGTAACCTATATATCGCATTCATACTACCGGGGTGTCGGCGTCTGTGGCTTAGGCATTGCAAAAGCGCACCGTAATGCCAGGGTGCCGTTTTTGATCCCAGCTAATGGCCTTGCGCCTTTATTGTTTGATTGGACAGTGCTAATCCTCACGAAAAGGGGAATAATTTTTAAAGTCATAATAAATAAAATTGTTTTTATGTCCCTTTGAAAGTCAATAGGCCTATTATTTATTGCCAGCTTAAAATATTAGTTGTGTTTAGAGGATTGGGAAATATTTAATAAACTCCATAAACTACTTTGAAACAGTATATTCTAATAAAATGTGTACAAATATATATAAAATGCTTTATAATTCAGTTTTAAATTTGTCAAATGCTATATTTTATGCTAAATATATAAACCTAAATTAATATTGACTAAAATATTGCACTATATAAAAAAACTGTTATGAATAATGTTTGTACTGTTCACGCAGTACATATACTAAAATTGGAACGATACAGAGAAGATTAGCATGGCCCCTGCGCAAGGATGACACGCAAATTCGTGAAGCGTTCCATATTTTTTTAAATTTTTGTCTAGGAGTGTAGTTTTATTTCTATTATGCTATTATATTTCATTGATGGAGTCTTGTGCAGCACATTTGTTCTCCCTCATCAAGAAAGTATTGTGAACGGCACTCATAGAAAGAAGTAGAAAGATAGAAGAACACACTAGACAACATAAAAATCGGAAGCTATAGTTACCGTGCCGGGAATTAAACCTGTCACCTCCAGACGGCGTCTGCGCCTCGCCATGAATACAAGTGCACTAAGATACATGGTCAACTAGGCACCCCCAAAAAAAGACAGCTCTCTCTCGCTCGCTCAAACCGCCCGATCAACCACGTGTGTCTCTCTCGCTTGCTAACTACCCATTCGTAGCCTGATTATCGATAGCTAGATACTGGTCAGACTCGCTTGATATTCGGCTGAGTTTGGCTCGACTACGCTATCGGTTTTCGTCTGCGTTTGGGTCATTAGCGGCCCGTGAGCACATCATTTGTTGAAGAGCCAGCCATACCAGCCATTTGTGAAACGATTGTTTCGTAAACTGCAGAGAAAAGCACGCTCGGTGTACTTTTCAGTTCACTCAACGAGCCTTGCCAGACTGTGCAGGGAGCGAGCAATCAATTGCCGCCCGACTTATACAGCTCTTTGCCAGCCACAGCCACACGAAACCATGGCTCGTGGTAAGAAGAATTCTGCCCAGCGCCGGGACACCAGGGCAACCTCAGCCAAAAAGGAGGAAGCACCTGTCGCCGCACCAGAACTGACGATGCCAGAACCGGTCGACGACCCGGAGGAGACACCTGCCCAGACGCCGCCAGCCCTAGACGTAGGCCCTATCGAGGCACCAGTCTACCCAGAAGCCGCCCCAGTCGTGGCGCAGGAAGCCACAAACACCCGCACACTCAGGCAGCAGCATCAGCGACCGGGTACCCACAACACAGAAGTCCTGCAGTGCTCACGCTGCAACAAGGCGTGGCACACAGCCGCAGCCTGCCGCAGCAGCCCATCGTGCCGGTACTGCTCCAAGCCGCATGACTTCAAGGAATGCCCCTTGGCCAAGATGGACACGGACTTCCGAAAGCCCAACGCCAGCCGGAGATGCTCCAACTGCGCAGGAGCACACAGTGCGAGATACATGGGGTGCCCGTATCTAAAAGAATGCAGGAGAACTCTGACGACCACCACCACAAGCAGAGCAACCACTCACCCAAAAAAGAGATACGAGGCACCCTACACAACCAGAAACCACGGACAAGCAAGACTCGTCGCCACCACTGAAGTAGCAAAACTCCGGAGCGAGCTAGCAGTGATAAAAACCGAGATCGAGGCCCTCAAGAAAGACAAAGCAGCGACTGACCGAAAAAGAACCGAGGAAAGAGACGAGATGACTACCCTCCGAAGCATCCTGCAAGAAGTACTAGAAAATCATAAGCGACTGAAAGTGGAGGTGACCGACTTAACATACTTCAAGATAAACGCAATGGCCCTGCTAGCTGAAACCAAGATGCAGAATAAACAAAGCGCAGCGGAGGAGACCAGACGCCCAGAACAGCAGAATACAATCACCTCACTCCTATCCGATGTCTCCAGTATAAAGAAATAATTGACAGAAACCGCAGAAAAGCTAACGAGATCAAGCGACGAATGCACCAAACTGAGAACAGCAATCCAAGCCACAAGCAAAACCGTCAACGGCATAGTAAAAGCCAAGAAAGAAAAGGAAAGGAAAAAGCAGGAGATGATTGAAACCTACGAGAGCATGTAGAGAAAGGAAGAAGAACAAGAAAAGGCAGCAGCAAAAGCCCAGGAGGAGGAAGACAGAATAGCAATGCAGGCAGCAGACAAAGAAGAAGCAAAGATACTGGCAGCAGAAAACCTAACCAAACAAGCAAAAGCCAAAGAAGCGCTCAAGAAAGTAACCGCCAGCAAACCGTTTACATTCGAATACAAACGGCCCACGTACTACGACAGCCCATAAACAAGCCGCCATGACAGCTGAACAAGCCCGCTCACCAGCCCGGAGAAACCTCACAGCCCACAACCAGACGACACGATGTCCGCCGCCAAAGCCACTCCCACCTCAACCCGATCCAGGCCGTCCCAAGGCTATGGCCCGCCCTTTTTAGGGCAGGCCGAGACCCCCTCCCTCACTCTGACAGAAGCAACAAACCTCAGGCAGCAATGTAATCGCCACAACAGAAAAAGTTGATAACTGGAACGAATTCCAGACACCAAAACGCCGACCTCGATATAAATAATGCTCAGTCTAGGAGCCGGTTGAAAGAGGCACGAAGTTTTTTTTTTTTTTTTTTTTTTCGAACACCAAGTACCAAGTACCAAGAAATTTATATTAACGAAGCAAATGTCGAATAACAATCACAGCAACAATTTACGAACACAGTAAGACCTTATTGCCTTGTCTAGAATACACAAACATTTAAGAAAGGTATTTGATTGGTAGGTTCCGGTGTGTATACGTCATTCCTATAAATAAACAGAGGGGGGAACCGTTTGAGGCCGTTAAATATTATGAATTAATCAAGTAACAGAAAGTATTGTGAACGGCACTCATAGAAAGAAGTAGAAAGATAGAAGAACACACTAGACAACATAAAAATCGAAAGCTATAGTTACCGCTTTCTTAAATGTTTGTGTATTCTAGACAAGGCAATAAGGTCTACTGTGTTCGTAAATTGTTGCTGTGATTGTTATTCGACATATGCTTCGTTAATATAAATTTCTGTAACCTATGGTGCCATTTCAATGGGTTGAAATGAATTCTGTCCGTATTCCATGGTCGTGGATTTCAAGCTGTACGATAGACATGGCCAATGAGACACATTTTTTTTAGGGTGCCTAGTTGACCATGTGTCTTAGTGAACTTGTATTCATGGCGAGGCGTCCGCACGGTAACTATATCTTTCGATTTTTATGTTGTCTAGTGTGTTCTTCTTTCTACTTCTTTCTATGAGTGCCGTTCACAATACTTTCTGTTACTTGATTAATTCATAGAGTTTCTGTCGCACGTCGTCGCCACCTTCATTCTTTTTTTTTCTTCTTCATTTGTCGTCGTCTCACTGATACCAGGTTGTAGCCCAATGCCGTGCTTTTGTGTATTTGTCTTGCACTTCCTGGGACCGCAAAAACCATTCAGAATCCTTATTCTGAATTTAAAAAAAAACATGACTGCAGTATTGGCTAAGCCACCAACATAAACACATTATTTGCACAAGGCAGCCATTAGAAGTGCAAACACAAACGTTCCAACACAAGAGTTTCCGTTTATATTGAGCATGCAATACAGCACAAGGCACCATCAGGTCTGTGGCAACAGACTAAACATCACTTGTGGAGTCTGCGGTTCTCTCAACAGAAACCACCTTGGGAACAGCCGAAAAACATTAAACAGGAAATGCACAGATCACAGTGTGGTACCACACCATGCACTAGGTTCAGTAGCTGGGAGAGAGAACTACGCACTCTTAACCAGGGGTTCTGAAGCAAAGAAAACGCTGTGTGGTCTCGGCCCCCTTATTAATTTTCAAGGCAGCAACGCCTCAAGTGGCCTTGTTTAAATGTGTAATAATAAATCTATTATTTTAATAACGTGCTGGATGGCAAATAGACTGAGGCACTCTGCCCCTTTGCAAATTTTCTAGGGGCAAATGGAGCCCAACCAACACCCTACAAATTAATGCTCACTCTCTCTCCTATACATCCATGCTCTCTGTCTCTCACATATGCGTGCTCACCCTCTATCCTATACATCCATTTTCTCTCTCACATATAGGTGCTCACGCTCTATCCTATACATATATTTTCTCTCTCACATATGCGTGCTCACCCTCTATCCTATACATCCATTTTCTCTCTCACATATGCGTGCTCACCCTCTATCCTATACATCCATTTTCTCTCTCACATATGCTTGCTAACTCTCTCATATACATCCATGCTCTCTCTCTCTCTCTCTCTCTCTCTCACATATGCATGCTCTCTCTCACATATTCATGCTCACCCTCTATCATATACATCCATTTTATCTCTCACATATGCATGCTAACACTCTCATATACATCAATTTTCTCTCTCACATATCCATGCTCTCTCTCATATACATCCATGCTCTCTCTCACATATGCATGCTCTCTCTCTCTCTCTCTCTCCTATACATCCATGCTCTCTCTCTCTCTCTACGATACATCCATGCTATCTCTCTCCTATACATCCATGCTCGCTCTCTCTCTCCTATACATCCATGCTCTCTCTCACTTATGCATGCTCTCTCTCATATACATCCATGCTCACTCTCTCTCATATACATCCATGCTCACTCTCTCTCTCATATACATCCATGCTCTCTCTCGCATACCCATGCTCACTCTCTCTCATATACAGCCATGCTCTCTCTCACATATCCATGCTCTCTCTCTTTCATATACATCCATGCTCACTCTCTCTCATATACAGCCATGCTCTCTCTCACATATCCATGCTCACTCTCTCTCATATACATCCATGCTCACTCTCTCTCATATACAGCCATGCTCACTCTCTCTCATATACAGCCATGCTCACTCTCTCATATATCCATGCTCTCTCTCTCTCATATACAGCCATGCTCACTCTCTCTCATATACAGCCATGCTCACTCTCTCTCATATACAGCCATGCTCACTCTCTCACATATCCATGCTCACTCTCTCATATACATCCATGCTCACTCTCTCTCATATACAGCCATGCTCTCTCTCACATATCTATGCTCACTCTCTCTCATATACATCCATGCTCACTCTCTCATATACATCCATGCTCACTCTCTCCTATACATCCATGCTCTCTCTCTCTCATATACATCCATGCTCTCTCTCTCATATACATCCATGCTTACTCTCTCATATACATCCATGCTCAATCTCTCATATACATCCATGCTCAATCTCTCATATACATCCATGCTCTCTCTCTCATATATATCCATGCTCTCTCTCTCATATACATCCATGCTCACTCTCTCATATACATCCATGCTCACTCTCTCATATACATCCATGCTCTCGCTCACATATGCATGCTCACTCTCTCAATACATCCATGCTCTCTCACATATGCATGCTAACTCACTCATATACATCCATGCTCTCTCTCAGATGCATGCTAACTCTCTCTCATATACATCCGTGCTCTCTCTCAGATGCATGCTAACTCTATCTCATATACATCCATGCTCTCTTACATATGCATGCTCTCTCTCACATATGCATGCTCACCCTCTATCATATACATCCATTTTATCTCTCACATATGCATGCTAACTCTCTCATATACATCCATTTTCTCTCTCACATATGCATGCTCCTCTCATATACATCCATGCTCACTCTCTCATATACATCCAAGCTCTCTCTCACATATCCATGCTCACTCTCTCTCTCATATACATCCATGCTCTCTCTCACATATGCATGCTCACTCTCTCTCATATACATCCATGCTCACTCTCTCATATACATCCTCACTCTCTCTCATATACATCCATGCTCTCTCTCACATATGCATGCTCACTCTCTCTCATATACATCCATGCTCACTCTCTCATATACATCCTCACTCTCTCTCATATACATCCATGCTCTCTCTCACATATGCATGCTCACTCTCTCTCATATACATCCATGCTCTCTCTCACATATCCATGCTCACTCTCTTATATACATCCATGCTCTCTCACATATGCATGCTAACTAACTCATATACATCCATGCTGTCTCTCAGATGCAAGCTCTCTCTCTCATATACATCCATGCTTTCTCTCACATATACATGCTCTCTCACATATGCATGCTCTCTCTCTCACATATACATGCTCTTTCTCATATACATTCATGCTCTCTCACATATACATGCTCTCTCTCATATACATCCATGCTCTCTCACATATACATGCTTTCTCTCATATACATCCATGCTCTCTCACATATACATGCTCTTTCTCATATACATTCATGCTCTCTCACATATACATGCTCTCTCTCATATACATTCATGCTCTCTCACATATACATGCTCTCTCTCATATACATTCATGCTCTCTCACATATACATGCTCTCTCTCATATACATTCATGCTCTCTCACATATACATGCTCTCTCTCACATATACATGCTCTCTAACATATGCATGTTCTCTCACATATACATGCTCTCTCTCTCATATACATCCATGCTCTCTCACATATGCATGCTCTCTCTCACATATGCATGCTCTTTCTCATATACATCCATGCTCTCTCACATATGCATGCTCTCTCTCTCATATACATCCATGCTCTCTCACATATGCATGCTCACTCTCTCATATACATCCATGCTCTCTCACATATACATGCTCTCTCACATATGCATGCTCTCTCACATATACATCCATGCTCTCTCACATATGCATGCTCTCTCACATATGCATGCTCTCTCTTATACATCCATGCTCTCTCACATATGCATGCTCTCTCACATATGCATGCTCTCTCACATATGCATGCTCTCTCACATATACATGCTCTCTCACATATGCATGCTCTCTCACATATGCATGCTCTCTCACATATGCATGCTCTCTCTCACATATACATCCATGCTCTCTCACATATCCATGCTCTCTCTCATATACATCCATGCTCTCTCACATATACATCCATGCTCACTCTCTCAATACATCCATGCTCTCTCTTTCTCTCACATCTATACCATATCTATACTCTCTTTGCCAGACAAACACACAATCAGCCTGCTATTGGCATCAATGAAACAAACTCTGTGCTGCTCTTACACTCGATGATGGTGACAGAGCAGTTTTTGGAATTCTCCAGTTGTTTTGGAGTCGGTTCTTAGCTTTACTGAACCCAACTTCTTTCTGACACATACACAGCAACAGAGAGATCAATAAGACAAACAAGCAACAGCTGAGTGACTTGACTATATTTGTTATTATCAATTCAGTCGATACAAATACCTGCACAAGAACCATCAGAAACAAGTTGCCAATAACATTTGGACAAAATCAACACAAGATCTCAACACAAAGGCATGGTGAAGACCCCAACAGATCATCTCAGTTAGGGGAAGGCATCAACACATCAAGCATTCATACACTTGCATACAGCAGGATTCTGCACCCTACGGCACCTGTGCCAAGAGTGGCAAGCAGAACAATTTTTAGTGGCACAATGAGTGGACTGAGTTGCAGAAAAAGATCATATTCAATTATCTAATATACTTATTTTAAAAAAAAAACAGGAACACGTAGTTTTCCAATGGTGCACCTTTCTGAGTTGACAGGAGAGCCCATATGCCTTAAAACTATTGTTGACCGAAAAGCAAAAGAACTGTCAACTTACTGTTTTAACCCTAAAGTAATCTTGTGTGCAGTTTAATTAATTTCACTCTTTAAATTACAATGATTCTAAAGGTCAAAATTATAACAGAAATATGTTCCCTTCGGTAACTATGCACTTTTTTTTTAAATAGAAAAAATACATAATTCTGGTAAATATTCTATTCTTTTATTTCAATTATTGTTGAATATAAAAGATGCTTGGGAACCATCGGGTTATGTGCCTACTGTGACACAAGAAACAATTTTCAACAGCACACTGACTCGACTGAATTATCAAATATAACCCAGTTAGAGTACTTAATAAATAAACATGGTTCTGGTACAGATTATACTGTTAAGTTTCAACAACTATTTTATACTTGTACAAAATATGACTAGTAAGGGATGGTACAGGGGAGATTGTGAAGCCATTGGAACAAGATTCTACAGCACATTGAGTCAACTGAATCACTGTTAATTTTTATACAAGCATATAATTTTTTTTTTTTAAAACCTTCAATTTTGTTTCGTACCAGGTTCAGCCTGGAAAGCAAAGGTGGCTGGCATGCTGACCACATCACCCACTAAGTGCTGATTGGTCTATAAAATATAGGTCTGGCCCTATATGCCCAATACACCTGAAGGCGTAGAAAAGGGTCCTTTATTAGTTAGTTTCAATAACTGTTATAAATTAAGGTGGGGTAAGGTTGTCAGTAAAGACGAGAAGACCGGGCAGAGCTACATGCGACAGCAACCAATAAGAAATCTTGGTTGAGAGTCTAT
This sequence comes from Candidula unifasciata, assembly GCA_905116865.2. Classification (NCBI taxonomy): domain Eukaryota; kingdom Metazoa; phylum Mollusca; class Gastropoda; order Stylommatophora; family Geomitridae; genus Candidula; species Candidula unifasciata. The sequence continues at coordinate 335,200 of CAJHNH020006290.1, read as the reverse complement.
GTTACATTGGGGAGATAAAAGGTCAAAGACTGAATCAATGAACCAAAAAACCCACAGGGATACGAGGAAGAGAAAACCATACCACATCAGGACCCAAGACCCCGAAACCACACCATACTTAGAAGACAAAGAAAAAGAATATCAGGTGGGACTACACACCACAAAGAATCGGAACTCAGATAAGATAGTGAAGAAACTCTCTACAACATAACAGGCCATCGGTCAGTTGAATGTGGAGGAAGTTTGGAATTTTTGTTTCTCACGAATTGAAATCAATGAACACTATTTTCAAAGTGTTAACAAACAAGCTAGGTCAAATTAACACCTCTGAAATGAGATTCTGAGATAAGGAGGCAACCTGACTAAACAAGATTGTCTGTGTGAGTTACCGGGCTCCATTGTTGGGGGGAGAATAACAGACTCCCTGCCTCCATAACAAGCATGTTGGGAAAGTTGACTAATTAGGGAGTTCCCTTTGAAGTTGGAGTGCACCTGCCTCACAGACAAGTGACAAACAGTCTGCATACAAATAAGCGACATCTGTAAAAACGGATGTGCATGCAAAACTAAGTTCTGAAACATGACTAAAGTCCAGAAGTGGACAAACTAGAACACCTTTCGGACAGTTTACAGCCGCTGAACGCGAAGATGAAGAAGAACTATCAGTGAAAAAAGAGAAATTATGTAACAGACAGTGTGTGAGAACAATACCATGCACCAAACTCACTGAGAAACAGAAGATCAAATGGTTCAGTCATTTTGTTAGAATGCAGCCTCAACAACTATTAACACACGTGCCACACCTTGGAAAAGGTTGCGTTATGTTTTACCCTGCAAAAATACTACTAAGTTTTGCCGAACTCTTGCACTAGTGTGCCCAGTTTTAGTAGAGCCCAGAACAAACAAATAGTAACAATACAGATTTCTGGGTAGGTTCCAAGAGTGCACTAAGGAGGTTTGGCCATGCAGGTGATCCCTGTTACCTGTTGTGTTTTATGTAAAACGGCCTTCTAAAGCAGAGCAAAACATCTTTATTGTCCTTCCATGGGACATTTGGTGTTGGGATCACATGATTTCTGCCTGACTCTCAAAGGTTCATGATCTCTAATGCGGTCTGCCTATGACAGACAATCACATGCAGGCAGACTGAAAGGATCTGGGTAAGTCTCCCCTGTGATGACAGACATTTGGGTCTGGGTAAGTCTCCCCAAAGATGACAGACATTCAGCAGACACATCTTGCTCTCACAAGCAGAAAGACTGAAAGAGTCTGGCTAAATCTCCCCAGTGCTGACAGACATTCAGCACCCACACTTAAAGATCTTACCCCCATCACCGAGGTCAGTCTTCATTGTCTACTGGTACACAGCTATGACCACTGGTCAGTGCCTCGAAGTTGTACAAGAGTGTGCAACTTAAAAAACAAAGACCTTACTTGTCACTTCCTATTCTGATACTTCCTTACACAATCTTGACTGCCTGTATTGTTTATCTTGCAATAAATTGTCTGTTTCAGTTCTGTAAACTTCATCATAGCTGTTTCAAAACAAAGTCAAGGAAAGGGCCCTTTTCTATGCCTTCAGGCAGACTAGACCCATATTTTATATACCAATCAGCATTCTATAGGTGATACCAACAAATATATATGGTTAACATCACACCAGCAACCTTCATTTCCCAGGACTTTACCTGGTATCCACTCAAGGCCAGGTCGATCTGAAAGCCAAGACCATTTGTTTGAAAGGCCCAGCTACGTTAGGATTTGAACCCACGACATTCAGAACTGCAGGTGAACATCTAGCTGCTACACCACAGCAGCTTTCTCTTTATTCATAAATTGGTTTTTAAACTAAATATGAGAAACGTAAGATGGAGAAATAATAGGAGAAAGAAATTAGAAGCTCTGCAGCAGAAGATATATATACCTGCCTGAAACACAACAATGAAACTGGGTGGGGCAAACACTCTAGCACTCAACCACTGAGATTCTCACTTGGAACTGACAAATGTACAAGAAAACAAACAACATCAACAGACAATAAATGCCATAATTATTGCTCCACTGATCTTCCAAACATTGTCCCTTCCACAGAGAAAAAGACAACAAATTACAAACATTGACATTATATACAATATATGCTTGAGGGATCAGAAACAACAACGATGACCAGTGTGCTGTTTCATGCCATCAAAAAGAACAATAAGATTATAGACAACATTTAGTTATTGCATTAAAAAAGGGAATCACACTGTACAAGGATGGGTGGCCTTTATGTTGGATATTATAGGCTGGGTCCTGGGGGGACATTACAGATTGGGACCTGGAGGGACATTACAGGTTAGGTCCTGGAGGGACATTACAGGTTGGGTCAGTGGGGGAGGGGGGAACACACCTAATTAACTGTTCTTAAAGTACCTGATATTCCTTGTATTGTCCACAGACAACACATTGCCGCTGCCATTAATTAGATATTTCTCAATATGATTCCCAGAACCAATCCGCGGAGTAAGAAGCAAACCGTGAGCTCACCAAGGCAACACGTGTATGAAGTATGCCGGACATGGCCAGGGCTAAACATCCTGATTTACTACAGCCAACAAAACACACAGGCAAATATTTCCTGCCAACATTCTATGCTGCTTCCTAAAACACACATACATATGAGCTCTAACAGTTTATAAAGGCTGTTCATGTCAGATGCAGGATTTTTTCTGAGTTTCATTAAGAGTTCAAATTTTAGGATTTTAGAGTCAGTTCTTACCTTGAACTTTATACATGGTTCTAGCTGTGCTCTCTACCCCCTCCATATATGGTTCTAGCTGCCCCCCCCCCCCCCCCCCCACGGTTCTAGCTGCCCCCCTCCCCATGTTGACTTTCTGCCATGAATTTTCAAAACTATTAGCCTTAAATACTCAAATTCTGTCATTTTAAATGATTTTCTTTGTCGTGTTTAATGGCTGTAAACTCAGGCAGAAAGTTTCTGTCCAGTTTTCTAACTAAGGGCTTCTTCAAGAAGCTCACAGCTGTGTGGTGTAATCCACTGTTCAGATGTGGCTTACTGACAGACAGGCGGATTTAAAGCTACCTTAGTCAACGTTTAGACGTTATGTTTGTTAGAGGGGCAGCAGCCCCCCCCCCCCCCCGACCCCCTTTCTACTGGGGTCTAAGAAAACACACAAGGCATGTCAGATTTTAAAATTCCAAACTCTTACCATAGTTTTCACTTGTCATAAATGCTTGGAAAGGGGGGGGGGGGGGAAGGGTGGGGGGGGGGGGGGAGAGAAGATGCAGTGGTGCAGCTGATAAACGCTTGCCTGTGGACCTGAAAGTTGTGGTTCAAATCATTTAACATGGCCATTTGAAAAAATTAAAAATGACCGAAACTTTCAGGCCAACCCATCCTTAAATGAGTACCAGTAAAGTCAGCCAGCATGACGCCGACACAATCACCCATCAAGTACCAAGTAGTCTATAAAATATAGGTCTAGCATACATGCCCAATGTGCCCGAAGGTGTGGAAAGGGGTCCCTTCTTTTACATGAATGCTCCAAAGTATGATTCTCAAACACTGCCACTTTTTACAATTCCAATCTGTAATACAAATCTGGAGGTATCAGATGAATTACTGACCTTCCATCCCATAACAATAACCATATGTCACACCGTTACAATATGTCATGTGCATCACAACTTCCCCAGTGAAAGTAAAATATATGTCAGTTAAAATCATAATTCATACATACTTATGTCGAATAAACAAGAAAAATAAACTGCCAGCCACACGTACATACATAAATCTACACAAATTTAGACTGTCCGCCATTGTATGCATGTTTATGTACAAATTCTAATCATACAGTACTATACTTAAATAAGCTAAATCACAAATATCTGCCCGACAAACTTGCAGCATCAATTGAGAACAAACAAAAAAAGATTTGCTTCCCAAACAGTTTAACAAAACATGATTTCTATCTCACAAACAAGCAGCATCAAGTGGATCAACTAAAACATACATGCAGCACATGAAAACATGATGTCTATCTCAATACATGCCCCAAACAAACAAAATTTCATTTTCTGACAAACATGCAGCAGGAATTGAGAACAATAACAAAGAAAACACGATTTCTACTTTACAAACAAAACATGATTTGTACCTCACAAACATGCAGCATCAATAAAGAACAGTAAAAAACAACACATGGTGTTTATCTCACAAACCAAATATGATTTATCTCACAAACCAAATATGATTTATCTCACAAACATGCAGCACACAAACAATTTACAATCAATGTCTTGGACATGTGAAATGGGTCAGCCTGTACCATGTCTGTGAACATCAAGATGGGACAGCCTGTACCATGTCTGTGAACATCAAGATGGGACAGCCTGTACCATGTTTGTGAACATAAAGATGGGACAGCCTGTACCATGTTTGTGAACATAAAGAGGGAACAGCCTGTACCATGTCTGTGAACATCAAGATGGGACAGCCTGTACCATGTTTGTGAACATCAAGATGGAACATCAAAAGGGGACAGCCTGTACCATGTTTGTGAACATCAAGATGGAACGTCAAAAGGGGACAGCCTGTACCATGTCTGTGAACATCAAGATGGGACAGCCTGTACCATGTCTGTGAACATCAAGATGGAACAGCCTGTACCATGTCTGTGAACATCAAGATGGGACAGCCTGTACCATGTTTGTGAACATAAAGATGGGACAGCCTGTACCATGTCTGTGAACCTGTACCATGTCTGTGAAATCAAGATGGGACAGCCTGTACTATGTCTGTGAACATCAAGATGGGACAGCCTGTACCATGTCTGTGAACATAAAGATGGGACAGCCTGTACCATGTCTGTGAACATAAAGATGGGACAGCCTGTACCATGTCTGTGAACATCAAGATGGGACAGCCTGTACCATGTTTGTGAACATCAAGATGGAACATCAAAAGGGGACAGCCTGTACCATGTTTGTGAACATCAAGATGGAACATCAAAAGGGGACAGCCTGTACCATGTCTGTGAACATCAAGATGGGACAGCCTGTACTATGTCTGTGAACATTAAGACTGGTCAGCCTGTACCATGTCTGTGAACATCAAGATGGGACAGCCTGTACCATGTCTGTGAACATCAAGATGGTACAGCCTGTACCATGTCTGTGAACATAAAGATGGGACAGCCTGTACCATGTCTGTGAACATTAAGATGGGACAGCCTGTACCATGTCTGTGAACATAAAGAGGGGACAGCCTGTACCATGTCTGTGAATATAAAGATGGGACAGCCTGTACCATGTCTGTGAACATAAAGAGGGAACAGCCTGTACCATGTCTGTGAACATAAAGAGGGAACAGCCTGTACCATGTCTGTGAACATAAAGATGGGACAGCCTGTACCATGTCTGTGAACATAAAGAGGGAACAGCCTGTACCATGTCTGTGAACATCAAGATTTAAATGAGACAGATGTTCAGTTTCAGAAACAATGATAACAGAGAGATTTGAGATTTTGTGTGTGGTTCACCACTTACTTCTTATTGTTCACTAGCCGTACACACAGGGGGAGGTGTATTTTGGTGGTATGTTCACTTCTGGACTTGAAAAATTGTTCCTGCATGCACATTCTTTTGAAACATCTGGCTTAATTATAGGCAGACTGTTGGTTCCTTACCTGCCAGGCAGATGCACTCCAGCTTGGAATGAAACACCCCTAATTAGTTGTCTCCAATTAAATGCTTGTCGGGGCAGGGGGAGGTGGGAGGGCACATTGGGTCTTCTCCCTTACCTCAAAATCAGGCCCCCGAACCCACAGAATCCAGTGAGCTGCCAAGCCCATCAACATTTATGACCCCAGTCATAGCACATAATACCCCCGTATGGGTTCCAGGGCCCTGTTTTTAGTGTACACACTTCCCCACCCGGCACCCCCATAACCAATCTTGCTTGTGTGTACGTACAAACTTCACCCATGGTTCTCTCCATCAATCCTATCTGCACACTTCTCACACAGACTCCCTCACAACTGACTCTTTTGTGTATGTGTGTGCACGCGCGCACGTGCATGTATGTGTGTACACACACACTTATCCATACACATATTCCAACAAATCTGTGTGTGTGTGTGTATGCGTCATCTCTCCACTCACACCAAGAGGGTCTGCGCACACACCTCTCTCCACCAACGACTGCAGACAATTCTGTGGAATACATAACCAGTCCTGTCTTCACTCCTTCAGCTCTTAAATCTATGAAATAAATAACACAACTTCCTCTGAGCTGGGGACAGAAACTGTCACTAGGCAACTACCTGTCATGACACTTCCTCTGAGCTTGGGACAGGAACTGTCACTAGGCAACTACAGGAACTGTCACTAGGCAACTACTGAGAACTGTCACTAGGTGACACTCTGAGCTGGAGACAACTACCTGTCATGACACCTCCTCTGAGCTGGAGACAGGAACTGTCACTAGGCAACTACCTGTCATGACACCTCAGACACTTCCTCTGAGCTGGGGACAGGAACTGTCACTAGACAACTACCTGCTATGACACCACCTACAGTTATAATCTAGCATGTGTGACATCAGAGGCAGTACCAGCTATGCAAATATCTGAAATCTTGACCAAATTTAATATCAACAACAGGCAATATAACCAGGGCCAGTTTTCACACTGACCAGGATGACTGACTGATGTGATCTGATCCATACAGAGGTGATAAACAGCAGAGGGCATAGAACACATTCCTGACAGACTGTAAATATAACTTTTCTGTCATTCCCACACTTGATCTCATTAAACTTTGGCCTGGTGTAGTGTATACACTGACATGTGTTAACTCCATAGGCCCTGAGTGCTGTCTATCTACAGTCTGGTCAACGCTGTCAGTCTCAACAATCTACCAGGGATCACTTGCCAGTTGCAGTACCAGTCCTGCACACCCTGATGGTGATCTCCCAGGGATCACTTGCCAGTTGCAGTACCAGTCCTGCACACCCAGATGGTGATCTCCCAGGGATCACTTGCCAGTTGCAGTACCAGTCCTGCACACCCTGATGGTGATCTCCCAGGGATCACTTGCCAGTTGCAGTACCAGTCCTGCACACCCTGATGGTGATCTCCCAGGGATCACTTGCCAGTTGCAGTACCAGTCCTGCACACCCTGATGGTGATCTCCCAGGGATCACTTGCCAGTTGCAGTACCAGTCCTGCACACCCTGATGGTGATCTCCCAGGGATCACTTGCCAGTTGCAGTACCAGTCCTGCACACCCTGATGGTGATCTCCCAGGGATCACTTGCCAGTTGCAGTACCAGTCCTGCACACCCTGATGGTGATCTCCCAGGGATCACTTGCCAGTGCAGTACCAGTGTCCTGCACCCTGATGGTGATCTCCCAGGGATCACTTGCCAGTTGCAGTACCAGTCCTGCACACCCTGATGGTGATCTCCCAGGGATCACTTGCCAGTTGCAGTACCAGTCCTGCACACCCTGATGGTGATCTCCCAGGGATCACTTGCCAGTTGCAGTACCAGTCCTGCACACCCTGATCTGACGAATCATATAATGTCACAATGTAAAGGAGAGCACATAAAAAATAATACAAAGCTGTCGGGATATAAGCTGGGTCAGCCTTCACATTCTATGCAGACACAAAAGAAACCTCTCCTTTATTGTGTGTCCAAACCTTGTCTCACAATAAGACACAATCAATCTTCCATATCATTAGTCTCTAAAGAGTCCAGACATACAGCAATCAAGCAGGGTTGCAAGTATGACAATCCATACATACTCAGGATGATGATGATGGTGGTGGAGGTGAGGCTCAATAAAAACCTTGAGTGTGTCCAGGATTGTGCCGAAACAAACTAACATACACAGTGGCCTAACAGCATCCTATCTGTCGCATATGGTGATGGTCACGTTGATGCCCAGGTTGCCGTGGTCAGCAAACAGCTGGGCGATGTTGGTGTCAAACACAAGGCAATCACTACTGGCTATGGCCGACTGGATCCCATCGTGGATGCTCCGAGGGGCGGCCTCCCAGGTCAGCCTGCGTCGGTGACCATTCAGCTCTAATCTGTAGGCAGAGGACAACAAGAAAATACTGACATCATATATCTGTTGAAAATTACAGATGTGTTAACCCTACAAGATTTGAGGACCTGAAGCTATCCGCCCTCTATACCTGAGCTCCTGGGCATCAACACGAAAAAACCAACATGATATACAAAAATATTTGTTCCAAGCAAACAAGTGGTTAGAATAAGATGAAACTTAGAGACATTGTAGAAAATAGGTTTACCTTTCATCTAGCGCTAATATTCAAATTTTGAGTACAATGCCACCCAGAAAGATCGGCCTTGGTTCACAAAGTGAGCACCCCCTTTTCTTACAATCAATCTAGTTTTAAATCTATAATTTTCAAGAATCTCCTCATCACTCAAGCTCACACTGACTGTATCACTTCAACTAGGAACGTATTCTGATGTATCGGACATACAGTGCTAGACCTATATTCTATGGACAACATCCTGACAAGGGGTCATTCCTATAGGCAGGCGGAGGGTGATATGACTGACCATCACGCTGAAGGCCTTTACTTCACAGGATTCTACCTCGTTCCCATTTAAGGCTGGGTTGAACTGGGAGCAAAACTGTGTTTGAAAAAATACATAAGGAATCGAACCCATGACCAGATCCGCAGATGAGTGTTAAGCCGTTACACCACTGCGGCTCCCCATATTTCAGAGTGGCAACATTTTATCCATTTATTGTGATGAAACATTCATCCACCACTGCGGCTCCCCATGTTTCAGAGTGGCAACATTTTATCCATTTATTGTAATGAAACATTCATCCATCACTGAGGCTCCCCATATTTCAGAGTGGCAACATTTTATCCATTTATTGTGATGAAACATTCATCCACCACTGCGGCTCCCCATGTTTCAGAGTGGCAACATTTTATCCATTTATTGTGATGAAACATTCGTCCATCACTGTGACTCCCCATGTTTCAGAGTGGCAACATTTTATCTATTTATTGTGATGAAACATTCATCCACCACTGCGGCTCCCCATGTTTCAGAGTGGCAACATTTTATCCATTTATTGTGATGAAACATTCGTCCATCACTGCGACTCCCCATGTTTCAGAGTGGCAACATTTTATCCATTTATTGTGATGAAACATTCATCCACCACTGCGACTCCCCATGTTTCAGAGTGGCAACATTTTATCCATTTATTGCGATGAAACATTCGTCCATCACAATTTTCTGGGAAGCCAGTGAGGAAAGAAGCTGGCTGACCAGATCAGATCTCGATCAAGCAAACGAGCTAAAAAAAAAGCCAAGGTCTTCAAACGTCTCCAGCTGTATCAGTAATGAGGCAACCAGAACATTAAAGACAAGCAGTCCAGGAACACGGGATATTATTAAAGATGTTCCCTGTGTGGGTTGGGGGGAGACCCACAGCCTCCCAGCAAGCAGGTCGTAAAAGACGACTAATCATGAAGGCTTCCTTCAAAGTCGAACTGCATTTTCCTAAGAAGTGAGGAACCAACACTCTGCATACAAACAAGCTAGATCTGTAAAATGAATGTGCATAGAAATCTCAAGTTCTAGAATAAGACCAAAGTCCAGAAGTGGACAAACAACCAGAACTTTCTGCTGGAGTGTAGAGGTGGTGAATGTTAAGAGAAGGTCTACCTGTAAATGAAACTCTCGGCTTGTTTGCGGGTGCCTATAAGTTGTACAATGGCATAAAACATCTGAAGGCCGTCAATCTTCTCCTGCTTCTCCAACACCAGCATGAAGTTGTGCCCAAAACAGGACTGCATCATAACCCAGTCCACAGCCCCTGGCAGGTTGATGTCTGTGGCTAGAAAGACAATATCTTCACCTGCAAGACAGACAGACATGTTGACAATGAATGGGAATGACAATAGTACAATGCATTATCATGACGCCCAAGTGAAGGGAGTGAAATTACTCTGATTCTTCAAACATGAGGCTGGGGATATCTGATCTCAACCAGCATTTAAGAATCTTTTGCTAGCCCAAGCTTTCGAGTGTTCCCACTCAACGAGCATTTCAATTTATACTGCTTGCCCTAGCCTTCGGCTGTCAATAGGCATTTCAATTTATACTGCTTGCCCTAGCCTTCGGCTGTCAATAGGCATTTCAATTTATACTGCTTGCCCTAGCCTTCAACTGTCAATAGGCATTTCAATTTATACTGTTTGCCCTAGCCTTCAACGGTCAATAGGCATTTCAATGTATACTGCTTGCCCTAGCCTTCAACTGTCAATAGGCATTTCAATTTATACTGTTTGCCCTAGCCTTCAACGGTCAATAGGCATTTCAATGTATACTGCTTGGCCTAGCCTTCGATGGTTAATAGGCAATTTAAGTTACACTGTTTGCCCTAGCCTTTGTTGGTCAAAAGGCATTTCAATGTATACTGCTTGGCCTAGCCTTTGATGGTTAATAGGCAATTCAAGTTACACTGTTTGCCCTAGCATTCAACTGTCCCCACTCAACAAGCATTTCAGGTTACACTGCTAGTCCTAGCCTTCAAGTGTCCCCAGTCTAAGCAGCAGGTTTGTGTCTCAGTTATTATTAACTGTTAGTTATTCACAGTTCAAACACCATGCAAACGGGTCCCTCTATAACTGCTTATTCCTGTGCTAGCAAAAACCCACAAAGAATGCCTATTTTAAAAAAGAACTACAATCTGAGTCTATCTCTGGTTCTTATTGTTTGGCTTGACCAAGACAGGAGACACTGCTGGATTCTTAACTGTGTGCACAATACACGGGGTCCTTGCAACATACAAAGCCTTCTACGACCTCACAGTGGAGATGCATTTGAGGTGACAGTACAATACATATGCCAACAGCAGGAATCACAATAGTATAATAGCAGAAATTACCGACAGTAGGAGCCACAACAGGACAATACCACACACTGCAGATATACAGAAACTACAACAGCACAGTTCCACTCATGGCAGATATTCAGAAACTACAACAGCACAGTTCCACTCATGGCAGATATACAGAAACTACAACACCACAATATCACACACAGCTGACATACAGGGACCCCAACAGCACCACACATGTAATGACACCAAAAACAAAATCACCACACATGTGATGAAAGCAAGACTAAATCAATTAGTTGTCTCCACAATGAAGGTCAGTTGCAATGGATTTCCATTACTCTCTGTGTTTGGCTCTGATTTTTCTCACTCTAAGACTGTTTTTCATCTACTTCTTGATACTATGCTCCCATTTGTATTCTTGTTTACCTCTTACACATGCTTATTTCCAAATCTTTCTCCCAAAATGGTTTGAAAGTTATTTTTTATGTGACCAATTATGTCACTGTTTTTTCTTTCAACAACTGTCTGTTCATTGTGACTCTAGAAACACTGTGTTTGATTGTTTTGAGTTCCATGAAACACAACCGATTCTTTTGGTCAAGCAAGGGAACTGCACAAATGAAGTGAAGCAGGCAGACTGGTAAAGGAAAACGGCTAAGTGATGGCGAGGGTATTTCTAATGGGCAAGTGATAGAGACCTGTGTGTGGGAGAGGAGGATAAATGTCAAGTGAGAGACAGAGATGGTTAAGGGAGAGACAGAAACAGGACAAACAGTCAAGTGAGACATATAACAGGAGGACAAACAGTCGTGAGACAAAGCAGGAGGACAAATGGTCAGGTGAGCAAAAAGGTTGGAGGAAAAATGGTCAGAGATCTAGTTAAGCGTGGAAGGAAAAGAGAAAGAAGGATCAAGTCAGTGAGACTGTACCCACCTTGTAAAGTTGTGATGCTTTTATGAGACTGCATAAGATGAGGCATGACCTGCTCCAGTGAGCCTTGCCACTTGCAGGAGGCTCCAGGACAGGGACATGTGTACGGTCTGCAAACAGGAGCACACAAATCTTCTTATCCGGACATCTCTGGGCACACCACAAATATAATTTTTTTTTAAATGTCTGACTGCACATTGTCTTGTTATTTGCGTTGATCGTGTTCCAGTGGAAAGTTCTGGTTATTAGTCCACTTGTTGATTTTAGCCTTGTTCCAGACCCTGAGTTTTAAATGCACATCCATTCTACAGATTTGGCTAACAAATATGCAGACTGCTGGTTCCTCATCTCTCAGGCCGATGCATTGCCCCTTCAAAGTAAACCCCTAGTCTACTCTTATGACATGTTTGTCTGAGAGGCAGTAGCCCCCCCCCCCCCCCCCCCCCCCCCCCCCCCCAACAAAACAATAATATTTTATGATCACATATCAAATTTTCAACAATGATAACAGCATTCATCGTACTCTTTTATCTTCATCTTAACCCTGGCACTCCAAAGACTTAATCTGGTCACTAACATTTGGAACATATATGCCTGTCTGTACTGACCTGTTCTTGGAAACTGCAGTTAAATATCCCTAGCTCTATGTGGGTCTGCACAGTGTTGAATATGCCAAGATAGGATTATAAAGTAAAAGGACTTTTTCTACGCCTTTAGGTGTATTGGGTATATAGGGTTAGACCTATATTTTATAGACCAAATGGCACTACGGAGGGGGAGGGGTGATGTGGTCAGCATCATGCCGGCTGCCTTTACTTCCCAGGACTATGCCTGGCACCAACTCAAGGCTGGGTCAACCTGGGAGCCAAGGCAATTTTTTGAAAAAGCCTGCCCTCGTCAGGAACTGAACCTACAACCTTCCAATCCGCAGCCTAGCAAGATATGAATATACTTAAAAAAATATTTTTAAAAGCACACGCACGCGCACATATAGATTCATGATTTATTTTTTAGCCTTCACCGGGTGAAAGGTGTGCAGAACCTACTGTCAATTATCTACAAAACGCCTATTTGTTAAAAAAATGTTTTTAACAACATGAAAATGGTATAAACCTTTAATTGTGTGTCCTTCACAGAATATCGTTTCATTCTTGGGCTTAGAAGTCACCTCTAGAATCACACAGCACTCAACTATGGTTTCATAAGGAGTGACAGAAAGAGTGATCCTTGTCACCTGTGGTGGATGAACACACGCACAGAATGTTTTAGAACCAACCAATCTGTAGGCAGTTTGTGATTTTACATTCAGTAGTCTGGCACTGCTTCCTGGCCCGTAGCTGCTCCATACCAATGTCAAAAGAAATCAATGCAAAACGGTCTGTTGCCAAATTGCCTGCAGCAGGAACTGAACCAGGTATTTCGAACCATGAAGTGTGTTTGCAACACCTAAGCCACCAACACCAACAAAAAAAGGTATATATTATGTTTAAAAAAAAAACAAAAAATGTCAGTACCTATGCTCACACGTGTCCTCATGCTCCGTTTTCTCTGTGTGAAGTAGTGTTGACAAACAGCCGTTGTTTGAGTAACGACATGGGAACAGAACAGAAGCTGCCACCTTCTCCATTGCCAGATTTCGAATGTTTCCTGTAAAACAGATGTGCCAGATGTTACGAAAATATGTTTCTTTTTTTCTTCTTCTTCTTCACATTCACGATCTGTAAACTCTAGAGAAAAGTTCTGGTTGTTCGTCCACTTCTGGATTTTTGTATTGTTCCAGAACTTAATTTTCATGTGTAAATCATTTTACAAACCTGGCTTATTTGTATGCAGACTGTTGGTTCCTTGCCTCTCAGGCAAAGGCACTCCAATTTTGGAGGAAACACACCTAATTAGTCAACTTCTATGATATGTGTTGTTAGGTGACAGTGCCTCCGCCCCCCCCCTCTTTTCCACCAGAATAAAAAAAAAATGGTGCTCCGGAACCCACACAGGAAAGGAAGGTCAAAAAACTTGATTTCAGTTCAATCCATGCAGCTTCATACAGACAAATGCAGTCGATACCCAGTGTCGTGACCCATCGCAAAACAGAAAAAAAGGATCAACCTACTGCAGTCGAAAAGGGAAGAAAGAAAGAAAAGTGAATGAAGAAGAAATAACAATTTGTTCCAGCTGAAACCATCTATAAATAAGTAAATATGTAGTAACACAAACAGAAACTGCTGGAATTAAAAACTGGAACATTAGTGACACACATTATATAGGACGCTGTAAACCAAAAACAGTATTTGTTGGTTGTGGTTATACTCAATAATTTTATGTTTAGTTTGCCATTGCTCTCCGAACAGCTGACACTGATACTACTGTTGAAATAAACAACAAAGTTCTCTGCTGCCCAACTGGCTGATGCTGAATCCAACCTATCATGTCAGAATTATGAGACTATTCATAACCCCCTAAGCAACAGGTGGAAACTGCCATGGCGTAACTATAGGTTCAAATCCAAATACAGTGGACTTTAAAAAAAAAAAAAAAACTTGGTCCTCAGAAGTAAAGGCGGCCACATCACACACAGTGTCGATTGGTCTGTAAAATATAGCTGTGGACCTGTGTGCCCAATATGGCTGAAGGCATTGAAAAGGGTCCTTTGAGCCACTGGTGCTGATCAACTGCACATATAAAGTACCATAATGAAATATTCCTTGAATTACCAACTGACACACCATACAGTGTATATAAAGTACCATAATGAAAGATTCCTTGAATTACCAACTGACACACCATACAGTGTATATAAAGTACCATAATGAAAGATTCCTTGAATTACCAATTGACACACCATACAGTGTATATAAAGTACCATAATGAAAGATTCCTTGAATTACCAACTGACACACCATACAGTGTATATAAAGTACCATAATGAAAGATTCCTTGAATTACCAATTGACACACCATACAGTGTATATAAAGTACCATAATGAAAGATTCCTTGAATTACCAATTGACACACCATACAGTGTATATAAAGTACCACAATGAAAGACTCCTTGATTTACCTACTGACACACCATACAGTGTATATAAAGTACCATAATGAAAGATTCCTTGAATTACCAACTGACACACCATACAGTGTATATAAAGTACCATCATGAAAGATTCCTTGAATTACCAACTGACACACCATACTGTGTATATAAAGTATAATAATGAAAGATTCCTTGAATACCAACGGATACACCATAGAGTGTATATAAAGTACCATAATGAAAGATTCCTTGAATCACCAACTGATACACCATACAGTGTATATAAAGTATAATAATGAAAGATTCCTTGAATTACCAACTGATACACCATACAGTGTATATAAAGTATAATAATGAAAGATTCCTTGAATTACCAACTGACACACCATACAGTGTATATAAAGTACCATAATGAAAGACTCCTTGATTTACCTACTGACACACCATACAGTGTATATAAAGTACCATAATGAAAGACTCCTTGAATTACCAACTGACACACCATACAGTGTATATAAAGTACCATAATGAAAGACTCCTTGAATTACCAACTGACACACCATACAGTGTATATAAAGTACCATAATGAAAGATTCCTTGAATTACCAACTGACACACCATACAGTGTATATAAAGTACCATAATGAAAGACTCCTTGAATTACCAACTGACACACCATACAGTGTATATAAAGTACCATAATGAAAGACTCCTTGATTTACCTACTGACACACCATACAGTGTATATAAAGTACCATAATGAAAGATTCCTTGAATTACCAACTGACACACCATACAGTGTATATAAAGTACCATAATGGAAGATTTTTTGAATTACCAACTGACACACCATACAGTGTATATAAAGTACCATAATGAAAGACTCCTTGATTTACCTACTGACACACCATACAGTGTATATAAAGTACCATAATGAAAGACTCCTTGAATTACCAACTGACACACCATACAGTGTATATAAAGCACCATAATGAAAGATTCCTTGAATTAGAAGCCAAAGTGGTCAAGCCGTTTGTCTGGTGGGTTGCTTTCACGGCTGTACCATTCAGTACTCCAGTAACATTTTTACCGAGATCCCTGGGGATCGTAGCTAAAGCGGCAGGCAGCTAGCTATTCTACTGAGAGACTGTGCCATATGGGATAAAAACCTGTGTGACTTTAACTTTTTTTTAACCATATGTTAAACATAACGTGCCATAATAAGAAAATTCTTGAATTACCACCTGACGCAACATGCTGTAAATCTGAGGTAACAAGTGAGCTGTCCCATAAAGTGCTTCCACACTCTACCTCTTGAATAAAATTTCCTATCTGCAGTTAGTCTTCAGATGTTTGCAGTCTGCTTATCTAGGTTTCAAGATGTCGAGGAATTTTTTTAATGAACTTAGTAACTTATAACTGTTCCCACTTGTCAGAAAAGTGAGCAGGGGATTTGGCCGAAACGCAACATTCAGGGATAAGGCAAGACAGATTTACAATCAGGCTACTGATAGTATTAACAGAACTGGAACTCTTCACTGGCTGCTTAAGATGGGGACGGAGAGCTTAGGGGAATGCCTCAAGTGCTTTGATGTAAGTTTGCAACCGAGTTCCACTCAACTCAAGGAGGCCAGATATCCAAATCAGTATCCCAGGATCACAGGGCTACACCACTCTTTTTTTATTGCCGAAAAAGTCCACACTGTGAATCAAAGTCTGCTCGAGTCAGAGTGAGATGTCATACCTCTATGCCACTCAGCCTTTCCCTTCCTTCCCAAAAAAAACTTAAAACTGATGTAATGCAAGCTAGATGCTGTAAGGGTTCTTTGGGGATGAGTGGACAGTGCAGAGGCACAAACAGACCATCAGGGTCTGATGAGAAACCCACAGGAAAGGCAAAATGGATATCCAATTATACTGTTTTTCCTGTCGTGGTGCTTGCTCTTGAAGGAAGGCATAGAGCGCTTATAGAAATGTCCCAAGTGATGTGATGTCAATTCATAATTTAACATTTAATCCAAAGGACCGAAAGATAAAGACAGGTGCTAGAGGACACATAATAAATGAACATGGTTTAAAATGAAATCAACCACACAGGCTGACGTCAGGACTCACCCAGTGGCCCACGACATGTTGGACACATGTTCAGCTTCTGTCTGCATGACTGACATACAATATGGCCGCTCTGGCACTGCATGATAGGAGGTAGAGCATAATCAAAGCACACAGGACATTCAAAGTAGCTGGCCAGATCTGTGGTTCCACTGTTTGTCCCCGGCCCTGGAAAAAAAGTGTCAAATGTGTTTGCATACTTTTGAATACAACAATTTAGTCAAATG
Organism: Candidula unifasciata; assembly: GCA_905116865.2. Taxonomy (NCBI): domain Eukaryota; kingdom Metazoa; phylum Mollusca; class Gastropoda; order Stylommatophora; family Geomitridae; genus Candidula; species Candidula unifasciata. The sequence goes on along the minus strand of CAJHNH020006290.1, from coordinate 317,986 downwards.
TAACCTTTATGGCATACAACATCCACTGAAATGTAGCCGTTATTACATACAACACCCAGTAAAATGTAACATTAATTGCATACAGCAGTGATTCCCAAATTATTCGCCGCAGCACCCCGGGGAGCATCCACCTCTTCACAGGGAGCGCCGCATGAAATTTTTGAAGATACACAAGTTTTTAAAAATTTTTTTTAATCTCTTAGATACGAATAGCCATACTTTTACTTAGGTTAGGGCACCGTGGACAAATTTTAATTGGAAAAAAGGCGCTGTGACTAAGAAAGGTTTGGGAAACACTGGCATACAGCATTCAGTTGTTCCTGCCATTTCTTGCATGTAAACATTTCTTTGTCTCTTCTGGTTACACTCCTGGTGGACTTGTGGAAACAAAATGCCATGGACCTTGTTGTTTGAAGGGAATAAGAATGAAGGAAGAAATGATTGCAGAAAGGATGAGAGTTGAGCGTCTAAGAAGAAATACACTAAACACAAATGTCGACAACAATAGTCCTGAAGTCCTATGCTATCACTGTGGAAGACTTTTCATAAAGCGGGTGGGTCTTGCTAATCACACTCATCATCACTATGGGCTGGGAGTCTCATGCCTCCTGTCTGGCAAGATGGAAAGGTGCCAATAATCTGATTACACTGATATCATTCCCTAAGCAACACATCTTAAGAAAATATGTATAAGCAATAACAAAAAACATACAAACTGGCAAATAACTCGAGCAAACAAAATGGCATGCTTACAAACAGCTGCTGACAGCTCTGACGTCTGCATAGGTACTGCTGCATTTGGCATTGCCGGAACTTGCAGAGTCCTGCCCTTGGGCCCCGAAGCCGTTGGTCGACTCATGTTGACAGAAGCTATTGGCTGCTGGCTCCACGTCTGCAAGGAGAAGAGAGAAGTATTTTAGACAATCGACCAAAGCCTGCCACCACTAGATGATAGTGATTAATGACCTCTGAAAAGACAGAGGTCCTACTACTGGATTATTATTTCTCAACCAGTCTAGCTCTAAAGCATAAGTGGGCAACCTAGTTTGGTCTGCAGGCCACACTTAAAATTACAAATACAATAAAGAAGACAAATACAACAAACAAAACCAGCATGCACACACACAAAAGAGAAATACAATAAACAAGACGACAAGGGCAAATATGAAGATTGGTACAACAAACAACAAGTTTATAAATGTTTTGTGAATGATGAAAAACACAGAAAAACTTCATTAACACAAATTCCAAGGGATGGAAAATCAGGTTTGCGTTAAAATAATTTGTACCAACCATGGGCAATGAATCATGGATAGTTAGAGATTTAGTGAGCAATTATTTGGATGCTGCAGAGATGTGGGTTTATAGATGAATGATGAGAATACCCTGGACAGACAAAGAATGAAATGGTTTAGTCATCAAGTGAGTTTGCAGCCAGACAAAACTGTATATGAGACTTTTTACAGCAGAAAATGTGTGAGGAAGGCAAGAGAAAGACCCAGAAAGAGACGGGTAAATGGTGTAGCTGAAGCCTGCAAAAAAGATAAACAAATCCACCACCCAAGCCACATGAGAAGCACAAGGCAAATATAGAGAACCATGACACTGGGCTACAACCTGGTTTAAGTGAGACGACAAAAGAAGAAGAAGAAAAAGAAGAAGAAGAAAAAAAGAAGACGACGATGTAATGAGTAACAAACAAAAATGGTTTGAATAAAATGACTCATGAAGAGACTGACTGTCCACATCAGAAGGAGAAAATCTACATTCTTTGGTCATGTCATGAGAAGGAGTAAACTAGTACATTGTGACAGTAGAAAAAAAGGGAGGGGAAGAGAGACAGACGGAGACACAGAGAAGAGGATGGACAGTTTGACACCATGGCATGGAAGATCATCTGTATCAGAGCTGACTGAAAGTACACTCGATATAAGGTCGTGGATAGACATGGCCATCAACGCCACACAATATGTACTACAGAAGATCATCTGAGTCAGAACTGATTGTAAGTAAACAAGATAGAATGTTGTGGACAGACATGACCACCAGCGCCACACAATATGTACTACTGAAGATCATCTGAGTCAGAACTGATTGTAGTAAACAAGATAGAATGTTGTGGACACAGATGACCACCAGTGCCACACATGGCAAGGACTTTAGGAAGAAAAACTAGGGAATTTTAACAATAATACATCACTGCCTACAGCAACATTTTTTTTTCATGTTTTGCTGAGGTGAGTTTGACAGTAACATCTGAACCGAAAAGAAGCACTTCAGAGTTAGTGTTACAGTTACAAATGTTTGGACAAGCAGCAAAAAATAAAAAATTGTTATCAGAAGCACTTCAAAGAGTGTAAATACCAACTCAACAAGAGTGAGTTCGAGTTTAATGTCACAGCAGCGGAGACTGCCAAAAGAGAATCGACCAAACTGAATGATGCAAAAGAATAATTAAAAAAACACGTTTACAGACGCAGTTGAGAAACCACACAGTTATAAGATGGAGAAGACGGCTGGACAACCACTAGACTAGTATCAACAGTTATAAAACAGAGAAGATGGCTGGACAACCACTAGTATCAACAGTTATAAGACAGAGAAGATGGCTGGACAACCACTAGTATCAACAGTTATAAGACAGAGAAGATGGCTGGACAACCACTAGTATCAACAGTTATAAGACAGAAGATGGCTGGACAACCACTAGTATCAACAGTTATAAGACAGAGAAGATGGCTGGACAACCACTAGTATCAACAGTTATAAGACAGAGAAGATGGCTGGACAACCACTAGTATCAACAGTTATAAGACAGAAGATGGCTGGACAACCACTAGTATCAACAGTTATAAGACAGAGAAGATGGCTGGACAACCACTAGTATCAACAGTTATAAGACAGAGAAGATGGCTGGACAACCACTAGTATCAACAGTTATAAGATAGAGAAGATGGCTGGACAACCACTAGTATCAACAGTTATAGGGACTGAGCCTCGAGAGGCAGGGGGTACGAAGTGTTGGTGTTGTGGGTACCACCCCCCCCCCCCCCCCTTACTTCACCCTAGGTCTATTGAATATCTGTTCACGAAAGGAGCGTCTATTGTGGTGTCAGCCTCTTGACTTAGCAAAACCTCTCTTACCTCAAGACCATTGTGCGTGGCGAAGAGTCACAACCTCCCCGAGGTAGTCCTGGTAACTGGGGGTGCGAATCCCCAGGCAAAACACAATGGATCTAGAGGAGCAAACCTCGATAATAAACCCGGTGCACCACACCGTACTGCCCCCTGTGGGAGGGAAGGAGCCAGAGGTGTGCTGAACAGTCTTAGTAATGGAAACCAGTATGCTACCCCCCCCTGAATACCGGAAACTATCGTGAAGGCACAGGGACTCAGGACGTGACGATCCAGTTGCCCCAACTACTCATGCTTAGGCCATGCTTAGAGCCATGAAGAGCTCAGCGAAACTTGCAGGCAATCTGGTGGCGGGGAATGAGCACACTGTGAGCCCCACCTTAGCTACGTGTTAAAGGGGAAGGCAGAAACACAACCCATATTTCCTTTAGAACTGGTACAGGGCATTTCTAGCTGCTGCCCGGGGAGGTAGGTAATCCACAGACACCCCAGCACCACAATGCCATGAATATGTCAAAATTTAAAAATACATACGAGATCGGTCGTCGCCTCGTTTATCAAGGCCCGCGCCAGACAGTGGGAAACCAGGCTGTCATGTGCGAAAAATTGGCTACTGGAAAATTTTTAGATAAATCGGAAAATCAGACACCCTAGGAGGAGGAAGAGTGGGAGGGAGAGCAAAAAGAACTCAGACCGCACAGCAAAAAATACACAGATGCTCAATATTATGCAGCTGAACATCTGTGGAATAGGAAATAAGAAACTTGAACTTGCCAAACTGCTAAACAACCACAGGGTACACGTGGCTGCCCTACAAGAAACCATGCATAAAGACTCTGATCTGCATTTCACTGGATATACTAGTTTTGCCTGTAAGTGCAATGACTGCCGGGGCATAGTGACCTATATCAGAAATGACACACAAGGAGATGTAACAATGCTGTTGACATCTCACCCTACAGATGTGCAAAAAATAACTATCTGGCACAATGGAAGCAAATATACGATATACAACATGTACAGCCCACCTCAGACAACATGCAACATACCAGAACTATACAAGACACAGTACCATAAAACCCTTCTTGTTGGTGACTTCAACGGACACTCGCCACGTTGGGGTTACCCTGACTACAATAGCACAGGGAAATACATCAAAGATACTTGTGAAACAACTAACCTATTAGTGCTGCAGGACACAGAGTCTACACCTACACTGTTACAAAGGGCCCACCTATCTCTCAGCCGACCAGACCTGACCATCTGCTTATCCGACTTAGCAGACGCAAGCTATCCCCAAGTCCTGGATGACATAGGAAGTGACCACAAACCTATACTCACAACTGTAAGCACCACCGCTAAATTACGCTTCAAGCAGAGAACCTGTTGGAATTTCCGAAAAGCAAACTGGAAACTCTTTCAGGAAACATCTGACTACCTCCTGGGAAGAATTTACAACAGCTGTGTGGAAACTTTTTGTGAAGATATAACAGAAGCAATCCTGAATGCAGCGTCGAAAGCCATCCCAAGGGGCAGCCAGAAGGCATATAAACTAGGGCTGTACCGAATAGTGATTTTCACTATTCGGCCGAATACGAATAGTGTATCATCATCATTAGGTGACTTGCCGACTTGCGTGTGCGATCATGCTTTTCCACAATCTGCGATCTCCTGCAGCATGTATTAGTTCGTGTGCTGACGCACCTCCATGCCTTGCAACAAGACTATCAAGAATCTTCTATCGTTGTCTTCCTCAGATCTTTCCAGTGGTCACCAAATGTTCCATTTTCGCTCTTCTCATAACATGGCTAAAAAATAATGTCTATCTCCTTCTGATGTCTGTGATTAGTTGTCTTCGGGCTGCCACCTCTTTCAAAACCTTCGTTCGCTCGGCCGTTCGTTCCATGTAATTTAAACGCACCTTCATATTCTCGTTAGCAACATCTTCAACTTTGATTTGGGCGAAGACACCCTGAAAAAAAATGCATGTTCTCTCTCTTTCTCCCTCTCTCTCTCTCACACAAACAGACACACACACACTGCGGTTGGCATTTTATGCAGTTTCCCCCGCTACGACAGACTAGGGCAACAAAAACTATTGTGAGAGAGTTATTTCAGTCCATCACAGTGTATGCAGAAACGGGAGTAGGGTAAACACTATTTGTATTCGGCCGAATACCGAATAGTTATTAGGTCCACTATTCGGTCCAGAAGCGAATACGAAGCGAATATTCGGTACAGCCCTAATATAAACCTTTTTTGGAATAAAGAAATTCAAAATACTATATCTGAAAGGAATAAAGCAAGAATATTGCTCGAAACTGCACGTTCAACAGAAGCAAAGATCCAATACAATAAAGCATGTGCCAGAGTAAAGCTTGTAGTTAATAAGGCTAAAAGAGATAAATGGACAGAAACTTGCTCCAACTTAGACCTTAGACAGAATGGAAATAAAGCATGGACTTTAGTTAAAAACCTCTCCGGAGAAAGTAGAAGGGTAAACCCAAAACCAGTGACAGATGGGAGTAAGACAATCACTGAAGACAAGAAGAAAGCAGAACATTTCAATCATTATTTTGCCTCAGTTAACAGAGCAGGTAAGCTGTAAGAGCTCAATAGAACACAGCTCTCTCAGTTGAAGAAACAAGAAAGAGTTCCAACAGCCAGCGACTCCCTTTTTGAAAATGAATTTAGCATGGATGAATTAGAGCAAGCCCTGAAGAAATTAAAACCTAGAAAATCCCCAGGCCCAGATAAGATCCACAATGAAATGCTGCTATATCTTGGCCGGTCTGGGAGAGAAGTTGTTCTCAGGCTTATTAATAAAACTTGGAGGTCAAGCAAACTTCCAAAGGCATGGAGGAATGCATATATCGTCCCCATTCTTAAAACCAAAACGCCTCCAGATGACCCCAAAAGCTACCGCCCGATATCCTTAACATCATGCTTGGGCAAAGTTGCAGAAATAATGATAAACAGGCGCAAATATTGGTTCCTAGAGAGTTCTGGTGTTCTATGCCATGAACAGGCAGGCTTCAGAACCAACAACTGTACAGAAGACCAGCTGTTCAGACTGACACAAAGAATACATGATGGCTTCCAGAATAAGAAACACACAGTGACTGTCTTTGTCGACCTCCAGCAGGCCTATGACAGAGTATAGAGAAAAGGTCTCCTGATGAAGATGATGAGCATAGGAATACATGGCAGATTGTATAACTGGGTGAAATACTTTCTGATAGATAGAACAATCCAGACTAAGATGCACAACACAATCTCTTCTAAAGAAGTCTTGGAGGAGGGCTTGCCACAAGGCTCATCATTGAGCTGTACACTGTTCCTAATCTTTATCAATGACCTGCCAGAATAAATCAAGGCCAAAAAAGCCTTGTACGCTGATGACCTAGCAATATAGCAGAGTCATGAAAATGTGGAAAGTGGAGCCCAAAGACTGAATGGAGACCTTAGAAGACTGCATGAGTACTGCCAAAGATGGAAACTCAAGGTTAACTGTGCAAAGACGGTCTACACAATCTTTACAAAAAGCCACCAAGTAGCAAGGAAGAATATTAACCTGAGGTTAGACAAACACCAAGTGATGAAAGAAGAGCATCCCACATACCATGGAGTCACACTTGACCGTCAGCTCACCCTCAAGAACCATATTGAAAACATCAGGAATAAGGCATTGAGGCGGCTACAGTTATTAAAGAGACTTGCAGGTACATCATGGGGATCAGACAAGGAAACTCTGAGGGGCTTATATCTAGGATATGTTCGCTCTGTGATAGAGTACAACAACTCACAAAATAATGCCCTCCGATTAATCTGCGGAGCTATGCAGTCTACACCAACTGCTGCATATGAAATCCATACAAATGTGGAACCCCTCGGGTTGCGGAGAGAAAAAGCCACTTTAGAAATTTATGAAAGATGCGTTAGTACAAAATCGTAACCATCCTAATAGAAATCTTGTAGAAAACTGGGAATACAAACAAAGAATAAAGCACAAATCGGTTTTACACTGTGTTAATGAAATTCAGGACAGATACCACCTCCCAGAAGGAATTCAGAATGTTGTAAGAAACCTACCACCACATGCTAGCTTTAAAGCTCCAGAAGTCCGAATTAAATTGGTAGGCGAGGAAACCAAACAGTCCGACCCAATCGCTCTTATGAACTCATCACTAAAGACCGTTGATTCTTACCCCCAAGAATGGATACATGTCTATACTGATGGATCAGCATTTAAAGCTACCATTAAAGCAGGTTACGGAATCTACATAGGTTATCCCGATGGATCTGTTGAAGAGATTTTTGATGCATGCGGGGAATTCTGTTCAAATTATGAAGCTGAAATAATTGCACTGGAAACAGCAGTATACCACCTAAAGACTGTAATGGATGTTTACCCTTCAAAGGTCCAAAATATTGTCATCTTCACAGATTCAATGTCTGCCCTTCAAGCTCTGGAGGGCAGTGAACGCTGCAGAACTGACATAGCCAAGATAATCCTGGATGCTGATCAGCTTATTACCTCATACAACATCAGAATAGTGATGCAGTGGATTCTAGGTCACTCCGGCACACCAGGTAATGACAGAGCTGACAGATTGGCAAAAGAAAGGAGCAACACAAGAACAACCACCCACAGCGACAACCCTCCAGACAGCAAAAACACTTATAAGAGCTATAAACAAAGAGACTTGGTTGAACAGATGGGCCATGGGAGACACTGGAAGAGAGGTTTATAGACATATGGCTGGCCCTGATCCTAATGACAGCATTAACCATCTAACAAGAAGGGACCAGGCCACCATCTTCAGACTTAGAACGCAACATACTCCACTCAATGGACATCTAAACAGAATACAGCCACAACACTCCCCAGAGTGCCAGCTAAGTAACTACCCCTACAAAACTGTTGAACATCATCTCTTTGAGTGCCCAAAACTCAGTGAGACAAGAAGAACGCTACTCCCTCCGAGACCAGACAAGTGGAACACCTTGTACGGAGGAAAAGAACAGCTGGTGAAAACATGCAAATTCCACTACATGGCATTGGGCCAAAGCTCATGCACCGCTGGATCGATAACAACAACAATCAACAGTTATAAGACAGAGAAGATGGCTGAGCAACCACTAGTATTAACAGTTATAAGACAGAGAAGATGGCTGAGCAACCACTAGTATCAACAGTTATAAGATGGAGAAGATGGCTGAGCAACCACTAGTATCAACAGTTATAAGACAGAGAAGATGGCTGAGCAACCACTAGTATCAACAGTTATAAGACAGAGAAGATGGCTGAGCAACCACTAGTATCAACAGTTATAAGACAGAAGATGGCTGAGCAACCACTAGTATCAACAGTTATAAGATGGAGAAGACAGCTCTATACTGGACACATTCTGAGAAGAGATGAACAGAGAATCACCAAACAGGCACTAAAATGGGAAACAGATGGATTGAGGAGACATGGGTACACAAGAGAAACCATAAAAGAAACAAAAGATGTTAGACTAGATTCTATCTGATATAAAAATGATTGCACAAGGCAGAATAGAATGGAGGAATAGATTGCGAGAATTCTAGGTGACCCATAACGACATACAATGAAAGAACAGGAAGAGTTAAAGCAATACAAATTAAGTCAATGAACCTCACAGCGGCTAGGATAAATTATTCTGCAACAGAAGCTTAATAAACATAAATGACACCGTGACTTCTTCTGTGTTTGTATTTAAAAGCGTGGTTGGCAATTCATGTTGTGGTTTACAGATAGGATGCGATATCTGTTGCTTTTTGGGGCCCAACTCATCCGTTTCAGCAAACCCTTAATTAGTCGCCTCTAACCGACATGTTTGTTACTAATGTCACAATGTACTTCTTCTCATGACATGAACAAAGAATGTAGATTGCCTCCTTCTGATGAAGGTAATCAGTCTCTTCTCTTCTGTCTCCCCAATCAATTGGGGCTGTAGTCCACACTGGTGACTCTGAGTATAACATTCAGTTAGTAAAAGAAGTTTGTTAGTTTCTACCCAGAGCCTTCTGTATTCAACAACAGTAGGCATGCATTTTAAACTTTGTTTTAGCTTCAAACAGAAGTGAATATCATATCAATCAAAGTTTATATTTTAATTAAAAACAATTACCAGATGTCTTCATAGTTGATAAGTCTCTACTCTGCTAAACGTAAATAAATTACCAATTGCGACTTTTCTCACACTAAACACAGCTAGCTATGTCTCTCTGTGACACACAACAACACAGTTTCACTCTACAGACTTTGCTAATAACAAAAGAAGTGATTAGAACTAGAGAGGCGCAGAATAAAGAAATCAGTTTTACATTTTCCAGGCTGGGATCCGCAGAAATATGCACACAACTCGACACCGACCTTTCATCAACACTTGCGTACTACGTCATCAGTCATGGAGGTCGGAGCAGACAGCTCCCTCTATCCCTATAATGGCCTGTTCTGCGTTTGAATATACGTGTTGGAAAACGTCTTAGAAAGATGTGGATCGAGAAGATTGGAAATTTTCTTTGTTCTACCAGATCTGACATTGGAAGTAAAATGGCTTCTACAAATCTTCTTGTCTCAAAATTAGTTTTTATTTTGTTCCCCAAGTTACCTCAGCAAAAGGATGAAGACATGGGGGACGTGCAGGGCTCTTCTGGTTTTCCTTCTAACTTCGAATCCATATTTATTTCTCTAAATGCGTCCTCGTTTTTTGTGCTTTTCTGCTTGTTTAGGGAGTATTATATGTTGTCAGCGTGGCTGTCTGTTGTAGCTGTTGCCTTTTTCTTTTGTGTGAAGCTAGCTCTGACGGACAAGCATAAATATCCTACGTCGAAATAGAAGGGGACAAATTAAATATCCCACTCATAGCCCACATTAAACAGGATATTCCCTTGTTGGTGCATTTTGGAGAGAAAAAAATAGATCCACACCCCCACCCCCAATTAGGCGTTTCGTACATTGCGATTATTTGACTGACTGACTGACTTTCTACCCCACCAGGACATCACACAAGCGATAAACACCCGATGACACCATGTGGCTGAAGATCACCTTGGAGAGGTTCCAGAAACCGCGTTTAGCCTCTGGGCCATATTTATGGTCAGGCTATATTGCGGCCCCTGGCAAAAGCCAGAGTAGGGCTTCAAATAACGATAAAATTTCATCCTAAAAAAGGATGAGAAGAAGAGATATACGATTAATTATTGATATTTCCTTCAAAGGAGGAAAGTATCTGCCTGAAAAGTAAAGAATCAACAGTCTGCATATATATATATATATATATATATATATATATATATATATATATATATATATATATATATATATATATACACACACACACACACACACACACACACACACACACACACACACATACATAATCCAGATCTGTAAACCTCAAGTTTTGAAACAAGATCGAAGTCTAAAAGTGGGCGAACAACCTAGGTTTTCAGCAATTATGTGAGTTCCTCCCCCCCCCCTCCCACTCCCCCACATACACAATTTATATCGCCGTTTGTCTCTTGCTGCTTGACTTCACGTTTGCCACCCCGAATGTTTTTTAAAAGGGTTCTGTCTTTTAATGTTGTCATAAAATTCTTTTTGTTGCTCTTAATTTTATTTCTTAAAATGACTCTATATTTTATGTTTCTTTTCGTGTGAAATTATTCTTCTGCACGCCCGTCTCTCAGCGGCTCCCTTTAGACTGTTAATTCCTTGTCACTGTAAACGTTTTTGAATTACAAGGTCAGGGCTGTGTATACACAACTTCATCTCAGAAATGGTTATGTATGTTTGTCGATCTTCTTCTTCTACTACAACTACGTCTTCTTCTTCTTCTTCTTCTTCTTCTTCTTCTTCTTCTTCTTCTTCTTCTTCTTCTTCTTCTTCTTCTTCTTCTTCTTCTTCTTCTTCTTCTTCTTCTTTTTCTTCTGCTTTTGTCCTACTGCTTATGCCGTACAACGTCATTAGAACTAAAGGCGGTTGCCTGGCACGATGTTGACCACATAAAATATAGGTATAGGTCTATGTGCCTAATGTGCCTAAAGGTGTGGAGAAAGGTCTTTTACTGTAGGACATTTGAGGTGAGTAACATCACCTCTTGAGACACTTTTTGATAAGTGCCAGCAATTTTTCTTGTCTAAAAAACAACAACATTGGGATACCACTATTTTGTCTTAAGTTATATAACAAGACCGATGTCATATGTTATCATCATCATGTAGCAGGTCCTTTGATTATATCGTTCTCATCAAAATCTGCCTGAAAGAAACTCAGTCTCTCACCAGCTCTCCCGCCTCGTGTACTTTCACACTCAAGGAGTCACTTATATCCTGTGCCCATCTTCGTGTCGGTCGGCGCCTGCCCCTCCGTCCTGGTACCATGCCTTCTGCTATAATTTTTTCCAATCCACTTGATATGACCAAAATATTTCAGCTTCCGAGACAGGATGCTGTTTATTAGCCAACCTTTCTTGATGTTCAGATCTTTCAAGATGTCAGTGTCATATGTTATAGCATAGTTAAATCATTCACTCCTAGTGATCATTCACTCCTAGTGACAGTCTCAGATATGGAGAAACCAGTACCATCAGTATTGGAACTCTGCACTTGCTGCTGAAGATGAGGACGGAGCATGCATGGGAATGCCTCTAGTGCTGTGATGTCAATTCTTGACTCAACTTTACAGTTGTGGAGAGTTCCTGTTGGAGTTGTGGTCAGGGTTGCCATATTGGCATTTTTTATGCCAGACTCCACAAATTTGGCATATTTGAAATTGAACTGGCATAAGATAATGAACTGGCATATTTTGGCATATTTGGGTTTTTCCTGGCTTTTCTTATCAAGATGTGCTCACATTTGCTGCATGGTTTCCCCGTTAGAAAGACGCATATATGCTAAAAGCAATTTAGATCTACATTTAACATCTTTATTTCAGTTTGACTTTGTTGTGATGTCCTAGTACGGACTAACGGAGATTCGTGCCATTTCTTATTGTATTTGTTGTCTCCCAAACGGATCATGACTTCAATAAACCCAGGCCCTCTGTCATGTATGTTAATCTACTAGAATAAATGCGGGATATAAAACCAAAACCCACCACTGATACCAAGTGATTCAGACTGTTCAGAAACTACTTGAGGACAGAGAACAGAGAGGATATAGACCTAGTTCTATCTGTGATAGATTTGAATACTTTTACCAATGGCCACTTCATTAAAAAAATGGAAAGCATCTTAAGACATCACAAGTATAATAGTAATTAGAGGAAAACATACCCACGGCTCAAAAGAGCTTCAGACGGATCAGAGGCAGTCTATTGTAAACTGTGTCAGTGCACTGTTGCACTAAGAATTAGTAGCATATCAAATCATGAAAAATCCGATGAACACAGGATATAAAAACTGTCAAAAAGCCAGTCACAGCTTATTACAACAAAGACTCCTAGGCAAAGTAATGATACAGTTAAAGGCTGCAAAGTTGCAACTTGCTGTAGGCATGACCTGCCATTGTGCAAAACGCACAATTGATCATCTAAGTGAAATCATAAGAGCGCATGGTCGGGGGAGTACATTGGAGCACATACAGTTGCATATAGCTAAATGTTCATGCCTAATAAAACATTTTATATCGCCTGCACTTAAGGATGACCTTATTGGTGATTTTCGGAACAAGAAATATGCCATCATTATGGATGAGTTGTAAAGATGTCATCCCATCTGAGAAAATGCTTAAAGATTTTACATCCGAAAAGGTTTACGCAGTGTCTTCCACTTGTTCCAGTGAGGATGACAGTGAAGAATTCAATCTTTAGCTTTTGATGTGAAGCAAGTTCAATGTTACACTTTATCTGGCATTTTCTAGCATTTTTTGGGTAATGGTTTGGCATAAAATGAAGTTTTTCATCTGGCAACCCTGGTTGTGGTTACTGCAGCACAAGGGCAGCCACTCTAGAGAGGGTGAAGCAGACATCAACTAATTGTTGTCGTTCGTCCAAAGTCTGATTGTTTTGTTGTTGTTTTTCTATTGATGTTGTACTTGCGTCTTTTTCCCCTTTTCTTTTCGTAGAAAGTCTGAATAACCGGGGATAAGGTTTGTCCAGTAAAGATATTTAAACATAACTACTGTTTGCCATTTTAAGAATCATGAGTAATATAATTTATGATAAAATTAAAATTTAAATAGTACAAGTTTTCGGCGCTCCTTTGAATCATTCCCCAAAATGGCGGCATGCCACATTCTGGCCATAACAATTTAAAATATCCGAACGACGGTGTTCGCGTATATCTAAAATACGGACTTTCTGCTAAGGAACAAATCGCGGCAAAACTAGGGTTACTTGATAATCAATATCAACATTTGCACACTAGTAGCAGACGATAAATACCGACCGTTGACAATTTCGAGCATTTCTGCAGACGATATTAGCGACCGTTGACCAATTTCGAGACATTACAGACGATGAAAGCCCATTAGCAATACTGTGTTCTTCCGATTGGAGAATTTAGCAGCGGTAGATGTCAGACTTGTCGGCATGCGCCAAACGCGATTAAACTCATCGCCGAGCGTATCCCCCGCGCCGCTACGTGTATGGGGGCTAAACTAGGTGCCTAGGACTCACGAGTACAGTAATTGGAGGAAGTTGCAGGAGATGCGGTAGCTGTCGCTCGTGAGTCCCAGCCATCTAGTTTAGCCCCCATCCGCGTAGCGGCGCGGGGGATACGCTCGGCGATGAGTTTAATCGCTGTGAGGCACACTTGCAGTTTCGTTATCTGGAGCCGGCACATATATTTTTAATAGAACTGACCTGCATTCGGATATTTCTGGATATTTTATCGCCAGAAATTGGCCAATTTAGCTCTCTTTCAAACGCCATCATATTAAAGCCGCCATTTTGGGAAAAGATTCAAAGGAGAGCCAAGTTTTCAATTCGCAACTCACCTTTACTTCTAATGTAATAGTTAGTAATAGTAGTACTAATACTATAATAATTATTGTAATCGCAGGATAATCTTATTTAACCGTGTCGACATCGTACATATTTTCGGCAAAAAGGTGGGTCCCAGGGAGATAGATTCTAGTTTATGACCATAATATTAACGTGCTGAATAACCTTCGTGTGCGTTCCGGGGCCCTATATGGGGAAAACAAGAATAGATCCACTGCCTACTTAAAAGCATGTTGTAGAGTCGACTAATTGGGATCTTCATTCGAAGTCGGAGTGCATCTGCCTGAGAGGCAAGGAACAACTGTCTGCACACAAATGTGTCAGATCTGTCAAATCGATGTACGTGCAACACTCAGGTTCTGGAACAGGACTGCAGTCCAGAAGTGGACAAACAACCAGAACTTTCCACCAGTTTACAGTCGGTGAAAACAAAGAAGAAGAAGAAGTAAAAATAAACTTGCAATATTTTGAGTGAAAATATCATACTGTTTTCACTGGGACAGTACTGTTTTTGGGTAGTCTTCACTCTGACACACACATGCATGCACACACACACAATTTGTCCAAATTAACGTTTTTTTTTTTTGTATTGACGCTATGGTCTGGACCAACCTACTAAATGATACTGTCCTGGCAAAAATGGGATAATATTGAAATTGAAATTTTTGGAGATGTATCAAAATACTTTTATAGCAACAGTCCTCTCCACGTGTTAGTTCTAGGCCCCATTTGGGGTGGCCGGGAAGGGGAGGGGGGTTGGGTTAAAATGGATGCACTAGAAAGCATGTCATATAAGATGACTAATTAGGGGAGTTTTCTTAAATCTATTAGTCAACTTTAAGATAGTCTTTGTTGTAATCGGTTTTCATGGGCAGAGAGGTGCAGAATCACAGCCTTGCTGTTCCCAGTATGGGTTCCAGGGCCCTGTTATAGGGAGAACAAGAATAGACCCGCTGGCTACACAAAAACATCTCATAAGAGTATTCTAATTAGGAGCTTCTTTTGAAGTTGGAGTGCATTTGACTGAGAGGCAAGAAACCAGCAGTCTGCATACAAATGAGTCCGATCTGTGAAACAGATGCACACGCAACACTGAGTTTCTGTAACAGGACTGCAGTCAAAAAGTGGATGAACAACCAGAACTTTCCGCCAGAGTTTACAGCTGGTGAACTTGAAGAAGAAGAGGAAGACAGCCTTGCTGCAAACCACACCACAGTGTGCCTACCACCCTTTTAAGGGCAAACACAGAAGAAAAATTAAGATACTGGCCAGATAAATGCCATTGGTGATGTCCCCCAAAAAATGTGCACTTAATTGGTTCTAAATTTAAAATGTCTTTTCCTTCAGATACTGGCCAGATAAATGCCCCTGATGATGTCCAGATGTAACCAATACTTCAGCTAAACAAACAAAACCAGCCACAGTATAAAAATGTCCAACCAGGCATTGAGGTTTAAAGTCAAGCAATTATATAGAACGGTGAGATATTTGTATCAGTAACTTCTCACAATCTAGAGATGAGTGACATTGGATGTTTCAGTCCCTCTATCAAATCACTGACCATCATTTGGTTGTCAGTCTGTTATTCCCGCTCCAGTGGTACGGTGGTTCCATAGTTTCCCCCGTCATGAGACCAATTGTTGTCCACAAACATGATTGATTACTCTCCTCACCCATAATTGATTACTCTCCTCACACATAATTGATTACTCTCCTCACACATAATTGATTACTCTCCTCACACACATAATTGATTACTCTCATCACCCATAATTGATTACTCTCCTCACCTATAATTGATTACTCTCCTCACCCATAATTGATTGCTCTTCTAACCCATAATTGATTACTCTCCTCACACATAATTTATTACTCTTCTCACCCATAATTGATTACTCTCCTTACCCATAATTGATTACTCTCCTCACACATAATTCATTACTCTTCTCACACACCTGATTGATTATTTTCCTCACACATGAACCACTGTTCTCCTCCTACATGAACCACTGTTCTCCTCTCACATGAACCACTGTTCTCCTCACACATAAACCACTGTTCTCCTCACACATGAACCACTGTTCTCCTCACACATGAACCACTGTTCTCCTCACACATGAACCACTGTTCTTTTCACACATGAACCACTATTTTCCTCACACATGAACCACTATTCTCCTCACACATGAACCACTGTTCTCCTCACACATGAACCACTATTCTTCTCACACATGAACTACTATTCTCCTCACACATGAACCACTGTTCTACTGACACATGAACCACTGTTATCCTCACACATGAACCACTGTTCTCACACATGAACCACTGTTCTCCTCACACATGAACCACTGTTCTTTTCACACATGAACCACTGTTCTCCTCACACATGAACCACTATTCTCCTCACACATGAACCACTGTTCTCCTCACACATGAACCACTATTCTCCTCACACATGAACCACTGTTCTACTGACACATGAACCACTTTTCTACTGACACATGAACCACTTTTCTCCTCAAACATGAACCATTGTTCTCCTCACACATGAACCACTGTTCTCCTCACACATAAACCACTGTTATCCTCACACATGAACCACTGTTCTACTGACACATGAACCACTGTTCTCCTCACACATGAACCACTGTTCTCCTCACACATGAACCACTGTTCTCCTCACACATAAATCACTCTTCTCCTCACACATAAACTACTGTTCTTTTCACACATAAACCACTGTTCTCCTCACACATGAACCACTGTTTTTTTCACACATGTGCCACAGTTCTCTTCACACACGAAACATTATTCGACTCACACATGAATCATCATCAGGTGTCCTATCCCACACCAACACCTTTTCTTCACCTCTTGGTCCACTGGAACTTGTTTAGTTCTTTTTCAAAGCTCACAATTAATGATTATATCCTACCAGTTAATTGACTGTGTTTTGTGCAGGCACCAGTTAATGAATGTTTGTAATAGATTTGTAATTGTTTAAGTTGTTCTCCATGTTTCTGCCCCATACAACAGAACTGATGTGACATTAGAGCCAACACATAAAAATTAAGTTTAGAATTAGGTTTTATTTTCTTTGACTTTCACAGATGTACTAGTGCTATGGAAACTCCTCTAAAATGTTATATTTGTGTTCTAATATCTATCAGTTTCTTCATATTTATTTACAGTACTGGGTGGTCTCCATGGCGAAGTTGTCAAGCCATTTGCCTCACTCTCTGAAGGTCATGTGTTTGTTTCACAGCTGAGCCCTTCCTGTTACAAGTACAGTTTTTATGGAAATCCCAGGGGCTGTTGGGGTTGGTTCTGCTACATCCTGTAAAAGATACGCAACTAACCTTCTTCTTCTTCTGTGTTCGACATCAGCCATGATAAACATTTAGTACTGTCTGGGTCACAGATAGCATTATGCATCTAACGTTGCCACTGGTCCCTACATAGCTTCTCTTTAATGTAGATGTTTTAGGCTTAGTCGACCTAGGAGAAAAGATCATTAACAAAGATTTCTGTTTTGAAGCGAATTTGAATCTACTAGGCATTATGTACTGATAATACATTTATTCATAGGTAATTGATTAAAGTTTTCACAATTTCAGCTGCTACACCTTGGACGAGATTATCCAAAAGGTGCAGAGTACTTTCGATCTCGTCTTCATCAAGCTTTCATGAAAAACAAAGACATAACTGATGAAAAGGAAATTGAGATGCTCATCGCCAAAGGGCAGTACATCGTCAAGGAACTAGAGGCTCTATACATGCTCAGAAAATACAGAACTCTCAAGAAAAGATACTATGATGGGAACCAATAGTTTTTCCTCATCCACTGTGCAGACATTATTTTTATCTGATTCTATGTACAGAATTGTGTGTGTTTTTGAGCTAAAATTAAACAGGCTGTGATGTCACTAACAATTAGTGTTATTTCTGTCTCACTGACCATTACTGCTGTCTCCCTGACCGTTACTGCTGTCTTGCTGACCAACTTCATGTTATCATTTTCTCTGCTTCCGTATGTGGGTTTCATGGCTTCATTCTGGAGAACAAAGAATAGACCCATCCCCCCCCCTCCCCACCCCCCAACAAACAGGTTGTAGGAGACGACTAATTAGGTATTTTTCCTTTAGAGTCAAAGTGCATTTACATGAGAGGCAAGGAACTGACAGTCTGTATACAAATCAGTCAGGTTTGTAACATGGAGGTTTTAATGTTGCTGGGTGATGAGAGGCAAGCAACCGAGTCTGCATACAAATAAGCTAAGCCTGTAAAATGTGGGTTTTGATATAAAATAACTGTCCTGTTGTCATCTGTTTATGTCCTGCTGTCGTGAGATAGTGAATGATGAGCCAGTTTTACAAGAAACAATTTCCATATTTTGTTCATGTCATGAGAAGGAGAAAACTGGAGTACATCACGACAGTGGGAAAGTTAGAGGGGAAGAGAGGCAGAGCGAGACACATGGAGAAGATGCTGGACTGTTTATCATGCTGGCATTGAAGATCATCTGCAAGTGGTCGAGACAGGAGATTATGGATGGACATGACTAACAACGCCACACCGTATGGACTAAAAGAATATGGAGATCCAGATAGTTTATTACCTCTTGATCTTGATGACAAACACAAACTGCTCCAAGCACATCCAACAAAACTAGTTAATCAGTTAATCCCACTTCTAACTTCAAGGCAGCCTTAAAAGTCTATGGTTTAGCACCAGCAAGGAGATCAAAATTATAATTTTCAGAGCATGCATCTTCCCTGTGGCTACATACGGATGTGAGTCATGGACTATCTCTCAGTCCTTAAGAAAGAGAATAGGGGCTTTTGAGCTGAAATGCTATTAAAAGATTCTCAGAGTATCTAGGACAAAGAAGAGAAGAAATACTGACATCTTGAAAGATCTTAACATCAAGGAAGATTGGCAAATAAACAGCATCCTGTCTCTCATCACAGTTTGCCTGAAAGAAACTCAGTTTCTCGCCAGTTCTCCCGCCTCATGTACTTTCATACTCAAGGAGTCACTAATATCCTGTGCCCATCTTTGTGTCGGTTGGCCCCTGCCCTCCTTCCTGGTACCATGCCTTCTGCAATAATTTTGTTCCAATCCGTCGTGGTGCTTGATATGACCAAAATATTTCAGCTTCCAAGACAGGATGCTGTTTATCAGCCAGTCTTCCTTGATGTTCAGATCTTTCACGATGTCAGTATTTCTCCTCTTCTTTGATATCTTCTAAATGTCTTTAATTCACAATAGATAAGTTTATACACATCTGACTTTCAGCATGTAATGTGTATATGATTGACTCAGAACAGCAGTCTGTCAAACTTTTTACGCAGCCATACTTGTTATGAGATTTAAAACCACCATGATTCCTACGCCACCAGTAAAAGAACCAGTGTCGACGTAACCAGATCTAATTGTATTTAACAATTTAAATGCACCTGTAATGCTGCATATGTGGGCAGAACTGATTGACGACTGGAGAAACGGGTTGCTGAACATATATGGGTCACTATGGGTGATTAAAGCAATGCAGAACACTAACACCTCAAAAACAACGAGACTGGTCAACAAAATCCATCATCAGCAATTGCATGCCATATTCTAAATTCTGGGCACATTGTTAATAAGGATGATGCATTTCGAATTATGTACAATTCGGCCAACCGTAGATTATTCCAATATGTGGAAGCGTGAGCAATCAGCCGGTTGAAACCAGAACTTTGCAGGCAAAAAGAAATAGTCGTTACCTTGGTGAAACAGACAGTTCATGAATTTAGTCGAATTTGTGTTTCAGTTTCTAGGATTCACCTATTTGCTTTATTTTAATCAATTGTTTCTCTAGTATGTACCTGACGAGATACAGCAAAATATGCCAGGCAATAAATTGTGCAGTCTATTGTTTGTGTCTTCTTTGTTCAAGTTCACAACGGGGAAACATTGCTTTGAGTAGGCTGTTAATTTATAAAAAGTGATCCTGAAAAGGAAGGGGGAAGGGTGTGGAGGTTACAATTGACAATAACTTAAAATTATTGAAAATGATAAAATCTGGCGAGATTCATGTCGAAACATTGACTTCCGGCAGTTTTCGGTTTCCTGTGGCTACGGTCGGTAAATTGTGCTCTTTGTTCAGATACAACATGGCTGACCAAGTTGAGGTAAGACTGGAAGAGCGATTTACAACAAACTTAGTCTTTATATGACAAAAGAAAATCCGTTCTGTCCCCCCCCCCCCAAAAAATCGTCACTGTTTCAATAAATTACTATGTTTTAGCTGTAGGCTCTGACATGTTCTTACTTCGGTTGCAGTCATTTAATTACCAAAGTAGGAATCAGACACGACACAATGAAATCAAATCAATTCAATCAGCATGGAGATATGGACGGCCCTCTGACTCTACTCTTACTTATCTGGTAATCTGGTAACTCTTACTTATCTTACTACTTGTAAATACTATAGATGAGAATCAATACACTACAAAATGATTTATAAATCAATCGTGTGGTCTGATATTTTCATTGATATTGAAAGAAATAATTGATCATAATTTTTGTACTCACTTAGAGAGACCGATCCTAGTAGTATCCGTTTTACCTGCGTCCGTCGTCAATTCATCCATGGACGTTAACTTAACTCTTTCAGGCCCATGAATTTTGACAAGACTTGGCCCACATTAATTTCCCTTTACAAAAATGGCAGAGGGGTGGGTGTACAAGAAAGGCTGTAGATATTGTAATATACTTCTAATCCCTATAACAGTATATATTTTTTAAACGAGAAATGAGTGTACATTCTGAATCTGATGATAAGTGTTTGTTTAATTTTGTTATAGTCAGTGGAAAAGAAGAATTCAGCAGGTGTTAATTTCACAAGGACAATATTTCACAAAAAAATTCTTCACTTACCATGGTTTTGCAGCCACAAGAATAGTAAATATCCAAATTTGAGAACAAAACTTCAAAGTTTGTTCAATTTCCTAACATATTCTAAAGTTATGATAACTTTCTTGGTTAGTTTATCACTCAGGGGCTCTTAGTTCCCACCGAGTGCTAAGCAAAATTTCAGAGAAAAAAATGGCAGAAAAATGAGCCATAGCACACACACTATTTACTATTCACTTTGTACAGTTATTTACAGACTGTAGCTGCGATGATTTCAATGTAGATTAGCCATAGTATAGTACTATCTCTTTGTTTAGAGTACTTTCCTTGTCTTACACCATAAATACGGTAGTATGGGACATTGTCTGTGTAATAAACTCATCAGAATCGCTAGATTCCGAACAGCTGATCGCTCAGCTTCACTGGTGAAAATTCACTGTCCGAATCACTTTCCGAAAAATCTAAATTTTTATTATCATTATCACAATTAAAAACATCTGACTGAAACAATTTCAGAGCTACGGCCACAGAAAGACGCATTCTGCGACCTGTTCTTGTGGTTAGAACATTGGTATTCAGTGCACTCAAAAACGAACTTAGAAAATAAACTGTTAAAAAAATTTTGATGTTTTTTTCTCACAAATTATCCACGTGTGGTTTAGTCCAAGAACCGAAACTAAAAGGATTTCGGCAGAGTGTCTTTCCCTGAATAGGTTTTTCGTACCTCCAAACATTAGAAACTAGTACGAACGCGCATGCAAAGCAAAATGTAAGAGATACACGATTAACGATGACACCGTTGTTTGGGCAGAACGGAACTTCTCAAACTACGCTCACACCGTATTCAGAACAAATTTGAGACAGGTTTTTTGTAAATTGTGAAGTTGTGTTGATTTCTGCTCGACAGTCGGTGGAAAGTAGCAGCGGTGATGTCAACGCCAATGCCAAGGTGGAGGTTGATGGCCCTGTCGTGGATGCCGGCAGCAATGGCCATGCAGTGGCAGTAGATGAGATGACATCAAAGGATTACTACTTTGATTCATATGCACATTTCGGCATTCATGAGGTAGGTTCTTATTTCTCTGTGCTGGCACATTATAATTTTGTGATATACAGCTAGGATATATCATCTGCATTTAATTTTTTGGGACTGAATCTGCAACTATGACCAGACTGCAGAACATGGTAAAAGGTGTGTGGCCAGACAAAAGCACAACGCAGGAAGCCAAAGAAGATTTAGAAACCAACATAGAACTGGTGTCATCGGCTGCGGGATTGACTAGAGAGGGGATTCAAGCACATATGATTCTATGCGAGGATAATCTTATAACTGTCTGCATTTTGAAACCTGAAACATCTGATTTCAGCACCCTCTAACTTGTTGCCTTTTATAACATGCTTTTTTTTGGGAGCAACACATTTTTCATTTTTTCTAGCTTAAAAATGGGACACAGGAACCCACACGGAAAATGCGGCTAGTTTGTCTTCCACATTCTATTCGCAGACCGTGGAAAGGAAATTGATCGAAGCACTTTGTGACAGTTGAAAAACTGAAGTATGTTGTGACAACAGAAAATTCTAAGGGAACAGAGCTAATGAACTGTATTTCCAAAGGATTGCAAATTAGAAATGCAAGCATCTTTCATTGGTTCCTTCCAAGCATTCATCTTTCATACAGCAAAAGTATTTCATATATCATTTAAATTCTTTTCATATATGAAAATTCTTAGTATGATTGTAAAGTAAAAATACAAAAGCATGCATGATAAATGCTTACCTTCAAATATACGTTGCACACATACATCCACAACATAAACGGGCATACACAATCACAGACAGAACACATACACACAGGCCCAACATATGTATACAGAAAAAAAACTAGTCACAGCAAGTACACATACACAACACACACATAGATACTACATATACAGGCATTCTGACTCTCCCAGAGAGACATACATAATACACGTACACAATATGTACAGGTGGACTCAAAACATGCACAGCATTCACAGACGTTACACACGTTGACACAAGCATAGAAATTATATTCACACACAACACACATACACTAAACATGTGCACAGGTAAACACACTCATAGACACACACTGACACAGAGACAAAAAAATATATTAGAGGAACATCTATTAGAAAGAAAGAATGGGCAGGATACAAGGGAGGGTTGATTGCTCCACTTTAAAAAAATATATTAGAGGAACATCTATTAGAAAGAAAGAATGGGCAGGATACAAGGGAGCGTTGATTGCTCCACTTTTCACAAGCATTATATTTACATTTGTATATATACATGCATGTTCTTCAGGAGATGCTGAAGGATGAAGTGCGTACACTGACATACAGAAATGCCATGTACTACAACAAGCATCTGTTTAAGGACAAGGTTGTGCTGGACGTCGGCTGTGGCACCGGGATTCTCTGTATGTTTGCTGCCAAAGCTGGAGCCTCCAGGGTTATAGGGGTATGTGATTTCATATTGTCTCATTTGTGTAGTTGTTTGATGCCAAGGGTTATAGGGGTATGTGATTTCATATTGTCTCATTTGTGTAGTTGTTTGATGCCAAGGGTTATAGGGGTATGTGATTTCATATTGTCTCATTTGTGTAGTTGTTTGATGCCAAGGGTTATAGGGGTATGTGATTTCATATCATCTCATTTGTGTAGTTGTTTGATGCCAAGGGTTATAGGGGTATGGGATTTGGTATTGTCTTATTTGTGTAGTTGTTTGATGCCAAGGGTTATAGGGGTATGTGATTTCATATTGTCTCATTTGTGTAGTTGTTTGATGCCAAGGGTTATAGGGGTATGTGATTTCATATTGTCTCATTTGTGTAGTTGTTTGATGCCAAGGGTTATAGGGGTATGTGATTTCATATTGTCTCATTTGTGTAGTTGTTTGATGCCAAGGGTTATAGGGGTATGTGATTTCATATTGTCTCATTTGTGTAGTTGTTTGATGCCAAGGGTTATAGGGGTATGTGATTTCATATTGTCTCATTTGTGTAGTTGTTAGATGCCAAGGGTTATAGGGGTATGTGATTTCATATCGTCTCATTTGTGTAGTTGTTTGATGCCAAGGGTTATAGGGGTATGTGATTTCATATTGTCTCATTTGTGTAGTTGTTTGATGCCAAGGGTTATAGGGGTATGTGATTTCATATTGTCTCATTTGTGTAGTTGTTTGATGCCAAGGGTTATAGGGGTATGTGATTTCTTATAGTTGTGAGGGTGTGTACCTTTGTGGGATTTTATGGTTATAAATGTACATTTTTGTGGTTTTATCACTAAAAATATATGTTCATGTAGTTTTATGAAAAAATAGCGGTTTCTACGTTTATGTCATTTTGTGGTTATTGGTTTGTGTGGTTTTATTGTTATTGGTTGTTATACGTTTGTTAGGTTTCAATGTTAATAGTTTGTATAAATTTTTATGGTTATTGGTTTGTGTGTGTTGTGAGGTTCTAGGGTTATAGATATGTGTAAATTAGTGTATTTTCATTGTTGTGTGTACATTTGTGTGGTTTTTAGCTTGTCCTGAGTGGTACTGTAGATATAGAGGTATATTTTTGTGAATTAATTTTTATATAGTATGTGTGGTTTTTATGTTTATAAACATGTCTGATTGTATGGTTTTCTGTATGTTGGATTATATTAGTAGTAATAAAGTTAATGGCAGTTGTGAGGTGTGGAGAAAACAGGTATTTATTTGTTCACACACACACATATATTTATATTGTAGAGATGACCTAATTTTGAAAGTGGGCTTGTTTGTCATTCCAGTTTATTGTTTCAGCTTGCATACATTTGTCAGTGTTTGTCAATTTTCACTCTTGTCTTACTGCACAGATTGAATGTTCCAGTATTATTGATTATGCAGAGAAGATCGTCAGTGCCAACAAACTTGACAAAGGTGGGCCAGCGAAATTGTTCTTGTTATTGCTAATGATGTTGTATTTTAGACTTGTTTTCGTAGCATACTCTGTGTTAGTTGTAGTTTTCTCTCTCTGTTCTTTAATTTTTGTTGTAAAAATTTCATGTTTAACATTTATTTTGTGTGTGTTAAAATGGAGTGTCTTCCTGGAGTGCACAGCACATGCCACACACTCACCCAGCTCCAATATTTATGTCGCACAACTCTAGTACTTGCAGCTGCAGGAGTACCTAACATTACCCCCACTAGCAGCAGTGCCTAAGATTACCCCCACCAGCAGCAGTGCTTAACATTACCCCCACCAGCAGCAGTGCCTAACATTACCCCCACTAGCAGCAGTACCTAACATTACCCCCACTAGCAGCAGTGCCTAACATTACCACCACTAGCAGCAGTGCCTAACATTACCCCCACTAGCAGCAGTGCCTAACATTACCCCCACCGGCAGTAGTGCCTAACATTACCCCCACCAGCAGCAGTACCTAACATTACCCCCACTAGCAGCAGTACCTAACATTACCCCCACTAGCAGCAGTGCCTAACATTACCCCCACTAGCAGCAGTGCCCAACATTACCCCCACTAGCAGCAGTGCCTAACATTACCCCCACTAGCAGCAGTGCCTAACATTACCCCCACCGGCAGTAGTGCCTAACATTACCCCCACCAGCAGCAGTGCCTAACATTACCCCCACTAGCAGCAGTGCCTAACATTACCCCCACTAGCAGCAGTGCCCAACATTACCCCCACTAGCAGCAGTGCTTAACATTACCCCCACTAGTGGTTTTCTTTCACACGCTCGTTCTGGAAATGCTTGGGAAAAAAGGTTGTGAACTCTTTTACAATTTTACTCATAAATGTAATTTTTCTTTCTTTGTCAGTTGAGACGAGAAAGAAAATTCTTAAAAGTTATATAAATGCTATCTTGATCTACAGAAGTGAGTTGTGAACAGTTGGTAAATCAGTGAAAACTTATTCGGAAGCTGTGGGGATGTGGTTTTATAGACGAATGATGAGAATACAATAGACAGATAAAAAATGTTATGAAGGTGTTTTAAAATAAACTGGTTCACGAAGAAAACTGATTGTCCAAATCACAAAGAGACAATCTACAACATTTGGTAATGTGATAAGAAGGAGAAAACGAGTAAATCGTGACAATAGGAAAGTTGGAGGGGAGGCAGAGGGAGACTGAGAGAACAGATGCTGGACAGTTTGACATCATTGAATGGAGGATCAGCTGTTGTGGGTAGACATTACTACCAACACCACACAACATGGACTATAAGAAGGTTGTGGGTAGACATGACTATCAACGCCACACAACATGAGAACTAACAAATTGTATACGTTTTTATTTGTCAATATTAACAGTTTATGTTGTTGAAATAAATAAAGAGGTAGTCAGTAAACCCAGATGGTGGGAACCATTAAATAGAATACATTCCCACGACCTTACAAATATATCACTTGACCACTAATACTAGTAAACATGTTTGTATCCTGACCTAAAATGCAAACAGCCAGTGGTGTTCACCAGGCTTCTCTGGAACACAAACACTGCATAAATGTTGATCAGTCAGAGTTGACAAGGATGTGTCACAGACAGAAAGGAATAAGTTTCTGCTTCTCATGTCCGAAGAGTTCAGTGGTAGCAACGTTGTGTTATGATGGCAGATTTAGCCATCCGTTGTATGGCTCCAATTGCTGTTTTTTTTTTAAATGAAACATCTTTGAATCAAAACTAAGAAATTATTCTGAATGGAAGATTTGTTGATGTTGTCATGTTGTGTGATTTATCAGATAGTATTGATGAGTGTAATAATTTGTGAGACTTTTACATTACTAGGTGATATTGAAGTGTATCACAAACATTACTATATATGTGATTCACTGTGTAAGATTAATTGATATAGTAATGTCATGTGATTCACCGTGTAAGATTAATTGATATAGTAATGTCATGTGATTCACCGTGTAAGATTAATTGATATAGTAATGTCATGTGATTCACTGTGTAAGATTAATTGATATAGTAATGTCATGTGATTCACTGTGTAAGATTAATTGATATAGTAATGTCATGTGATTCACTGTGTAAGATTAATTGATATAGTAATGTCATGTGATTCACTGTGTAAGATTAATTGATATAGTAATGTCATGTGATTCACTGTGTAAGATTAATTGATATAGTAATGTCATGTGATTCACTGTGTAAGATTAATTGATATAGTAATGTCATGTGATTCACCGTGTAAGATTAATTGATATAGTAATGTCATGTGATTCACCGTGTAAGATTAATTGAAATGGCGATGTTGTTTGATTCTGTATGCAAAATTAATTGATATGGTGATGTTGTGTGATTCTGTATAAAAGATTTAATTTATATGGTGATGTTGTGTGATTCTGTATAAAAGATTTAATTTATATGCTTTTGCTTGTGTGATCCTGTAGTGATCTCATTAGTGAGGGGTAAAGTGGAGGAGGTCAGCCTGCCCCCAGACATTGAGAAAGTGGACATCATCATCTCCGAGTGGATGGGCTACTGCTTGTTCTACGAGTCCATGCTGAACACAGTGATATTTGCCAGGGATAAGTGGCTGGTAGGTAGATCTTAGCTGCAGACACCTGCTTTGTTTGGGGTATGCCCCAGTTTTGTTGCACAGACCAAGAATATTGCTATTTTCAAAAACTTATAATTTAGCTACACTAGTCGACTAAGCAGTTTTAGCATCTGTATATTTTCACTGCCGTTATTTGGCATTTTTCACGTCATGTAGTGGCTTTGTTTCAAAATGATTCCCTCTTGTCTGTTTCGTCCACTTGAAAAGTGTTTGTACATTTGTTTAGTGACTAGTATAGAATATTTATTTATTCAGAGGTTGCTTTTCTCCTTATTGGCGTTTACTGGCTGTAACCTTCTGTGAAAAGTTCTGCTTGTTCATCTGCCTCAGGACTTTAGTCTTATTCCAGAACCTGAGTGTTGCACATACATCAGTTTTACACTTGTGGCTTATTTGTATGCAGACTGTTGGTTCATTTCCATTCTGGCACGTGCACTCTTGACTTTGAAGGAGTCCCCAATGAGTCTTTTGACATGCTTACTAGGCAGGCAGTGGGTCTGTTTTTGTTTTCCCCACAGTGGAGCACCGGTACCCACACGGGGAAGAGGTTATGAAATGCCTGGACTATACACGTTTTCCCCCAAGGGTAACCATGGTGAAACGGTCATTTTAAGATAGCTGGCTCTGCTCAGTCCTTCTCTGTTCCTGGAATGCCTCACAGGGTCCGTGCAGGAAGAGACCTCTGGGGTTTCTGTTTACTTTGTATAAAGTACATTTCAGTTTCTCTGATATTTTAGTGGTCCATCTTCTGCTTAGTGATTGCATTTTTATGGCAGTTTTCCCCTAGGGTAATGGTCTTACAGCCTCCCTTTTCCATCTGCCATTGGATTGTTGATATGCAGTTTATATATACGTAATATGTCCCGATTCTGATTAGATTAGGTTCAGTCTCACTAATCAACTGAACAGGAAACATTTGATAATTTTAAGTTATTCACCGCAAAGGTTATGCTGAGTTTTTAGCAGCTTAATTTCTTCCCAAACATCTATGTTTCTGGTAAGTTCAACAGCTAGGCTAAGGCTTGAATAGTACCAAATCCCACGAGGTAAACGCCAATCTAAACCTTATAAAGCCCAGATTTTGCTTGAACAAGTATTGTTGAAGGAAGTGCTGGATTGTTGTATGGAAAAGTCAACTGATCTAGATTAATGAAAACTGAATGTTGCAGAAACCTGGTGGCCTGATTTTCCCTGACCGGGCGACTCTTTATGTGACAGCCATTGAGGACAGGCAGTACAAGGACGAGAAGATCAACTGTAAGCAAGTTTGTTCTGCTGTTTATAGTGTCTTACACCAATTTGTCTGCTGTTTGTCACGTATCACACAATTTGTCTGCTGTTGTGTATCATGCCAGTTTGTCTGCTGTTTGTTGTATCACACTAATTTTTGTTCCGGTTTATTTATTATTTGTTTTCAAATTTATCTCGTCTGCATAAGAACACAGAATATAGTTCTGTTATAACTGTGAAGCACATAATGTTTTGTATATCAATGTTTATCTGTAAAAGAGCACAGAATATAGTTGTGTATATCAGTGTGTCTGTAAAATAGCGCATAATATAGTTGTTATGTATATCATTGTATCTGTAAAATAGCACAGCATTTAGTTTTGTATATCAATGTCTGTAAAAGAGCACAGAATATGTTTCTCAGGTAGGTCTCATTCTGTAAAAAAAAGCGCAGAATATAGTGATGTATATCATTCTCATGTATGAAGTTTGTTGCTTATCCTTTACAGTATGTTCCAGAACCAACACAAGAATTTGTATGGCTATTGGGGTTTTTGTAGGCAAATATTATGTTCAGTAGTTTGCCTTTGCCTTTTGAACGATCAGACTCGTTAACAATGTCTAAACTAATGCAAGACAAATGAACTGCAGCTGGGATCCAACCCCGCACCCCACATTACGAAGTGCATTAGAAATGCCTAAGCCACAAACACTGACACATATAAACATATAGAAAAGCACACTGTGCTATAATATAGTGTGTATAAATCTGTTTGTAGAAGAGAACAATATATGGTAATGTCATTAATTAATTGTGATATGAATTATCTGTTCTTCTTGTGAGTTTTATTATCTGGTATATGTTTTGTTGACAGGGTGGGACAATGTGTATGGGTTTGACATGAGCTGTATACGTGACGTGGCCATCAGAGAACCTCTTGTAGATGTTGTTGACCCCAAACAGGTGGTCACCAATTCTTTTTTAGTCAAGGTAAGTTGGAGCTGGCTAACTGGTCTTGTATGATGAGTTCTGGGTCATGGGTCAGCTTTGATTGGACATGTCACCCTTTACAAACCTACTATCTGTAAACTGTCTTAGTGGTCCATTTCTGGAATTGTTGTTGTTACATGACTTTTTGCGTTTGCATATCTGTTTGACAAATCCTATTTGTGTGAAGACTGTTAGTTCCTTGTCTTTCAGGAGACGCTCTCCCACTTTGAATAAAATGTTTATCTTATTTACATTGGCCCAGTTTGTCTTAATAGACTGCTTGCTTTCTGAGTGTCTTTGCTTCTTAAAAGATCTGAGGGGGTGGGGGGGGGATGCTCCAGGTTCACAGCAATCCTCAAAAGCTTGTTTTTCCTTTTTATTTCAAGGAATACCTCAGTGGGCTGGTATCCCCTGAAAAACTAGTTCACTTCTTGTGGACATCATTCTAATTTTTTTTTATTTTATAGATGGCGCTGTCTTGTTTGACGAAGCATGGAGTGAATATGGCACCATTTTAAAAAAATAAATTCTGCTCTGAAATTGGTGCAAGTTTCTCCACAGCTATTTATTATATCTCTGTTGCCATGTGGGTGTGCTATGTAGTTTCTCTGTCACCCTTGTAGAACCATCTGTTGACAAAATCCAGCTATTGTACTGATTTCTGGATGTACAGAGTGAATGGACTCTTATTTGGAACTGAGTTTTGAGGTTATACCTGGGACATGCAGCGCTGTAGTGGATAGACTCGGACATCTGGTCCCTGATTCTGCTGTGAGAGCTACACACATCACTGAACACTTGTATGTTTCTAGTTTATCTGCATGTTGTCTAAAGGTTTCTCATGCCAGATGATTTGGATTCTGAAGTCTGGATATTTCTTAAAACAGAGTGCAGCGAATGGTTTAGAAACCTTTTGAGCTTTTTAATGTGAGAGATTTTATTTACAGTCTACGAATTGCCAGCTGCCACTGTTGGAATGGGAACTCTTCATTGGCTACAAGGAGTTTTAGGGGAATGTCTCGAAGGCACCAATGTTAGTTCTTGGTTCATGCATTCTCATTGTCTTTCTCTCTGTCTTTTTTTTTAAAACGTTTTTCTCCCCAGCATGCCAACAAAACATGTCAGTGTCCTCTTTTTGATAAATGTAAATGTCAAGAATGAAAGTCAGAGGTGCGAAGACGATCAGATACTAGCGATCTGTATGTATGAACCAGACCCTTGACAACTGCTGACACTCAAAAGTGGTCAAAGAGGAAGAAAAGAAGATTGCTTTCATTCTGCGAACTCTGATTTTGATTGGTATATTTGTCATCCACAGGAAGTTGATATTTACACTGTCAAGGAGGATGACATAGCTTTCACAGCTCCATTCCGCCTGACGTGTCGACGCAATGACTACCTGCATGCTCTGGTCACCTTCTTCAACATGGAATTTACCAAGTGTCACAAGCGTACTGGGTTCTCCACGTGTATGTGAAGTTTCTTCTTCTCTTTGGTTTGTTTGTATGTACGTATGTGTGTATACCTATATAGTTGTCAGTCAGTAGCATGTCCTTTGCATAACCTTGCTACCATTACAACATCTTGATCACAAGATGTTCCTCGTCCGATACACCCACCTGGAAATCATCCACCACGCCCTGCACCTATCTTTTCTTTGGCCTCCCTCTTCATCTCTTCCCAGGCATATACACCCCTATTTTTGTTCTATCTAAACTTTCCTGATGTTTCAAGTGGCACAAATATTTAAATTTTCTGTGTTTTATCGTCTTTAATAGCCAACCTTCTTCACTATTCAGTTCTTGAAGTATGGATAGTTTTTTTCTTTACCCATGAAATTCTTAGAATGTGCTGTAACATTTGTATAAGCAAAGGCATTTATGCGTTGTTCAGCTTGTTTAGTAAGTGTCCAGGTCTCACAGGCGTATGTTGCAATGGAAATGATACATGCTCTTAGAAGTCTAATTTTTGTAGTTTGGTCTGTCCCACTCAATAATTTATTCACTTGTTTTAGTTATTGGTAGTTGTATAGTAAGTTAATCGACCGATCACCATTGGTGCAGAGATCCATAATCCCACCTTTAGCATCTCCCTCGGTATATGGTGAAAAAACTTATCACAGACATCAGAAGGCGGCAGTCATCATTTTTTTAGGTAAGTTATAAGAAGAGGGAAAATGGAACATGTTGTGACCACTAGAAAGATCTCTGGACGGAGGGATAGAGGAAGACAATAAGATTCAGCACATGAACTGGTACATGCTGCAGGAGATTTCAAATTGTGGAGAGGCACGATTGCCCATGATGGTGATATATATATATATATGTCAAGTAGCAACCTGCCCAGCAAGTGGATGATTGTCAACTAACTGTATTACATTAATTAGTTTTCTTTAGGGATGGGGGGGGGGGGGGGGGGGGGCTGTGTGGTCTTTGGGCAGGGTGTTTTTGAGTGCTAGGGGTGCCTGGTTCGATCCCCGGTAAGGGCTCGGGATTTTTCATAGGGGACTTGGACTTCTAGCAATTCCCTCTGGTCTCTGGGTAGTGAGATCGGATGCCCGTGTGCATTGTTGGTCAAGAGTAGCCTAACGGTGCAGCCCGGGCAAAATTTGGAGTTAACAGTCAACCCTAAGTATTTCAGGATCCTTGTCGGTGCTACAGAGCTCGTGCACTGTTCTGAGCTTCTTCGGACTTAGACTAGAGTTGTTTGCCATAATGTTGATCCGTTGTTCAAACCTCAGTTTTCTGTGCGCTGTGCTTAGCTTCTTCCGACTCAAACTTGGAGTTGTTTGCCATGATGTTGATCCGTTGTTCAAACCTCAGTTTTCTGTGCGCTGTGCTTAGCTTCCTCGGACTCAAACTTGGAGTTGTTTGCCATGATGTTGATCCCTTGTTCAAACCTCAGTTTTCTGTGCGCTGTGCTTAGCTTCCTCGGACTCAAACTTGGAGTTGTTTGCCATGATGTTGATCCCTTGTTCAAACCTCAGTTTTCTGTGCGCTGTGCTTAGCTTCCTCGGACTCAAACTTGAAGTTGTTTGCCATGATGTTGATCCGTTGTTCAAACCTCAGTTTTCTGTGCTGCGCTGTGCTTAGCTTCCTCGGACTCAAACTTGGAGTTGTTTGCCATGATGTTGATCCGTTGTTCAAACCTCAGTTTTCTGTGCGCTGTGCTTAGCTTCTTCCGACTCAAACTTGGAGTTGTTTGCCATGATGTTGATCCGTTGGCTGAGGCTTCTAGCCCATGATAATTCCTAATTTACTAAAATGTGTCCACTGAGTAAACATAGTAGAGTAGCCGGGGACTAGTTGATATAGCCAGTCGTTATTGTGGTTGCATGTATGTGTATATATATATATATATATATATATATATATATATATATTTATAAGCTGTTACAAATAATAGAGGAGTGGCTGGCCGAACCATTTGAACGCTGGGCTCTTTTGCGAGCGACCCAGCTTAGAATCCTCTGTAAGTCTGGGGATTTTTTCTGTCAGGGGCAAATAATAAACTCTCACCTCCACAGTTGTGGCCACAGCACTAGCCATGCGGCCGTAAATCCTCAGGCTCAAAGACCCCTCTGCCTACACCTCAAAAGTGGGACAATAAAGGCAGCAACTTACTAATAATAGTTGCTGCGTGTTTACATATAAAAACCAGTTATTATGTTTGTGTATATAAGTTGCTGCTGTTGCCTGCAGCTCCTGATGCCCCGTACACCCACTGGAAACAGACAGTCTTCTACCTGGGAGAGAATGATCTGACCGTCAAGAAAGGAGAAGAAGTCGACGGGGTCATTACCATGAACCCCAACAAACAGAACAATGTGAGTCATTTTACCTTACCCCTTTTCTTCTGACCCTGTTCTTTTGGTTTTTTCATGTATTGTTTTTGTGAGATTACCCTTGTAACACGCTCTTTAACATACATGCCTGTGTTTGCATGGAACCCATACACACATTTAAACATACTTGTGGTATTCAGGGTGCCAACAGTATACATTGGAAGCCAGATATGCTTTTAATTTCAATGGATGATAAGACTGGCTCCCAGTGCTTGCGTTTCCCAGATTTTCTTGGTTTCTTGACACATTGATCAAAAAGAGGGCACTGAAATGTTTTGTTGGCATGCTGAGGAGAAAAACTGGAATGCATAATAACCGGAAAGATTAACGTAAAAAAAAAAAAGACAGAGAAAGACGATAAGAATGCATAAACCAAGAACTGACATCAGTGCATGCGGGACATTTCCCCCAAATCTCCTTGTAGCCAACAAAGAGTTCCCATTCTAACAGTGCCAACTTGGAATTCTTAGACTGTAAATAAAATCTCTCAAGTTGAAAAATGCAACTGACAGGCCTGTCCTGGGGATGGTGAAATGCTTGCTTGTTTTCATGCAGAAAATCAAACAAAATAGGAGGGTTAATGAGTATGTCATTACTGTCTGTATGAATCTCATTTTAGGTCAGGATTGAACCTCAGGATTTAGGGTCACATTGCCAGCCCTATGCCACAAACGGTTGAAGTTTGTCCACGGGCAGGGAAAAAATATCATTTTAACCAATGAATTGAACTCAGCCGGCTGCTACTTAACGAACTAATAGATTTGGAAATTAAGATACCTGACCATAATGGCCAATATATGTGTTCATTTCCTCTTGTGTAGTAGCAATCACTGACTGGACTATGAAAACAGTAACTGCTAACACCAAGAATGGAAGTCAGTGGACCCCTACAAAACAGCTTGATGATCTGGACTTCGCTGATGATATTGCCCTTATGTCCCATTCACAGAATCAGATACAAGATAAATTAAATATACTTAATGCGAGATCACAGCAGCTTGGTCTGAAAATCCATAAAGGAAAGACAAAGATAATGAGAATAAATCAGGCAAATAGTAATGTGGTTTCTCTTAATGGCACCCCACTCCAAGACGTGGATTCGTACACCTATTTAGGCAGTAATGTAGATAAAGATGGAGGAACTGATAGAGATATTAAAATAAGAATACAAAAGGCAAGAGGGGCTTTCATAGCACCAGGGAATTTGTGGAGGTCAAAAGAAATTAAAAGAAATACTAAACTAAAAATTTTTAATTCTAATGTCAAATCAGTACTATTGTATGGGGCGGAAACATGGAGAACAACCAAGGCAATTACTAATAAATTACAGACATTTATTAACTGGTGCCTGCGCAGAATAGAGGGAATAAAATGGTATGATAGAATAACTAATGTAGAACTTTGGGAGAGAACTAAACAGGCTCCAGTGGATCAGGAGGTGAGGAAAAGACGCTGGCGTTGGATAGGGCACACACTGAGAAAACAGGAGAACAGCATAACTAGAATATCTTTGCATTGGAACCCACAGGGGCATAGGAATAAAGGAAGGCCAAAAAACACATGGAGAAGAGAGCTAGAGAATGAGGTTAGAAAGATTGGGAGGACATGAGGAGAGCTCCATGTAATGGCGAAGGATAGAACGACTTGGCGTGAGTTGGTTGAGGGCCTATGCTCCATTGGGGGATAGAAAGGCAGAAGAAGAAGTAGCAGCAATCAAGTTACTCAACTCCCTTTCCAGGTGAGCTAGTGCCCCATAAGCCTGAAACCCTGTGGCTTCAGTTTTCAGGCATGCGCCATGGGGAGGTGTGGTTGTCTTAGCTGCTTCACAGGTCATGGAAAGGCTAGTCAAATTTCACCTCTGAAGAGAAGCTAGCCAAGTGTAGCATAAGTTTTGACGTGCTTGTTAAGGGGCAGTGGGTCCCTACAACAACCCCCCCCCCCCCCCCCCCAGAACCAACACAGGGAATATACAACTTAATGTGTCTAGGTAGAGATGTAGACGTCGGTGTATTGATGTTTATTTATTGTTCCCCAGAGAGACCTGGACTTCACCATCAGTATTGACTTCCACGGAGAGCTGTCTGAAGCGTGCTGTTCTCTCAACTACAAGATGAGGTAGACACCCCAGCTCCACCAGGTGGCTCTCAGTGTCGCACAACTTGCCGGTTGTGTCCCTTCGTTGTTGGTACTTTTGTATTTGTTGTTTCCCTGCTGAAGCTTCACGGGGTCTTGACTTGCTCATCAAATTCTTAACTTTGTTTTATAATGAATTTTTAGACTCACAACATTTCATATTTCTTCCTGTACATGGGAAAAGCTTTAGATTTGCAAGCGGTTTGCTGAAGTTGGTAACCTTTTGCCCTCTCGGAGGTCATTAATTTGTTCCTACAAATTTCACTAATGTCAGATACGATAATGATTATCACAGGCTAGCTGGTCTCTGTTTACCTGGTCAATTAATAGCTGGCAACCTTACAATGGTCATATCTATCATATTTCTACAGTCATAAAACTTTCATTTTTGGCTGTTCTATTTGAGCCAGTATCTTTGCTTCAGTTAGTCTCCTCAAGGCATTGAATTAAATACAGGAATCATTTCTTAAGAAAAGAAAAATTACATAATTAATTTAAGTTGTTGCATTTTTGACACAGAATGAGATAATTTTACAGCAGCCAATTAATTTCTAAGTACATTTTCTGCAAAAATGGATTTACTTTTCGGAACAAGTCATCAGAGAATCCCCTAGAAAACTTACATGATACATTCGCTGTTTGTTCTATTTTGAGAGTGCAGTGAAAGAACTTTACAAATTAAGATTCGGCTCTGTTATTTTGTGCTTCTTTTCTTTAAAAACAATTGAGTGACTGAAAATGTTTTGATGCTGTGGTTGTGAGTTAGCATCACAGAGTAACTTGACAGATATTCTGACTTCATTGAGTTGTGTGAGTGTTCGAGTGGCCAGGCTTACATAATTCTCTTTGTAAAATTTTTGTTTTGATCTTCAACATTGTTGAAGTATTGAATTTATAAATATGTGTATGTGTTGAAGTATTGAATTTATAAATACATGTATGTAATTACTTGTGCTGTTTCTCATGTTGATTGCCGATACATTCAGTTGTAGACTTGTAGGATGTTGATGTTGGGTAACATTTGACAGTGTTCTGTGTTGTCAGTCATCCTTGATCAGTTTGAAGACAGTTGGGGCCTATGCTTGCTGTTATAAGCCGTGACATATTATTGGACACATTCTACTTCAGAAAACACTGATAGTTCCAATTCCAGTTGTCCAACAAAAGTTCCAAACGATCATTTTTCATCTGCCCGGAGGCCTGCTATATGAAGGAAGGTTCCTTGGCTATCTTATTTGGTTTCCTTTTATTTGTGGTGTGCAGTCACACCTGATATTTCAGTTCTTTGCTTCCTGAGTCCGATGTGGTGTTTTTGGGTCTGGTATGGTCCAGTGCTGTTTTCTGTGGGTTTTAGCTGATTGTTGCTGATGCTTGGTTTACCTCGTGCTGATAGCTGCGCTGGTGCCCTATTGCTGCTTGGTTGCCGTTCTGTAACGCCGCCGGGAGAGGCGAAACAAATACCAGGTCACAACGTCTCAAACAATGCTCCTTTTCAGGACAACCAGGGCCGTCACAATCTAGCACTGCCAGTTATGAGCCAGCCTGTATATGGCCATTGCTGAACACTTTGTCCTGCAAGTAAGTTCAACATTTTGAGATCATGCATCTTTTCTGTGCAGCCTATGGAATCTGAGTCATGGACTCTCACTCAGTCGATGCATGTAAAGTTGGGGGGGGGGGGGGGGGGGGGGGGGGGGGGGGCTGACAGATATTGAAATATCAGAGTTGTCATAGTTTTAGGAATTCTACGAATTGAACAAGCTCACATCAGTACTGCTGTATGTAGTACAACACAATTACAGATACACTGCAAGCATTCAATAATTTGTGACCGTACAGAATAAAGGGAATTCAATGGTATGATCAATTCACTAAAGTTGAACAAGTGGAAAGGACAGGTGTGGTCTAAGGTAGATGCAATGGTTTGGTCAGACTGATGTGTCTTGGAATATCCCAGGGCACTGAAAGCTTGATCAGACTGATGTGTCATGGAATTTGTCATGTCAGGGCACTGGAAGCTTGATCAGACTGATGTGTCATAGAATATGTCATGTCAGGGCACTGGAAGCTTGATCAGACTGATGTGTCATGGAGTATGTCATGCCAGGGCACTGAAAGCTTGATCAGACTGATGTGTCATGGAATATGTCCTGTCAGGGCACTGGAAGCTTGATCAGACTGATGTGTCATGGAATATGTCATGTCAGGGCACTGGAAGCTTGATCAGACTGATGTGATGTGTCATGGAATATGTCATGTCAGGGCACTGGAAGCTTGTATATACGCCAAGATCCACTGTGTGCTGCTGTAGTTTGATTTGCTTATAGAAAATTTCTCATTTTGTTTCAAATGCGCCATCATTAAAGTGTTGTGTTCAGCTGCCAGTGTGGTTTTCTTGTCGTGACTTTCACTGTGTGAATGCTTACTCTGTTGCAGTAGGCACACCTTTACTTTT
The DNA here is from genome assembly GCA_905116865.2 of Candidula unifasciata. Taxonomy (NCBI): domain Eukaryota; kingdom Metazoa; phylum Mollusca; class Gastropoda; order Stylommatophora; family Geomitridae; genus Candidula; species Candidula unifasciata. The sequence continues at coordinate 279,733 of CAJHNH020006290.1, read as the reverse complement.
GCTGCCAGAGCATATGGCCTCAAGTTTATGATCAACAGATTCCCATAAGCACTTTGATCACATCTTCAGCAGCCAGCACAGTTTCCAATTCCGATGGCACTAGTAACAGTCTGATTGTTGGTCTGACCCTTCCCCTCAGTGTTATGTGTGGACCAGGTGCCATGGTTGCTTCTTGTCATGCACTTTTTACTCAGTCCCAGAGGACTCTTACATAGTCTAGCTTGTCATGCATCAGTTCACCAAGTGTTGCAGAACCAGCTAGTCTATCTGCCTATTCATTTCCTAACACACCAGCATTTCCTGGAGAAAATATCCAGATGGCGCTAACTATCTGGGACCTCTGAAGCAATGGTTGCCACTGCATGAAGAATGTGCAACTCCACCTTTCTCAACTTGCTTTGTCATTAAAAGATCATCACACATCAGATAGGATCAAAAGTGCTCTGATCTCTAGTTTCCAAGTGTTTTTTTTATGCTAACAACTCCCAAACTGCTCTGTTTGATTCTGGCGCTGTCTCAGGAGTTACCTTGATGTGTGAGGAAACAACTTGTTTCATGCCAGCAGCGATAGACTAAACAAACATAGATCCTGGTCACCTGCACTTTCCAAGACAATTCCTGTACTGCATTTAACCTGGGTCGCCCTTACCTAGGTCAGTTATAACAATTTGCCTGGCTATGGTTATGAACCTAAAACCATCGGATCAGGAAGCAGTTGCGTAGCTAATATGGCTGCTGGGGGGGGGGGGGGGGGAGGGTGTGGTTACTTTCACAGAATGTAACATTTTTACGGAAAAAGATTCACTCATGGAATCCGATGCAAGATAAATATACTTGATGAGAGATCTCAACCAGTATACTAAGTTGCTGATATCCCTTTCTACATTTTTTAGACAATAATGTAGATAACAAATGGGGGTACTAATAGAGATTTTAAAAATGAAATACAAAACAGCAAGAGGAGCTTTCATAGCTCCAGGAAATAAAGTCAAAGAAAAAAACTAATTCCAAACTTTTTGTGTGTGTGTGTGTATTTTAATGTCAAATTAGTACTCCTGTTTTGAGCAGTTTAATAGACAGCAATTAAAACAATATAAACTGGTGTCCACGCTATATAGAGAGAATTTAATGGTATAAAAATCACTAATGTTAAGCTTTAGGAGAGAACTAACAAAATTAAAGCTGTGGAGAAAAGATGCTGGAATTGGATAAGGCCCACACTGAGAATACATAACAATTTAACTAGAATGTCTTTGCATTGGAACCCACAGTGATACAGAAATAAAGGCAGATTGATATAATATACACATGAAGAAAAGAACTAGAGCAAGTTCCCAAAAAAAGGGGGGGGGGGGGGCTGCATGCGATAGCAAAGGATAGAAAGCTTCACTTAGAGAACAATAACAGAAATTTAGCAAAAATTTTTTTTTTTTTTTGGTTGCTGCAGAAAACTAAATTATCAACAGTAGTAAATGATGATTTTAGAATTTACATAGCACTACCCTGGACACTCCCATAAGCACCATTTCCCCATCTTCAACAGCGAGCAAATAATTCCAGTTGCGATAGCACTAGTGACTGTCTGAATGTATATCCCTCTCGCAGTGGAGAATACCACTGATTGTTCTGTCTTGAGCTTGGTCCTACAGGATGAAAGGGGGCACACACTTAAGTCCTTGACCAAGGAAACCCTTCTACAGTTTGAGCTTGGTCCTATGGGATGAAAGGGGGCACACACTTAAGTCCTTGACCAAGGAAACCCTTCTACAGTTTGAGCTTGGTCCTATGGGATGAAAGGGGGCACACACTTAAGTCCTTGACCAAGGAAACCCTTCTACAGTTTGAGCTTGGTCCTATGGGATGAAAGGGGGCACACACTTAAGTCCTTGACCAAGGAAACCCTTCTACAGTTTGAGCTTGGTCCTATGGGATGAAAGGGGGCACACACTTAAGTCCTTGACCAAGGAAACCCTTCTACAGTTTGAGCTTGGTCCTATGGGATGAAAGGGGGCACACACTTAAGTCCTTGACCAAGGAAACCCTTCTACAGTTTGAGCTTGGTCCTATGGGATGAAAGGGGGCACACACTTAAGTCCTTGACCAAGGAAACCCTTCTACAGTTTGAGCTTGGTCCTATAGGATGAAAGGGGCACACACTTAAGTCCTTGACCAAGGAAACCCTTCTACAGTTTGAGCTTGGTCCTATGGGATGAAAGGGGCACACACTTAAGTCCTTGACCAAGGAAACCCTTCTACAGTTTGAGCTTGGTCCTATAGGATGAAAGGGGGCACACACTTAAGTCCTTGACCAAGGAAACCCTTCTACAGTTTGAGCTTGGTCCTATGGGATGAAAGGGGGCACACACTTAAGTCCTTGACCAAGGAAACCCTCCTACAGTCAAGACCGTTTTGCGTGACCAAAGAGGCACAAAACAAAATGTATCTACAGAAGACAACCTCGATAAAAACCCTAAGCTTACGGTAGACTATGTGCCTATTGGCTGAATGACTGATGGGTATACGCAGAACAACTGGTTAGCGGGGGGGGGGGGGGGGGGGGCCAGGGGGGGGGGCGCCAGGAGTATGGACTCTATCAGGACATCCCCTGCCTCTTTACTAGCAGGTGATTCTCTGCCTGTTTTTTCTCAGGATGTCTCCAATACAGCACCATCTCTTATAACTGTGGACACAAGTTGCCATCGAGAAATTTCTCTGATTTCTTCACCCCTCTTAAATCAAGTTTTTAGATTTTAAAAAACAACCAAAAACTTGTGCACGGTGGAGGAACTGTCCCCTCTTCCCCAGGCTGGGTTTAGGGCAGGCAATAGCAGAGATGCTGTTCAATGGAAGAGATGCTGTTTCTCTTACTGTGATAGTTACCTCTGCCTGATTCTCTCACTAAGAGAATGAGGTTTAAAACATTTGTTGCTTGCTAAAATAAACACCCACATATTTAGCCACACTACAGGAATATCATAACATCACAGCATTTAGAGCTAGAAATCTGATTCTAAAACAAAGGATGTTTTATGATGGCGAATTGTTGGGTCATCGATCAACAATCTCAAGCTAAGCTAGAGGGAAATACATCCCACCATCGTGACCCAGACCAGACTCCGGAAGAGACAATTTTAAGAACAAATGTCTGAGAAAAATATTTAATCTCCACTGGACAATGGAGAGACCAAGCAAGACGATGTATCCAATTTTATAAGAAAGTGCCGCCAGAACTACATCGGCCACGCACTCAGAATGGATAAGACAAGACTCCCCCATCAAGCCCTCATGTGGACACTGGAAGCAAAAATAAAACAGGTAAAACCATTATCAGGGAAGGCTCAACCATAGGCATAACAAACATCCAAGACCTAAAGCAGGTGGCAATGAACTGCCAACCATGAAGAGGATGCCCTATGCACCGACCTAGGTTCAAGAGGAAAGACCAACCAACTAACAGAAATATCACCTAACTATCACAGCTGTAGCTCTCAACAGAAATTTACTGGGCTGATCAAGTGAATTGTCAAACAAATTGGCACTGAAAATAACAAACGCCATAGCTGTTTCACTCAAAAATAACTCCCAAAATGCTAAAGCTGCTTCCCTGTGAGAATAGCACCCAAATGTCACAGCTGTGTCTCTCACTAAGGAATGCACATATGCCACAGCTGTGTCTCACTGAGAAATACACAAATGTCACAGCTGTGTCTCTCACTAAGGAATGCACATATGCCACAGCTGTGTCTCTCACTGAGAAATACACAAATGTCACAGCTGTGTCTCTCACTGAAGAATACCCAAAATGTCACAGCTGTGTCTCTCACTGAAGAATACCCAAAATGTCACAGCTGTGTCTCTCACTAAAGAATACTAAAATGTCACATCGGTGTCTCTCACTGAAGAATACTCAAATGTCACAGCTGTGTCTCTAACTGAAGAATACTCAAATGTCACATCGGTGTCTCTAACTGAAGAATACTCAAATGTCACAGCTGTGTCTCATTAAAGAACACCCAAATGTCACAGCTGTGTCTCTCACTTAAAATGTCACAGCTGTTTCACTAAAACCCACTCAAAAACCACATCAGCTTCTAAAAAAAACAAAAACAATAGCAGTGTCTCTCACACTGACCACCAAAATGCCACAGCTATTTTGTTCAACTATGAAAATAACATCCAACGGCTTGGTTCATGTCTAAGTAACTGCAGACACCAGTTCCCATAAGGTATACTGGTGACGGGTCACCTCAGAGTAACGCCCAGTTTTTGGGCAACCTCCATCCGGATCAAACTCTGCAGCTTCCATGAGGTCAGGTACGGAAGAGCCTGGTCATGTGATGTGAACCGAAGCCTGTAACATCGGCTGACCCGGCCGGTGTCCGGGTCGGTGTAGATGTCTCTGAGGCTGACACTATACACAAGATCACCAGCCGTGTACAAGATAATGTTGTACATTTCCGTGACATCAAATTCTGAGTCGGAATCATTCTGCCAAAAACTGAGATCATGAGTAAACCTCATGGGGAACAGGCTGAATTGTTGAAACTGCGGTGGGAATGATGATGATGGTGGTTGGAACTGATCTGTGAACCTTTTACTCTGTGACCACAGGATTCTTGGGTCATCAATGCTGCAGATCTGGCATACAATGTTATCCAGATGCAGCAGCACCACCAGCTTCTCTTCACCACTGCTGACAACTTGGCACACAACCCCAGCTAAAACTTGACAGGGTCGATGCTGTGAGGGTGGTTGCTCTGACGTTTGTCTTGTGTTTGTTGCAGGCTCTAGATATACCAATTTCACACCTGTCACTTTCTCAACACCCACCAGTGAAACGCTGGCAGTTCTGCCCACATCTTCAACTTTGACTGCAGTTTGTAGACACTGAACCAGGCAGGAAAGCACATGATTCAATGTGGAAGTCCTGTTCTGTCTGTGGTCGGACTGATCTGAACTGTTTGCGTCTTGAGGTTGGTTTTGTTGTTGAGTAACCTCGTCAACTGCGGCCATGTTTATGCCTGTAGAAGCCATGTTAGCACCTGTTGTAAATTGAACACCTGTGCTCTCATGTGGTATCTTCTGTACTATCATCATCTCATGCCGGACAGACAATGTGTCAGCAGTGATGGGTCCAGGTAGAAAAGATCTGCCAGAAACCACAAAACACTGTCTATCTGTAGAAATTGTTTCTGACATCCTGGAATTCCGAATCTCATGCTCACATTGTCCAATTAAATAGTCATCAGTTGTAGCAGCATTTACCAGTCCTGAAGATGAATTTGTATTCACATTTTCTAGAGACACGCATGGATGGAGGTCCTTAAAGTTTTCTAAGAGGGATGTCCGACAATGATACACCCTTTCAGTACAGGGTGAAGCCAAGTGGGTACTTGTCTCATCCGCAGGGACACAATAGGTTGTCTCCATGACCTGTGACCCACAACCCTCAGTCTCTATTCTGTAAGCTTCCAGACTGCTGGTTGTGTCAGCATCTGGATTAGGACATCCACAGCAACCATCTGCAGTATAATCCCTTTCAACAGGGGATGCTACCAGTTCAACTATAGACTGACCGTTTTTCTTCTTACAGTCTGCAGTGTCTGTTAGAGGATTTTTCCTAATGAGGATAAAAACAGATTCAGGGTTATCAGGAAGCATCCTACAGATGTCTTGATCTTGGCAACAGTTGCCGGATGGTTCCAGGCCATTTTGTCTATCAACACCATGAGTTATCAAGGCTGTCTTAGCATTGTGCAGTATAGTTAGGTTGGCTTCATTCTTTCTGTCCTTTACAGTTTTCTGAGAATCCTGCAAATGATGGATGTTACTTGCGAGGTGTGTGGGATGTGTTGAAACACTAGACTTGTGACCTGGTAGGACGCACCAACCATCTTTGTCTGGAACAATCTCTGCTCCCAGATGCCCACTCAACGACTTCTCCAAATGTTGTCTCAACAGGCTCAAGGGGTGGTTGGGTTCTTCAAGCAAATCCCTGCAGGAGATTCACACACTGGTCATCAGTCCATACAAATATCATGTTAACAGTTAGGTCAATGTAGAATATGACACAAACCTCGTGTACACAGTATGCCTATTCTAGAACATGGCACAAACCTCGTGTACACAGTATGACTATTCTAGAACATGGCACAAACCTCGTGTACACAGTATGACTATTCTAGAACATGGCACAAACCTCATGTACACAGTATGACTATTCTAGAACATGGCACAAACCTCATGTACACAGTATGACTATTCTAGAACATGGCACAAACCTCGTGTACACAGTATGACTATTCTAGAACATGGCACAAACCTCATGTACACAGTATGACTATTTCTGGCACACATGGCACAAACCTCATGTACACAGTATGACTATTCTAGAACATGGCACAAATCTCGTGTACACAGTATGACTATTCTAGAACATGGCACAAACCTCATGTACACAGTATGACTATTCTAGAACATGGCACAAACCTCATGTACACAGTATGACTATTCTAGAACATGGCACAAACCTCATGTACACAGTATGACTATTCTAGAACATGGCACAAACCTCGTGTACACAGTATGACTATTCTAGAACATGGCACAAACCTTGTGTACACAGTATGACTATTCTAGAACATGGCACAAACCCCATGTACACAGTATGGCTTTTCTAGAATATGACACAAACCTTGTGTACACAGTATGACTATTCTAGAACATAGCACAAACCTCATGTACACAGTATGCATATTCTAGAACATGTGCACAAACCTTGTGTACACAGTATGGCTATTCTAGAATATGACACAAACCCCATGTACACAGTATGGCTATTCTAGAATATGACACAAACCCCATGTACACAGTATGGCTATTCTAGAATATGACACAAACCCCATGTACACAGTATGGCTATTCTAGAATATGACACAAACCCCATGTACACAGTATGGCTATTCTAGAATATGACACAAACCCCATGTACACAGTATGTCTATTCTAGAATATGACACAAACCCCATGTACACAGTATGGCTATTCTAGAACATGGCACAAACCTCATACAAGCCTCTTAATTATCTATGACTATGAAGACCAGGACAAGATTATGAAACAGAACGATGGGGACAAGTCAAAGATATGAGGCAGGAAAACAGGGACAAGACAAATGTCTTGGTTAATGAAACGTCCTGTGTCAAATGTTCATGTCTGGCAGGTGCAGGGTGAACCACCACATCCACCGGCCTGGACAGGTACACTGAGTCATTCTTTCTTGCTGTCATCACTTTCAGAATACGCACATTGCATACACACAAGCAGATACCCAGAGTAAAAAAGTAAAGGTAAGGACCCTTTTCCACGCATTTAGGCGTATAGGGCTAGACATATATTTTATAGACCAATTGACACAAGATGGGTGATGTGGTCAGCATCACGCCGGCTGCCTTTACTTCCCAGGACTGCACCCGGTACCCACTCAAGGCTGGGTCAACCTGGGACCCAAAATCATTTTTTAAAAAAGTCCCGCTCTGCCAGGGAGCGAACCCACTACATTCCGACCCGCGGGGAGCGTCTAGCTGCTCCGCTACAGCGACTTCCGGATACCCCGAGTACTAAAGTGAATCTTATCAGAACTATTTTTTGGCCAACACTATGCTATCAGTGCCAAACATGGACACTCACATCCTCCCATGAGCGTTAAATTGTGACAACAGAGATTAAATGCCTTAGAAGAGCTGCAGGAGTTTCAAGGAAAGACAAAATACAAAATCAGAAGAATGCTAGGAATAAAGCCAGTCTTATAGGTCATCAAAGAACAACAAATGAAGTGGTTTGGACACCTAACAAGAGTGCCCTGGTACTATCTGCCACAGAGAGCCACACTAAAACGTTACAACCGGTATAGAGCGAGTGGAACTCCTTCGAAAAGATGGAGTGATGGCATTGAGAACAGCCTTTCAGAAATGAACATCAGTCTTAACAGTGCTCTTGACAGAGCTTATCAACGAATGTTACATCTTCTCCCGACTCTTCGATGAGGTACAAGGTGGAAGAGAAGAAGAAGAAGCATGCTGCATAGCACTGACGTTTCTCCTGTCTTGTGACAGATCAGTCATAGCAACTGTAGTGTCCACTAAAAAATGTGCACTCTTGTTACCTCAAACAGCACAGAACAATCTACAGAACTATCCTTTTCAACCTGATTAGTAACCTTCTGACGCAAGCATGTCCAGCCTTGTGGTTACTATTGTGGCGAGGTCGGCGTCTTCCATACAGTTTTGCCTGTTTTCATCTTCATACTGGTTAACTCAGTGGAGAGAACTAGCAGGAGCTCAGTTCAACAGAACATACTCGACCGTAAGTGGGAGATTTCTGGGCCACAATATTCACGTAGGACGAGGAGAACATATAATTGTCTTTGCTAAGACTGTGACTTTCTTTGGTCGCAATCACAACTGGGACAAGTGACAGTTAAAAGAGAAGAGGAAGACTGCGACAGTAAGATGAAAATGAGATAGAGACTGGTATAAGACACAAAAATACAGACAATAGCATTAACTAACCTGCTGAATTTGTCAGCCACATAGCGGGAACTGGCGTAGTCTTCACCCCCACACTTAACAACACCACGGGCACACACACTATCACCTGCCGCCACCACATCGGCCTTCTCAAATACATGGATCAGGGCACCGTCAGTGTTGAAACTTTTGTCTTGAAATCTGCAACAAGATACAAACATGTACAGGTGCTAACAGCAGCACAGGATTACAGAGCAGGTCAGCTGGGTATCAAAAGCAGTTTCTGCTACAGAAGGACAAGGCAGAAATAAGAGGTTCACACTACTATAGCCAGGGCGTATTTAGTATGTACCTGTGCAGTCATTTATTTTATGGCCTCGTTTCCCTCAGGTTAAATTAAGCATAGCTATTCATTTACAGACTATCAACACTAAACTGTGCAATTTAATGTTAAACAGCACTGAAATATTTCAACTTGACCGAATACGTAACACTTATTTGGAATTTGCGGACTGGAAACTGACCCACAGAGACCTGAATGCCCACATCAGATAGAGACAATCATCATTCTTTGGTCATGTGATGAGAAGGAGAAAACTGGAGTACATGAAGACATTTGGAAAGTTGGAGGCGAGAAGAGGCAGAGGAGACTGTGAGAAAAGATGCTGCGCAGTTTGACATCATGGCATGGAAGATCATCTGTGTCAGAGTTGACTGAAAGTACACGAGACAGAAGGTTATGGATAGGCATGACTACCAGCGCCACACGGCATGGACTTTAAGAAGAAGAATACATAACAGATTAAGTACAAGTCTGATTAAAAGTAAATGCAGTGTGGTTTGGGACAAACGGCAGCTAGGGTGATATTTACATCTTACACACTGCCTCTGACAAGTCTAGACAAATATGGAGCTGGCATCATATACTAGTGGGAAAGAATTCTGTCCTGTTGACTATGTGTTGCAGCTAGATAACAGCAGATTTGGAGGTCATGGGTTCAAACCTAAAGTATTTAAAACAAAACAAAACACAAAGACTCTGGCTTCCAGTCAATCTAACCCTGATTTAAATGAGCACCAGGTAAAGTCCTGGGAAGTAAAGGTAGCTGTTGTGATGCTGACCACAACAACCATTGAGTGCCAACTGGTCTTTAAAAAATACAGGTCAAGTCCTAAGTGCTCGATACACCTAGTTAGTTAGTTAGTTAGTTAGTTATTTGGGTTATCCTCATTGCACTCCGGACATGTCCATAGGTGCTCAGATCCTCCCCTCAGTATGAACCCCAACGTCCGATGGCTAATAGTACCAGTTCTATGTTGATTAACAAGTCTTCTGGCGTGTCTGGTGTGCGTCTCGTTTTTTGCTGTGCCGATCTTAATTCCCAAGTCTGCCATTCTGGCGAGTGATGTGGATTCACTGCCATCAAAGTCCTCTATCCTTCCCATTTCTCTGAGGGCATTGATAATATCAGCATGATCCATAGGCTGACCGTCGGTAGTGATAGCGGATCCAGCCAACCTGTCAGCTCTTTCATTTCCATCGACGCCTGCGTGTCCCGGAACAAAAATAAAGGTGACTCCACGCACAGTGGACTTCTGTAATGATTCAAGCCATTGTCTTCGCACTGAACCTGCCTGAACCCTCCGGATCGATACACCTAAAGGTGTGGAAATGTGTCCGTTACTCTACTTTCTAGAGTTGAGTTGATTCATGAACTGACATCACAGCACTGGGGGCATTCCCATAAATGCTCAAACCCCATCTTCCAATACCAATAGCTGCAGTAGCATTCTGATTATGCGTCCATCTTGCCTTTCCTTCCAACACTGAGTATCGGCCAGATCCCCTCGTAACTCCCCGCTGCATCGCTCTCACCAGATTGTGATGATTCATTTGTTCCTCCGAACTGTACACGCTCTCCCACAAGGCCTTAACCATATCTGCTTTATCAGGCATCTGTATTCCACCAAGTTGTACATAGCCAGCCAATCTGTCTGCCTGTTTATTTCCCAGCACACTAGCATAACTTGGAGAAGAAATCCAGACAATGCTCCTCACCCGTGATCTCCGCAGCGAAACATGTCTCTGCATGAGTACACCTGCCCTCACCTTAACTCAGCGTTCTTTCTGAGTACTTCACTTCAACCATGTAGGTGACATACACCAATTATGATAAGCGCTTGACTGAACGACAATACAAAAATAGGCACACACCTGAAGCCCACACTGTGGTACAGTGGATACACTGAAACATCAAATGGCAGTACTTGGGTCAGAATAAATCCAGCATTCGTGGCCATGGCTTGAACTTGCCAGCTGTCATGCCATGATCTCATTGGCTGGTCTGCTGGTGTGCCACCTTGACCTTTACACAAGGTGACCATTACCTGGCCAGTGTCAGATAAAATCTGTGAGCAGCTGAAATGGCAGATTAAAGAAATCAAACACAGTCAGGTCGCATATTATTTTGAAAATAAAATTGAAAACAAGTGACAACCAGCAAACAGATGGGAGATTCATTTGTGTGGGTTCTGGGGCCCTTTGGTGAGTGGTGTTATTTAAACCCACTGCCCCACCCCCCTACACGTACAGTTGAGTCCACTTAAGTCGAACTCGGATAAGTCATATTTCGGTTAAGTCGACATGACCAGCTTAGTCCCGGCAATTTTCTCTATTGTGTGTGCTGTCTGGATAAGTGGAAGCATTTTCTTAGGTCCCTGTGACTTCTACTTATCCAGACTCGACTGTATGTTGTAAAACGTGAACAATTAGGGAACCACTGAAATCTGATGTGTCGGTCTAAAGGTGTAGATACCATAGCCTTGCTGTAAACCATAGCACAATTTTCCACCAGCTCTTTTAGAGAAGATAAAATGAAAATATCTGGATGGTTTTGCCAAATGATTATTAGAGACAAGAACACAGACTTGATCCAGGACACTGGTGATCATGTGAGATGATATGACACAGCAAATGATGATGATGATGACAGCATGTAAAATGAAACTATAAGATAGAAAATGATCTTAACTACAATGTTCTCACCTGGAGAAAAAATCAGCAAGCAAAGCTCTATTGAGTTTAATGTTATGTCTGTCTGCCAATGGGAAATTGAAGATGATGCGCTGGTAGCTGGCTCGGCTGATGGCTGGGTGTGTGTGCAGCTCGCGGGCATCAGTCTCTAGAAACACTTGAACACCTGGAAGATGCAGAACAAGATCTTCACATTTTATCATGATAGAATCACTCATGTCGGAGCTTTGGGAAAGAACTAAACTAGTTCTAGTCGACCAAGAGATGAAGAGAACAAAAATACTGGATAGGAGACACACTCTGAGAAAATCTGAGAACAGTTTAATTAGAATGTCATTGAAATGGAACCCACAGGGGCATAGAAATAAAGGAAGATGCCAAAAAACACGGAGAAGGGAGCTAGAAATATAAGTTAAAAAAGATGGGGAGGAACTAGGGAAAAGCTGTATGCAACAGTGAAGGATAGGATGGCATGAGTTGGTTGAGGACCTATGCTCCATTTGGGGATAAAAGTCAGAAGAAAAATGTACCACAACAGAAGAAAGAGACATCAAAACAGTGAAAACTTGCATAGTTTGTTCACATACTAAAACAACACATGACACCAAAGACGGTACAAGAGGGCACACTACTCAGAAGAAGAGGAAAGGGCAGACCAAGGACATGAGAAATTATTTATGAAAGAGACATGCACAAATTTATCAATGCAGACAAACAGAATTAAAGACAGCAGTTCAAGAAGGACAACTACGGGAGTGGAAGAACAGCAAGCTTCAGAACCAACCCAGAGGCTGAGGTATTTGATGACATTGGCTGGTACATCATTTTAATATATTTTTTGAGTTTAATTCTAACCTTCCAATATTCTCTGCCTTCCATCTTCTAATGTCTACAGTACTGCTCCCCCTTTGCTGTCCCCAGTCCTGCTTCCCACTGTCCTACTTCCAACTGTCATCCACTGTCCTGTTTCCCCTAGTCTTCAAATGTTCTTTCTTTCCAATCTTCTTAGTCTTCCAATGTCCTCTGTCCTGCTTTGCCCAGTCATCCACTGTCCCCTGTCCTGCTTCACCTAGTCTTTCAATGTCCTCTGTCCTGCTTAGTCTAGTCATCCACTGTCCCCTGTCCTGCTTCACCTAGTCTTTCAATGTCCTCTGTCCTGCTTAGTCTAGTCATCCACTGTCCCCTGTCCTGCTTCACCTAGTCTTTCAATGTCCTCTGTCCTGCTTAGTCTAGTCACCCACTGTCCCCTGTCCTGCTTCACCTAGTCTTTCAATGTCCTCTGTCCTGTTTAGTCTAGTCATCCACTGTCCCCTGTTCTGCTTTACCTAGTCTTTCAATGTCCTCTGTCCTGCTTAGCCAAGTCATCCACTGTCCCCTGTTCTGCTTCACTTAGTCTTTCAATGTCCTCTGTCCTGCTCAGTCATCCACTGTTCTGCTTCACTTAGTCTTCTGTCTTGTTTCTTTGAGTCCTTCACTGTTATCAGTTCTGCTTTCCACTGTCACCCTGTTCTGCTTGCTCTGGTCTCCCATTATTTTTTGTCTTGTTTACCCTAGTTAGTCCATTATCCTCTGTCTTGTTTCCCCTAGTTAGTCCATTATCCTTTGTCTTGTTTCCCCTAGTTAGTCCATTATCCTTTGACTTGTTTCTTGTTTCCACTAGTTAGTCCATTATGCTTTGACTTGTTTACCCTATTTAGTCCATTATCCTTTGTCCTGTTTCCCCTAGTTAGTCCATTATCCTTTGTCTTGTTGACCCTAGTTAGTCCATTATGCTTTGACTTGTTTCCCCTAGTTAGTCCATTATCCTTTGTCTTGTTTCCCCTAGTAAGTCCATTAACCTATGTTTTGATTCCCTTAGTTAGTCCATTATCCTTTGTCTTGTTTTCTTCTAGTTAGTCCATTATCCTTTGTTTTGTTTACCCTATTTAGTCCATTATCCTTTGTCCTGTTTCCCCTAGTTAGTCCATTATCCTTTGTCTTGTTGACCCTAGTTAGTCCATTATGCTTTGACTTGTTTCCCCTAGTTAGTCCATTATCCTTTGTCTTGTTTCCCCTAGTAAGTCCATTAACCTATGTTTTGATTCCCTTAGTTAGTCCATTATCCTTTGTCTTGTTTTCTTCTAGTTAGTCCATTATCCTTTGTTTTGTTTACCCTATTTAGTCCATTATCCTTTGTCCTGTTTCCCCTAGTTAGTCCATTATCCTTTGTCTTGTTTACCCTAGTTAGTCTATTATTCTTTGTCTTGTTTCCCCTAGTTAGTCTACATTCTTACATCCTCTTTAGGATGAAATTTGTTGTTATTTGAAGCCCCACCCTGGCTTTTGCCAGGGGCCGCAATATAGGCAGGCGTTAAAATGGATAATTGTCTGAACGCGGTTTCTGGGACTTCTCCACGGCGATCCTCATCCATGTGGTGGCACTCTGTGTCAACGGGTGTTTATCGCTTGTGTGATGTCCTGGTGGGGTAGAAAGTCAGTCAGTTAGTCTATTATTCTTTGTTTTGTTTCCCCTAGTTAGTCCATGTTCGCTGTTTTGTCTCGTAGTCCCTTAACATTGCCATGGTCAGATACTGTTTGATCAGTCCGTTTATATCTCATTTTGATTTCTGTAGCGGTAATAAATCCATTGCCGGCTTGCTCGACACCCACAGCGGTAAAAGAAGAAGTGAAGAAGAAGAAGAAGAAATCCATGTTCTCAATCCTATTTTTCCCTGTCCTGTTTTTCTAGCTTGGAGACCCACTGGTAGTTACCCTACTGCTAAAATAAATGTTGGATCAATGAAATATGTCCTGCAACAAAATTGAGACATAGAAGAGGAATCTGTGTAGTTATAAGTTACCAGCCATCAGGAATAAGTTAACAACATACTCAGTTCTGTAAACAAACTCATCTAAGACAATGAGAGGAAACCAGAGTAGTTTAGTGACTACACTTTTACCTACTAGCTCTGTGGTCTAGTGTTTAAATCCCCTTTCTTCTTCTGCACTTACTCTTTCCCCATGTGAGGTTTCAGGGCCACCTTTTGGCTTAACAAGAACAGACCCAATGCTCTACTAACAAGCGACTGATTACGGGTTTTTCTTCGAAGTTGAAGTGCATCTGCCTTAAAGAAGAGGAACCAACAGTTTGCATAAAAATAAGCAAGATCTGTAAAATGGATGCATATGTTGAATGTTGAATTAAGAATCAACATCACTGCGCTCGGGACACCCCCATAAGCACTTCATCCCCATCTTTAGCAGCAAGCAAAGAGTTTCAATTCCAATGGCACCAGTAACTGATGGTATATAATGATCTATATGTGCCTCTCTACTGTTCATTCGCTCCCAAAGGGCCCTCATAACATCTAGCTTGTCATACATCAATTCACCACCAAGCAATACAGAAACGGCTAGTCTATCTGCCTGCTTATTTCCCAACACACCGGCATTCCCTGAGAAAATATCCAAAGGACGCTAACTACCCGGGACCTCTGAATTGATGCTTACCACTCTACATCGAACATGCTTGTCCACAGTGTTTCTCAACATCCTCTGTGATTCAGTTACAATTATGACATGCATGTACAGATTATTCTCAAGCCAGCGGAAGGCAACAGTGACTACCTCCACCTACATTCTCAAACTAGACATTGTGATATCATATGCAAGCTTTGCTGCACCAAGCGAGGTCCATTTAATTGATAGAATACTATTCCATCTCTGCCTCTCACTCAATGGGGCTCTCGACCCCCACACTGAGAAAATCCCCTTTCAAGCGTGGATTTATTTTTATGCCCCAGCCTTCCTGGTCGGCTCAAGCTAAATCTTGGGGAAGTAAAGGCTGCCAATATAATACAGACCACATCCTCCGTAAATTGTTATTTGATCTAACAAGAAAAGGGTAAATGACACATGTGTAGTGCAACTAACTGAGTCCGAAATGAAAACTAATATCCAAAACAGGTGGCTGGAAACACACACCAAGTTTTCTCCCCAAGACTCGCTTCATGACAGGCACAACAAACTTTCCCAACATATTTCCAAGTTTTTTGGTGTAGGATGATGTGTCCCTGAAAACTGGCACCAGAAAATGCTGAGTAGGTACTTTAAATCAACACTGTTTATCCATCACATGCAGCTAACAAAGAAGCAATCTGGCCTGTTCTTACTTCAATGAAGACAAAGTTGCTTAGCACACAGGGAGATGTGGACTGCAGGAAGGTTACCTCCTGGAATACATTTTGTGACAGAGGGTTCCTTTATATTTTTAACTCTTTGAGTCCCAGGGGGTTTAGCATCACAGGCCCAAGGGGTAGTCAAGAGAGGCATAAAATCGGCACATCATGCGTTCATTGGGCCTCTAGGTAGGAATCTATGAGCGTATGATGCGTTCCTTGGGACTCAAAGAGTTAAGACGACGAGAGTCTAGGTATACTTACCCATTTCTGTCAAGATGTTCATGTTTTCAGCAGCCTGTTTGTGTTGCTGTATGGACTCTATTGTTTCCAGGTTAGATGTCGTGACAGCAGACGCCTTGAGTGAGTCTTTGCTCACCAGAGAGCGGGTAAATGAGAAATCTCCATCCCCAACCAACAACACAAAACCATCACATGGCAGCTCCATTGTATCTCTGTCATCAAGAAACAGACAAATCAAGATAATAAAACTAACAGGATTTCTGTCTGGGTTCCCAGGCAAAACTGTTGTGGTTAAAAGAGGCAACCCACCTGATTATCTGATCTGAGCATACAAAACCGAACGCAAAGAAGAGAAGAAAAAAAATACACCCACTGCCTCCCTAATAGCATGTCGTAATAGTTAACCAGTTAGGGGTAATTCCTCTGAAGTTGAAGTGCATCTGACAGAGAGGTGACTAATAGTCTCAGTACAAATAAGCTAGATCTGAAAAATGAATGTGCATGCAACACTCAAGTCCTGGTAGAAGACGAAAAGTCCACAACTTGTGATAGGGACAAACAATTTGAATTTTCTGCCGCAGTTCACAACAGGTGAAGGGAACAAAGACTTAGAACTTTCTGCTAGAGTTTACAACAAGTAAAGGGGACAAAGACTTAGAACTTTCTGCCAGAGTTTACAACTGGTGACGAGACAAAGAATTTGAACTTTCTGCCGGAGTTTACAACTGGTGAAGGGAATAAAGACTTAGAACTTTCTGCCAGAGTTTACAACTGGTGACGAGACAAAGAATTTGAACTTTCTGCCGGAGTTTACAACTGGTGAAGGGAATAAAGACTTAGAACTTTCTGCCAGAGTTTACAACTGGTGAAGGGGACAAAGACTTAGAACTTTCTGCCAGAGTTTACAACTGGTGAAGGGAATAAAGACTTAGAACTTTCTGCCAGAGTTTACAACTGGTGACGGGGACACACATTTTTCAACTTTCTGCCGGAGTTTACCACTGGTGAACGCAAACAAGAAGAAACGGACAAGCAGTTACACTTTATAACGAATACTCTCATTTGTTCACATAAGTACTTCCGTAACTAATTCCTCTCCTGTCATAAATTGCACAATCTGAGCACATAATAACTTCACAATTCTAATGTCATAATTTACATAATCTAAAAACAACTTCTGAATCTCTGCCGAACCACACAAGTCATATCTGTTTTACAGTTTACATATCCCCTGGTCACTCCCATTTGCCTCATTATGGCTAGACTGATGTGATCTGTCTGCATGCTCCCATTGTTCTGTGCCTTTTAATGGCCTTTCCTTGTCTACACTGTCAAGCCTAAATTCGTCACTTAGTGGTACAGAACCAGCCCATCTATCTGTTCATTCCCCAATGCACTGGCATAACCACATGAGGCTCACCACTCTCATCTTCCCCAGGCAGTATACTTTGCGAGATGTTATTATCGCAGTATGCGTGTGCAGTCGGTAGAAAGCGACAGTCACTGCTGCCAGTTAAAATCCTCAGATAGCAAGCTGTGGTATGAGATGTCATATTATGATAAATAAGCTGGGCTATCTTCACAATACTCTGACATGTCTATAGGTGCTCAGATCCCCCTTTCAGCAAATACATCAGCGACTTGTGATTAATCATTTGTGCCAGCCCTGTACTGGTTAACAGGACTTCCTATATGTTGGGTGTGCCTCTCATACTTGGCTGTGTCGATCTTTACTCCCAATTCTCATATTCTTAGCTGTGTGATGTGGACACAATTTTGGGCACTCTTCCAAATACCGGTCCCAAATTATTCAGTTTTAACACAATCCCATTGAGGGTCTCAAGAGGTCATATATTTTACAATCGTGAATAGGAACACTGCGAACTATGCTTTTCTTTATTATATAATTTCATTTGAACTAAGCTCTTGCGTCTTCGGTAGTACAGCTATAAGTATTCCGCCTGTCACGAGGGTAACCGGTGTTCGATTCACCACCGTGTGATAATTTTATGTGTCCTTAAAAGGGTGGTTGGCATGTTATGCTGTGGTTTATAGCTAGGCAACAAAGGCTAGGGCCTTTCGCCCCAACACATCCCATTTCAACAAAGTCCTAATCAGTCACCTTTTACAACATGCTTTTTATGTGGCAGTTGGGTCTATTCTTTTTTTCCCCTCAAACATTTGGCCCTGGAACCCACAAGGCGAGTCACGACTAATGTAAACAATGGATCTAAAAACGATTCTTCCCCACGTAGCTTAAATGGATAGAAAACTACTCCTCCCCACGTAGCTTTTACAATGAATCAAAATCTATTCCTCCCTATGGTGCTTTGCTTACCGTCTAAACATTGCCGTCCATCGCGCAATAACGGCAGAAGTGGAAACTCATGATGACCTTAATGATTTTACTACATAACCTCACAGGGATGTTTTTCGCTGGGAATAATTTGGGACCGGTATTTGGAAGAGTGTATACTATATTTATAATTATGTGTGTGTGTGTATATATATATATAAAGTGTGTGGGTGTTCACTGTGCAATGCTGAGTAGTGTTTGTTATGGGAGAATCCACTAAGCACATAGCAAGGGAAAGATTCATGATGGAACGACGGCATCACGAACAGCTGTTAAGAAAGCTCAACTTATACAACAGATATGAATTATCATCTCATACAAGATCCTTACATTTCCTTCAAAATTGTGTTGGGATTACCGATTACTAACTCAGAAGAAAGAATCAGAACTTGCTGACGGTGCTAGGAGAAACAAGGCACCATGGGTTCTGATCTCGGTGCCATTCGTTCATTATTAATAGATCAAGATGTTATTTCACTAACGAAGCAGACTTACACCTATAAATAAGTGTTGAATTCCCCAGTAATCAAGGATTCCCAGCTGGGTCTCAAATCAGAACGCCGGCTTGTCTGTCTTCAGTCTTCAGCAAAACATGGGAAGCTCTTATGTTTAGGAACACATAAATATTGACGGAAGTCTTCTTCTTCTGTTTTTCTATTCCCCCATGTAGAATAGGCACTCAACCAACTCACGCCATTTCGTTTTATCCTTACACTTTTCATTCGGTTTTATATCTTTTCTTGATATCCTTCGCTATTACATGGAGCTTTCCCCATGCCACACCCCCCCCCCCATCTTTCTAACTTCATTCTCCATTTCTCTTCTCCGTGTTTTACTTTTTTGCCTTTCTTTATTTCTATGCCCCTGTGGGTTCCAATGCAAAGGCATTCTAGTTATGCAGTTTTCTCAATGTGTGTCCTATCCAACGCCAGCGTCTTTTCCTCACCTCTTGGTCCACTGGAGCTTGCTTAGTTCTCTCCCAAAGCTCTACATTAGTGATTCTATCATATCATTTAATTCCCTCTATTCTGCACAAGCACCAGTTAATGAATGTCTGTAGTTTATTAGTAATTGCCTTAGTTGTTCTCCATGTTTCCGCTCCATACAAAAGTACTGATTTGACATTAGAATTAAAAAATTTCAAGTTTAGTATTTCTTTTGACCTCCACACATTCCCAAGTGCTATGAAAGCTCCTCTTGCCTTTTCTATTCTTATTTTAATGCGTGTGTATGCTAGTGCATATGCTGAGTCAGCAGTTTGTCAATCTTTCCACAAGGAACTGTGATAAACATTCTGTGATTTTTCTTTGGCACAGGAACAGAGCAAAGATGGGGTGACTCGTTTGCTATGAAGCTGAAAGTAAGATTACCAGATTTTAATATCTCTATCAGTTCCTCCAACTTGATCTACATTAGTACCCAAATAGGTGTACCACTCTACGTCTTCGAGTGGGGTGTCATTAAAAGAAACCAAATTACTATTTTCCTAATTTTTTCTCATTATCTTTGATTTTCCTTTATGGATTTTCAGACCTAGCTGCTGTGATTTCGCAAAAATTGATTCCGTGAATGGGGACAAGCTGTTTTGTAGGGGTCCACTGAATTCCATTTTTGGTGTTAGCAGTTACTGTCTTCACAATCCAGTCTACAGCCAGTAAAAATAGGAGAGGCGACAAAAGACATTCCTGCCGTACACCTGTTTTTATTTCATAAGCATATGTTAGCTCGGTGTTTCATGTCTTTATATGTTGCCTTTGCTAAATACGGAAGTGCTCTCTAATTTCCGCGGTATTCGCACACAAGTCACCGCATTAACACGTTTGGCCTTTTGCTCAAGGGTCGCTTCACTGAACTCCCCGTGTGGGTTCCGGGGTCCTATTATAGGGAAAACAAGAATAAACCCACCGCCTACCAAAAAGCATGTCGTAAGAGTCGACTAATTGGGAGCTTCCTTCGATGTCGGAGTGCATCTGCCTGAAAGGCAAGAAACAGTCTGCATATAAATAAATCAGATCTGTAAAACAGATGCACATGCAACACTCAGGTTCTGGAACAGGACTGCAGTCCAGAAGTGGATGAACAACCAGAACTTTCCGCCAGTGTTTACAGCCGGTGAACTTGAAGAAGAAGAAGAAGCTTTACCAAACAATCATCTGTTTGCAAGTGCTCGCCTAAAGAACACACACGGAGAATCTCAGAACAGTGCACGAACTGTGTCAAAGTCGAGGATACACACACGTTTATACTAGAATTATGTACACACCATACATATTCTTTTTGTTTATGCACAATAGAGGTTAGTCGTGAATATATTGAATCTGTTTTGCTTGTAGCTGGTTCATGATTGATATATCTGTGTCTGTAATTGACGCGCGCACGCACACACATGCACATACACACCCGTGCGTAAACACACATCATTTATTATCACAAACGTTGATGTCAGAATGATGCCTATGATGCGAAAGTCCTATGTACATGCCCACACACATGTCAGGGTGGACAGTTCGGTCCCATATGCCAGTACGTCGACTTAGCATACCCGAATAAATTAAAATTAGGTGCCGAAGTCAGAGGCAACCAGCCAAGAGGCGCACTGTAAAAATCCGTATGCCACTCACAAACGCTAAAGGAAATGTGTCGCTGAGTAAATTACAAAAGACAGTGACGTTCATACTAGAGACAACATTGCAGGTATTGATAATCTATTTCAAACGAACGAAAGAAGAAGAAGAATTTCTTATCATGTTGTGCCATTATGTATCACATAAAACATATTATCTATCCGCCAGTTCCGTTCTATCCAGTACGATCATTTCAACATCAAAAATGGAATCCAGTCCAACAGCTTTAGCCTCTCTCATCAGCGTTCGTCTTAGGGTTTCTTTTGGGAGACCTGCCTTCTTAATCCCTTCATTTCCCATTGTAATACCCGTTTGGTGATTCTCTACTGGTCTCTTCTCACAAAATAGTCAGTGTAACGCCATCTTCTCTTTCCTATAACCGTTGATGCAAGTTTTACATACACATAGACACAAACACACACACACACATGCATATATGTGTATTTGTATTAAAAATAATATGTCCTCACACAGCTGGTTGAACATCTCTCATACCCGCACAGAAGTGGCTGAACATCTTGCATGTCCCCATACAGCTAGTTGAACATCTCTTATCATGTCCCCATACAACTAGTTGAACATCTGTCATCATGTCCCCACACAACTAGCTGAACATCTCTCATCATGTCCCCATACAACTAGTTGAACATCTCTTATCATGTCCCCATACAGCTAGTTGAACATCTGTCATCATGTCCCCACACAACTAGCTGAACATCTGTCATCATCATGTCCCCATACAACTAGCTGAAGATCTCTCATCATGTCCCCATACAACTAGTTGACCATCTCTCATCATGTCTCCATACAACTAGGTATATCTCTCTCATCATGTCCTCCTACAACTAGTTGAACATCTGTCATTATGTCCCCATACAACTAGCTGAACATCTGTCATTATGTCCTCCTACAACTAGCTGAACATCTCTCATCATGTCTCCATACAACTAGCTGAACATCTGTCATCATGTCTCCATACAACTAGCTGAACATCTCTCATCATGTCCCCATACAACTAGTTGAACATCTCTCATCATGTCCCCATACAACTAGTTGAACATCTCTCATCATGTCCCCCTACAACTAGTTGACCATCTCTCATCATGTCCCCATACAACTAGTTGAACATCTCTCATCATGTCCCCCTACAACTAGTTGAACATCTCTCATGTCTCCATACAACTAGCTGAACATCTCTCATCATGTCCCCATACAACTAATTGAAGATCTTTCATTTCCCCATACAACTAGTTGAGGACCTTGTATGTCCCCATACAACAAGCTGAACCTATTTAGACTTTAAAAAGTTTTTTTTTTTTTTGGGGGGGGGGGGACCCCCCCCCCCCTCTCTCTCTCTCTCTCTCTCTAAATATATATATATATAGGGCTTTGTGCCCTACTTGTGACCTTTTGAAAATAAAGTTCGTTCTCTCTCTCTCTCTCTCGCTCTCTCTCTCTCTCTCTCTCTGTATATATATATATATATATATATATATATATATATATATATATATAGAGAGAGAGAGAGAGAGAGAGAGAGAGAGAGAGAGAGAGAGAGAGAGAGAGAGAGAGAGAGAGAGAGAGAGAGAGAGAGAGAGAGAGAGAGAGAGAACGAACGAACTTTATTTTCAAAAGGTCACAAGTAGGGCACAAAGCCCTGTCTTATCTTCAGCTCTTCCAAACATCCGTCTTTCACACAGCAGGTGTATTTTTTTAAATAAAGCATGTTATAGTCATGTGATAACATGCATATTGTGATATCAAGAAAAAACACAAAAGCGTTTGGGGTAAAATACATGCATACACTAGCGCACTGAGCGTGCAATTATATGAGATAAATCCCGATAAGGTCATATAGAGTTTACATTTACAATAACAGTAGAGAGCGAGAGAGAGAGAGAGAGAAAATAAGCCTTTCAACCGAAAAACACATTTCCCTTTTTCTTGTCTTATCTATCTAATCTATTCAGAACCTGTTTATTTGAACGTCTTTGATTCCCACAAAACTTAACTCATTGTTCTGTATAATTACATCCTTAGAACATTAATTCGACACTGTAATTGCTTGTTCAGTCATAAATGTAAAACAAATAACACGACAATCAACTAAGAAAAGACAGAAGTAACGTCAGTATGAAGAAAGACGCAGAACCTAAATATAGCAGTAGAAAACACGGATATTAAATTGGCAGGTGAGTTTCAACAACATTCCCTGAGGATGGGGAATTAAATGAAGAAATTAATGCAGTGGAACGAAGTAACCGACTGGGACATCTAGTCCATTTCTAGAGGCTAAGACTATCCCTGCGGCGTCCGTGGCTAAGGCGTTTGGAGTCCGTACTTCCAACGCACCTAGATCGAAACCCACTGCTGGCTGCGTGGATTTTTATCATGGTATGGGGCGTCGCAGGTCGACCCAGCCTAAAATGGGTACCAGAATGGCTGTCCTGAAAAAGTAAAGACGACCGGCGTAATGCTGACCACATTACCCACCCAGTGCCGATTGGTCTGTAATTATAAGGGACGCTCTTCCCATATGCCCGATGCGCCTAAGGCGTGAAAAAGGATCTTTACTTATTTTTCTTAAGACTATCCCAGACAAAACAAAGAAACATCTCTTATAAAGCTTATTCATTTCAACCCTATACTACAAGTACCAGAATGGTCAGTTACGGGAAACCAGACAAGAAAATTAGTAACCATGGAAATGAAACGACTGAAAAGGACTGCAGGACTGACCAGAAAAGATAAAAATCAGGAACGAGGTCGAAAGACAACAAGTCGACACAGATCCAGTGGTAAATTACATACAAAGATAACAAATTAAAGTTTTATCACTCAGCCAGAATGTCTTGCGACGTCACACCATACAAGGAATACATTGAAAGAAAAGAAGAACGTAGAGCAAGAGGTAGACCAAGAACAAATGGAAAGATAACCTCAGAGAAACTCCACAACAGCACGATGTGTCTTTGGTCGAGGCGGACAGAACAGCAAGAAGCAAAATCTTATGTATTCTTTTTATAAGCATATATACAAGATAGGAGAAACAAAAGTCAAGCAGAAGTTAACAGTCGAAAGTCGACTTAATTGCACCAAATTTTAACTCAGATAGCTTAGTCTCACTAAAAAACAAAAAAAAAAAAACAGAACCCATCTAGCCCCATGCTGATAGCGTCGCACAAAGACGAACTCCTCAGCTTCGACTACGATCCACGTGGATCTTCGTTAAAAAGTGTACTCGTATACCGAACGATGCGATTGTAAAATCAAGTCACGACATTCAAAGCTTGAAGCAAACGATTGGACCACTTGGCCATGGAGATCACCCTGGAAGGAGAAACGAGTTTTAGTATATTCGCTCCATCTGTGCTAGACTCTGCGAGGGACTGGTTACTGGCGGTTGATCTGCCGGGCCATGAAAGGTACCCCGAGTTAATCCGGAAGACCGGCCTGCGGCCTGACATAGTTCTCCACTCTGCGGAAAAACTGCAGCTCATCCTGATTGAGCTGACCGTCCCGTATGAGTCGTGTATGGACGAAAATCACACGTACAAGCTCGAGAAATACGGTGATTTAGCAGCAGGTCTGAGGAGAGACGAGGCGTACACGGTACGTGCCTTTGCCGTCGAAGTGGTAGCGAGAGGTCTCGTATCCACTTCACTGTACAATGTGATTAAAGAACTAGGATTGCGCGGTAATGAACGGTAACGAACACTTAAAAAACTGGGCGAGGTAGCCGAAAGGGCCTCGAGCTGGCTTTGGATGCAACGAAACAACGTAGGGGACGGGCCTCGGTAAGCTGGTCCTGGTGTCTAGTGGAAAAGGGTTTCTCACCCTTTGAAAGTCCATCGTGTCCGAATTGTCTACCAGTGATCCTCTGCCACCTGTTAACAAAGTCCAACATGTGTCCGGTAAACCAATCGTAAGCTTGTCGCTCGGTCGTCCAGGTATGCTGACTGCTTTAATTAGGCTACCGTGGCGACTTCTTATCTCACAGTACCTTATGCAAATCACCAAGTCGTCTTGTCCCTATCCGAAAAAAAAACACCATCCGGTAATTTCGTGCAGCAGGGTACCAGCCCTGAGCTTCATGAACTCAGGTAAGCCCACCTCTGAAAACGTCTAGGAGATCGTGGGCCGAAACGTTTCTCGACGAGGATAACTTCTACTGATGACTGGTAGATTCCTGCTGTACTTGCTCCCTGTGAGTTTATTCCTACTTGATTTGTTGACCTTTGCCTTCTTCTTGCTATACCAATGTCAGAGTCGTTGTTCCCTTTAAATATCACAATCTAATCCACACCCCACACTTGCTACACCTGGTCTTGTCACCCTCGCCCAGTTTCTGCTAATAACAATTTCATAGATATTGCTCAGATTGACATTCTTTCATTGATGCATTGATCGAACTTCTTCTTGTTCGTATCTAGGCGTTCGCCTGCTGGAAAGTTGTGGTTGTTGGTCCACTTCTTGAGTTTGTCTTGTTCCAGAACCGAAGTTTTGTGTACTCATCCCTTTTACAGATTTTACAGATTCGGCTTATTTGTATGCATAATGTTGGTTCACTGTCTCTCAGGCGATTGCACTCAGACTTCAAAGAGAGCACACATAGTTCGTTGACTATAATATCGTCCTTCTTGGGAAATGTTTGGGGTGGAAAGGAAAAGGGGGGGGGGGGGGAAGGGGGGGGGGGGGGGGCTTTCTTTTATTTAGTCTACGCAATGGGACTTAGAAGCAACAAGTAGCTGAACAATGTAGTTGCGTGTTGAAAAACAAAAAGTCCTCTGATGTTTTCCAACGATGATGCATTCCTTTGATGTTTTGTTAAGTGTGAAGAAGCCATTCTTCCTATCAGTCAGTCAGTCAGTACATCAGATTGTTGTTCATTATCATTGATCCTATACACTGATTTGATGCCATGAAACCGTGTTCGTATATGTAGTTATTTAATCCTTCAGTGGCTTTGTAATTAGAAACATTTACAGAAACATAAGCGGTTGGTAATCTGCGTTAATTACTTCACAGAACCAACTGACGCTCAAGATCTGTGCCACAACCTGGGGCGTCGCCTCTAATAAATCGTTGGGGAAACTGAAAAAAAAGCTCGTTTAAAATTTTACAGTGGCGAAAAAACCCAGAGAGGCGCAAGCAGCACCGGATTTAGGTATAGGCTAAAGAAGTTCTCACAATCTCAGTCTTAGTTAAGGTTTCAGCATCACCGCAATCGGGTTTCCCATACTTGCTCCGTTTCTGTGCCAGTGCAAATCAAATGAAATGTTTCTCATTCTCCATGTGAAAAACTAGCGAACAAACAAATAGTCCCGAAACAATCCAGAAATATGCGAATGCAGTAAATGCGTATTTCAGTTGCCAGACACGTCACAAACTAACAGTCGCCACCAGAAACGCAGTTTGTCGTTGATGGAAGTAGTCGGACACGATAAGTTGCTTACTGCACCCACGTGGAATTATTACATAAGGTATTTCACCAGCTCACACGTAAACCGGCAACCGGCCATATTGTACACAAACGACCCAACCTCTGCACAAATTAAGGGCATTCCACATGAAAAACACAGCTCACAGTGCTGCACCAAGCACTGAACAGTAGCTCAGGCAGCGAAACCGTAGATTACAGTCCCTATGTGGAAATTGCACCAGCAGCGACTTAAAAAGAGTAATGTGTTTTTCATAAATACAGGTTTGTTATAATATATTGACAATGCAATTTTCTTTCGATATATTTTAAATTGGACTGTGGGATCTTATAATATAATTTCGGTGAGTTTGAAAACACATTCTTTATTATTTCTTTACATAAAAAATAAAAATTCAGCAATATGTTTTTGTTAGCTAATGAATTTAAATGGATGGGACATATTGAAAGAATGTAAAACGACAGAAATAAGAACTGTAAACACAATGGAGATAAATGGTTGTAGACCAGGAGAAAAAAGACGATGGAGAGATAATGTCCAGACAGACCTGCAAACACTTGGTTTCACCAGCTCGAAAGAGGAGGCCAACCAGAAAAATGAGTGGAGGCAGGTAATATGAACCAACGAATTTGTACTTTTCTGTCATCTGACATTCTTTCAATATGCCCCAGCCATTTCAGTCTATCTCCCATGATGCCAGTAATCAATGGTTATTTAAACAGATAATACATTTCATTGTTGCTTCTCACTCTCCATCCCCTGCTGTTTGCATCTTTGATAGGTCCAAAGATTCGTGGTAAAACTCTTGTCTTCGAAAATTTATAATAAGGCCTTGTCTCTTTTAGTTCTGCTCCAAGTTTTAGACCACGAATGGTCTTATCAAAGTTTTATATATTTTGGTATTGGTGTTGCGAGATAGAAACTTTGACTTTAGCAGATGTTGAAGTGCATAATATCCCTTTTTTAGATTATATTCTACACTGTATATACTAATATATAGGAAATGTAAAAACAAATACTGAGGCAAAGAATGTCTATGCTTGGTTTCCAGAGAAGGGCGGGGTTAGACTGAAACACTGAGCCACTCTACAACTTTCTTACAGCGGTAACAGAGAAAGAGGTCGACCACACAGGAAATGGACCGATTTAACACTAAAGACATTAAAAAGTACTTTATACGGAGCGAACGAAATGGCACGTTCCATAAATCTTTTCCTGTCCTGACGCCACGAGTCATTCCAGTGGTAGAGAAAAGAAGAAGAAGAAAATGAAGACCCATTTTTAATACTGTGGGTGGGTGGGGGGGGGGTGTGGGGTTGTATGAGTCTCAAAGCCCCTAAAGGGGCCAAAGGTGCCTGATAGTGACGCCCCTGTTCCAGGGTAGAAACCGGCCCTATTGTTGTGCTGTGACCGCATTCGTTATTGTTACTTCTTGATGGCGTCTTCCGTGATGTCGGGTCACCGCGTCTGAGACACTATAACTGGCAGGTGAGAGGTGGGTCTCGCCAGTCTGCAGCAACATCATCTAGGGCTCGAACATCGTAGAGAAGTTCACTTTACATTGCCGAAAGAACATGAATATCACCATCTTTCTGCTTCTGCTGCTGGTTTCTGGACTGGCTGGTTATGATCGTTTATACACAAGTAAGAACAAGATGTGTGTGTATGAGTGTGTGTGTGTATGGGTGCGTGTGTGTGTATGTATGTATGTGTGTGTATGGGGGGGGGGCAGAGGCAGTGGCTGTTCATGTAGAATCTGGTAACTACGAACATTGTGAAAAATTTTTGTAATCTGTCTTTCGGTCTTTTTGTCAGTCAGTCTGTCGGTCTGTCAGTCAATTTGTCGGTCTGTCAGTCAGTCTGTCGGTCTGTCAGTCAATTTGACAGTCGTCAGTCAATTTGTGTGTCTGTCAGTCAGTCTGTCGGTCTGTCAGTCAATCTGTCGGTCTGTCAGTCAGTCTGTCGGTCTGTCAGTCAATTTGTGTGTCTGTCAGTCAGTCTGTCGGTCTGTCAGTCAGTTTGTCAGTCGTCAGTCAGTCTGTCGGTCTGTCAGTCAATTTGTGTGTCTGTCAGTCAGTCTGTCGGTCTGTCAGTCAATTTGTCAGTCGTCAGTCAATTTGTGTGTCTGTCAGTCAGTCTGTCGGTCTGTCAGTCAATTTGTAGGTCTGTCAGTCAGTCTGTCAGTCAATTTGTCAGTCGTCAGTCAATTTGTGTGTCTGTCAGTTAGTCAGTCAGTCTGTCTGTCTGTCTGTCTGTCTGTCTGTCTGTCTGTCTGTCTGTCTGTCTGTCTGTCTGTCTGTCTGTCTGTCTGTCTGTCTGTCTGTCTGTCTGTCTGTCTGTCTGTCTGTCTGTCTGTCTGTCTGTCTGTCTGTCTGTCTGTCTGTCTGTCTGTCTGTCTGTCTGTCTGTCTGTCTGTCTGTCTGCCTAGCACCTATGTGTCTGTTTGTCTGTCTATTCTCTGAATGTCAGTAATCATCACTTGTCAGTGACACTAAATCTCATGTCATTCCTAACAGCCACATCAAAGTTGTCCCCTCTCTGGCAATCTTTTCATTGCAGGCAGACCATGGAGACGGAAGAAGGATTGCTTCAATGATGGAAAGAAGTATACGCACGGCTACTTCATGTACGACAACTCCACATGTCTCTGCTTTGATGGCCGTCTTAGGTGCCGATGGGTATGTTTATATGTTTGTAGATCTCCTTGCAACATTTGAGTAACTAGACCATTGACACTACAAAATCTCTGTCACTAGACAATTGATACTACAACATCTCGGTCACTAGACTAATGATACTACAACATCTCTGTCACTAGGCAAATGATACTAAAACATCTCTGTCACTAGACAATCATTACTATAACATCTCTGTCGCAAGACAATTGACAATACAACATCTCTGTCACTAGACAATTGACACTACAACATCGCTGTCACTAGACAATTGATACTACAACATCTCTGTCACTAGACAAATGATACTACAACATCTCTGTCACTAGACAATTGATACTAAAACATCTCTGTCACTAGACAAATGATACTACAACATCTATGTCACTAGGCAATCATTACTATAACATCTCTGTCGCAAGACAATTGACAGTACAACATCTCTGTCGCTAGACAATTAACACTACAACATCTCTGTCACTAGACACTTTACTACAGCATCGCTGTCACTAGACAAATGATACTACAACATCTATGTCACTAGGCAATCATTACTATAACATCTCTGTCGCAAGACAATTGACAATACAACATCTCTGTCGCTAGACAATTAACACTATAACATCTCTGTCACTAGACACTTTACTACAGCATCTCTGTCACTAGACAAATGATACTACAACATCCCTGTCACTAGTCAATCAATACTACAACTTCTCTGTCACAAGACAATTGACACTACAACATCTCTGTCGCTAGACAATTAACACTACAACATCTCTGTCACTAGACACTTTACTACAGCATCTCTGTCACTAGACAAATGATACTACAACATCTATGTCACCAGGCAATCATTACTATAGCATCTCTGTCGCAAGACAATTGACAATACAACATATCTGTCGCTAGACAATTAACACTATAACATCTCTGTCACTAGACACTTTACTACAGCATCTCTGT
The DNA here is from genome assembly GCA_905116865.2 of Candidula unifasciata. Taxonomy (NCBI): domain Eukaryota; kingdom Metazoa; phylum Mollusca; class Gastropoda; order Stylommatophora; family Geomitridae; genus Candidula; species Candidula unifasciata. The sequence continues at coordinate 249,709 of CAJHNH020006290.1, read as the reverse complement.
CACTAGACAAATGATACTACAACACCCCTGTCGCTAGTCAATCAATACTACAACTTCTCTGTCACAAGACAATTGACACTACAACATCTCCGTCACTAGACTTTTGATACTACATCATCTCTGTCACAAGACAATTGACTCTACATCATCTCTGTCACAAGACGACACTACAACATCTCTAACACAAGGCAACTGACTCTGCATCATCTCTGTCACAAGACGACACTACAACATCTCTGTCACAAGACGACACTACAACATCTCTGTCACAAGACAACTGACTCTGCATCATCTCTGTCACAAGACGACACTACAACATCTCTGTCACAAGACGACACTACAACATCTCTGTCACAAGACAACTGACTGCATCATCTCTGTCACAAGACGACACTACAACATCTCTGTCACAAGACGACACTACAACATCTCTGTCACAAGACAACTGACTGCATCATCTCTGTCACAAGACGACACTACAACATCTCTGTCACAAGACGACACTACAACATCTCTGTCACAAGACGACACTACATCATCTCTGTCACAAGACAATTGATACTATGTCGTTTATTCTGTTACCACTATATTCTGTTTACTCAGTAAAACGGGCGTGCACGTAAAGCTCTAGTTCTGGAACAAGACCACAGTCCAGAAGTGGACGAACAAATAGAACTTTCCGCCTGAATTTACTGTCTGTGAACGCCAAGAGGAAGAAAAAGAGCTTTAAAAGTGTATTTCTGCAATATTCTGTGTGACATGCAAGTGGAATCACAATCAGTGGCAATCACTTTAAGTCGCAAGTTTGGATTCGACTTGACGGGTCGATGACGATGATTAACACAAGTTACAAAATACTAATATAGCCAAGTATTGAAATAAATATGCATTAACAGGATCATCATCATCATGTGCCCTGCTATCTGGCTTAGGTGCTCACGCGTCTCCAAAGATGACGATCCCTGGTTTCCTGGAACAGCTCTCTTGATGATATCCCTCCGTGTCATCGTTTCAGCTCATCCAGCATCATCTCTCTTGGTCTGCCTCTACCCTTTTCGCCCTTAATCTGAAAACAGGATGAACAAAATTAATCACAATGAATAAAGAATAAGTTTGAATCTACCCCGAGCAACAAATGTCTAATTCTTCATAAACGTAACCATGTATTACATTTCTGCTTTCAGCTACACAGCACATGATTTGTAAACAAGGCTCGTAACTCTTGATGCCACTGGAATCTGCATGTAATTATAAAAAGGGCATAGGGAAATTAATACGCCATATTAGTTTTCTCACAAAAATTTTGGTGCAAACTGCATGAAATTCACTAACAATTTACTTCATTATGTCCTTTGTACGTCCTAATTTTTTTTCTGTAACCTTGATCAACCTCTTTGACCTAATGAATTCTACTTGTATCAGCTGTTGTCATGGTCGTATATGAGTATCATTAATTTTGTACATTAGAGTCCTGTGTAGTCACTTCATAGTTAGAGCATTTTTGTGGTATGTGTACTGTGTTGTTCTTTATGTGCTGATGAAGGCTAATCGCCGCAACGTCCTTTATTTGTTTATTGTGATCGATTTTGTAAAGCTAACATAAACTATTTGTTTTTTCTTACCAATTTTTTCTCCTCCCTATAATTTCCTACCCCTTAAAAAAAAATTCAGAAGAAAAACAAATTATGCCAGTCATTTTACTATCCGAAGCTTTACTTCTCTAAACACAACGCTCGATTTCACAACTTAAAAATGTGTTAACATTTAGCATACACAATGCGCAGATCAAGTATAACGAATAAATATGTGAGCATTTTTTAAACGTTTCTTTTGTTTATTCGCGGGGTGGAATGGGTTATTTCTTTGCTAATGCCTCTTGTTTAACTTTATTAAGAAATAAACAATCATTTACAAACTTATAGACATTATTGTTTAATTCTTTTCTTTTCGTTGACTTTCCGCTTACTCAAATGTCTTAGATAGTTGCCTGATAACATTCCAGATGTTCAGTTTATTTGTGTGTGACAACTAAACTGGATGAAACAGAAGAGAAATGTCTGGGCAACCACTAGTATCAATAGTTATAAGGACTTCCGTTTTCAAAATGGCGGAAAGCAGCTGTTAAGCTGGCTGTAAATTCTCTCGGATTATTCCGTTTCGTAACCATTAACTGCTATTTTGTGCGCATTTCTAACGCAGGATACTATGTATTTTTCGTGGGAGCAGCGTGTATTGTGGTTGTACTATGTGTTTTTCGTGGGAGCAGCGTGTATTGTGGTTGTGCAATGTGTTTTTCGTGGGAGCAGCGTGTATTGTGGTTGTGCTATGTGTTTTTCGTGGGAGCAGCGTGTATTGTGGTTGTACTATGTGTTTTTCATGGGAGCAGCGTGTATTGTGGTTGTGCTATGTGTTTTTCGTGGGAACAGCGCGTATTGTGGTTGTGCTATGTGTTTTTCGTGGGAGCAGCGTGTATTGTGGTTATGCTATGTGTTGTTCGTGGGAGCAGCGTGTATTGTGTTTGTGCTATGTGTTTTTCGTAGGAACAGCGTGTATTGTGGTTGTACTTTGTGTTTTTCGTGGAAGCAGCGTGTATTGTGGTTGTACTATGTGTTTTTCATGGGAGCAGCGTGTATTGTCGTTGTGCTATGTGTTTTTCGTGGGAACAGCGTGTATTGTGGTTATGCTATGTGTTGTTCGTAGGAACAGCGTGTATTGTGGTTGTACTTTGTGTTTTTCGTGGGAGCAGCGTGTATTGTGGTTGTACTATATGTTTTTCATGGGAGCAGCGTGTATTGTGGTTGTGCTATGTGTTTTTCGTGGGAACAGCGTGTATTGTGGTTATGCTATGTGTTGTTCGTGGGAGCAGCGTGTATTGTGGTTATGCTATGTGTTGTTCGTGGGAGCAGCGTGTATTGTGGTTATGCTATGTGTTGTTCGTGGGAGCAGCGTGTATTGTGGTTGTGCTATGTGTTGTTCGTGGGAGCAGCGTGTATTGTGGTTGTGCTATGTGTTGTTCGTGGGAGCAGCGTGTATTGTGGTTATGCTATGTGTTGTTCGTGGGAGCAGCGTGTATTGTGGTTGTGCTATGTGTTGTTCGTGGGAGCAGCGTGTATTGTGGTTATGCTATGTGTTGTTCGTGGGAGCAGCGTGTATTGTGGTTGTGCTATGTGTTTTTCGTAGGAACAGCGTGTATTGTGGTTGTACTTTGTGTTTTTCGTGGGAACAGCGTGTATTGTGGTTGTACTATGTGTTTTTCGTGGGAGCTGCGTGTATAGTGGTTGTGCTTTGTATTTTTCGTGGGCACAGGGTGTATTGTGGTTATACTTTGTGTTTTTCGTGGGAACAGCGTGTATTGTGGTTGTACTTTGTGTTTTTCGTGGGAGCTGCGTGTATTGTGGTTGTGCTATGTCACGGCGGGATAATGACCGATAGTTTTGGCAGCCTTGACCACGCTGCCGTCGCAATGTTTTGAACGCGGCGGTCCACATAATCTCGTCAGCAGGGGACTGCAACTGTCTAGAGAGCAAACTCGATAAAAGCTGTCCCCAGAAACGGTATGTGTCAACCATATATTTGGTGGGGAGGAATCGACACATACGGTTAACTCAATGAAGATGGCAACATATTGGGAACTTCATGAGAAGTTGGGGAGGAATCGACACATACGGTTAACTTAATGACCATGGCCAATGGCCAATAGTTATAAGACTAAGAAGATGGCGACATATTGGGAACTTCATGAGAAGTTGGTGGGGAATCGCCGAGCAGGCTAAGCTGTGTAAAAGACATGAACTGAAGAAACGAAGTCATTCAAGAGCGACCATTAAATGTTCAGTTATGAGAGAGGCCAAAGGTGTTCGACTAAATGTCATATTCAGGTCAAAATACACCAGCAAAGAATTGCGCCAGATTGAATGAAGTAGAGGAATAAAACATAAAATACCCAACTCAACGAGTATTTCCCGCACAGGGACCGTGTCACCATTGTGAAGACACAGCAGATTGTATCCCATATAATTTCTCCCATCTAAAGTACACAAATAGTTCGAATAGTTAATATGATTTCATAGAGAACAAAATAAAGTATATGTCAATGGATGTAGCACCACTAAAATAAACCACGCCAACTAATCAGAAACACAAGTGGGGCAAGTATTATGTACATTTGAAGAACTCTGTTTGATACCACTGACGTATCAGGCATATTGCCATCTTCATTATCATGTAGCAGGCCCTTTGCAGAACGTCGCTCTCATCACAGTCTGCCTGACAGAAACTCGGTCTCTCGCCAGCTCTCCCGCCTCATGTGCTTTCATACTCAAGGAGTCACTTATATCCTGTGTCCACCCGTATTAGTTGTCTTTCACACATCACTCAACGAAACTCCCAACTTCCTTTGAGGCAACCACAGTTCTAAAGTTGCAACCCTTGCTATAAAAAAAAAAAAAAAAACATACTCCTAAATTGGCTCCTCTGACCTATTTTAATTTTAAAGAGACATAACCCATGGACCACTTTCAGTTATCAACCAAAAACAATAAAATCGTTCTCCAGTGGATCCCGGCTCACTGCAGCATACCAGGAAATGAGTTAGCAGACAGACTCGCTGAAAACTGAACAAAGGATAAACAACACCTTTTTCATTGTCATTACCAGAAATCGGGACACTTATCAAGGGAAAATACAAGGAATTGTGGAGAGAACAAACTAACAGTAAATATCCACAAGACGTCATCAGCAGACTCAATAGAAAGGAACATACAACAATTTTTCGTCTACAAACAGGATACTGCAGCTCAACTACCACGTGAATAAAATAAAAATTGTACAGTCCCCCCAGAGTGCCTGTCAAACAGGACCACAAACACCTGAGCACATTCTGCAGAACTGCCAACTCTAACTACAGCTTCGAAAAGACACATAGCCTCAATAGCAAAGTGTGCAGAGCAAGGTATGGGGAACCATGAAGGACCTGCTACTGAAATGCGAGTTCATAGAGCTTCACGGAGGCCACCCACCCGATGGTCTTAGCTAAGCATACGAAACCGATCGCAAAGAAGAAGAAGACGAAGAAGTTATCAACCCGACACTTGCCCCTTCGGCAATAATTTCCTTTTTTTAGTGACATAAAATGTCAAAGCACCATATACGAACACCTTCCATAAAAGACTGTCAGCTAGGACGACGCGACGCCATTCTAGAACCATAACTTGAGACACTGCAAATATCCCCTAGTGACGGAGCAATATTCGCTGCAGCCATCGCAAATTCGCTGAAACAACTACGAAATTCGCTGGGGCAACTACGAAATTCGCTGTAGCTACCGAAAAATTCGCCGGACCCATAGCTACTACAATTTTTGTCAACTCTGTTTTTTTTTTTTTTTTTCTTTTTTCAAAGACCCGTCCGTGTGTGTGATCTTATCTCGCGGCTTAGGAATATCATTTCTCAGCTGATGAACCTCAGTGAAAGGGACTGAGCTTGACAAGATAGGACCGTCAGAAACCAATTTAAAGAATACACTAACAAGCTGTTCAAAAGCCTTGCTGACGAGTGCTCAGATGCACAGAATGAATGGACAATCTTCAAATCTGCCACACTGAAGAAAATTTGAAAAACAATCGAGGGACCAGTAAAGTAGGACAAGATAAACGGCTAAGAACTGCACCGTGAAACAACGATGTCTAATTTCTTATTTCATTAGAAAGATGCTTCTAAAGATGAATCAGATAGCCCCATTCAGTAGAGGTTAGTTACCCTTAAGAATTTTACAAACAGTCTAAAAAATTGAGAGCAAGAGATGAATATTGCATTCCAACCACCAGTATAAACAACAAGAGAGACTTTCCTGTATTTCATCCACATCAAAGGCTAGCAAGGTGGGCAGAATATTTTAAAGAGCTAATCAACCCTGAAAACGAGTAGATAACATCAATTTTGGGTAGTTAGCAACATCAAGAGAGCTGTTGCAATCAACCAGGGATCGTGATTTGTGGAGACGCATGATCGCCTACGTCAGTTGGCAGGGCACATGATGATGACCAACATGAACAAAATTTGTTAACATCAGAAGTAAAAGCTGTTGTACAAAAGAGCTAAAAAAAATGTAGTTTAGTTGGAATAACGTGGCGCGGTAATGTTGATGGCAGGCGTGAGAGAAGGTTCAGGCCGTGGTGATTGGTGTAAAGAGTTACTCCGTACCTTACCTCGGGCACAAGCCGGCTCTGTGATGTTTTTACGGACTCCTGCTGCACGTCCTCGTCGTGCACCAAGGACAAGAGCTCACTTTTGTGACCTGAACAGTGTTGGCAGGGGATCTCGTAGTTAGTGGCTTCTTGAGATGTAGTTTCCAATGTGTCCTACTTCAGCCTATCCGCAGTGCATAGGTAAAAATGTCTATCTTAACTCATTTGCAACATTGGTAAAGTTTGCCAACTGAATATTCTTGTTTGTGTATACAGTTTTTACTTCTCTGTCATCTGACATTATCTCAATATGCCCCAAACATTTCAATCTATTAGCTCTCATGATGCCAGTTATCAGTGGTGATTTTAACAGATTATGAATTACGTTGTTGCTTTTGGCTCTACATTCCACGCCGTTTGCATCTTTGATGGGTCCACAGATTCGCCTTAAGACTGTTTTCGAAAACCTGTAATTAGGCTTTATCGTTTTTAACTGTGCTCCAATTTCAGAGCATATAAAACTACTAGTCATATCAAGGTTTGATATATTTTCATCTTGGTGTTGTGAGATAGACACTTTGACTTCAGCAGATGTTAAAGGGCATACATAGTACACTTTATTTCTAGATTGTTTTTCTTCTCTCAGCAGGTTGGAGCAGTTGAAGTTTGCACCCAAGTACTTACATATTTCTGATCGTTTGATTTTCATATTATCGACTTGTGTGTGGCTGGAATTTATATCATTTCCCTGTCTAGTCATTATCAATGATTCTGTCTTGTCTTGATTGATAACTAGTCCCATTTTCCGAGCTGATTCTTTTATGAGAGTCAGTGTTTTAACAGTCTAGTTCATTTGAATATAATGATGAACTGAAAATTGTGTTTGTAAATCAAGAAAAAGCTTTTGATAGAAATGACAAAAAACAAATTATGGGCTATTCTCTCCTGACCTATTTATTAAACACGTTGAATATAAAAAGAAGCCAGCTTTACAGCGGGCGACGCAGAAAATGAAGAACAACTGTACTTTCAGGGAAAGAATTAGACCTACACATAATAAACTAGCTACTATTTGCAGACGACCAGTGCCTGTTCTACAATGAGGGGATTCAACTGCAAGAACATTTGAACAGCTAAGTTCAACATGCAGAAGATATAACATGACAATAAATACTATTAGGATTGAAGTAATACAGGTCAGTAGAATTCCTAGTCCGCTACATACCGGGTTGAATGAAACCTGTCTGAAGCAAGTTGAAGAATTCAAATATCTAGGAAGTATATTCTTGGAGGACGAGAGAATAGATCAGGAAATAGAAACAAAATGCCAACGAGCCAGTGCACTTACGTACCAACTGACATAGTTATTAGGACATCCGAACTACTGACCGCAGTGATGTGGTTTCTAAGAATAATGCGAAGGATATCATGAAAGGATAGAAGAACAGAAAAACAAAGAAGCGGTCCTTATCGAGACAGACGAAGGCCTTAAACTTGTTAGAAACAATTAGACGTGCACAGTCGAAAACTTGTTAGAAACTATTAGACGTGCACAGTCGAAAACTTGTTAGAAACTATTAGACGTGCACAATCGATATTGTTTTCTTGTTTATGAGAAACAATAGACTCCATAACTTGGTAACAGCTGACAAAATTGATGGAAGGAGAGCTTAAGGAAGGTAAAAGTAAAGTAAAGGTAAAGTCGGGAGATGTGAACCAGCGTCATTGCACACGGTTACAAACCCATAAGTGCTCTGCCACCAGTACGGAGAGCTAGAAAGAATTGTCCGCCTGTGTCGCCGTCCTCACGTAACTCTGTGGCTACAGAGACGTTCCTCCATTTACCCCAGAGTGTCAACTCTGGTACCCATTTCCTAGATGCTGGGTGAACCCCCGAGCCGCCCGGTATCGAACACTGACCGTGGGCTGCAGCGAGTCGCAGTTGGATTTGAAAGAGATCACCGCCTGAGCTACTGAGTTTAGTGCTTGGTGAGCTGTTATTTTCCCGTGGAATGCCTTTCATTTGTGCAGAGGTTGGGTCGTTGTGTACAATATGGCCGGTAGCCGGTTTACGTGTGAGCTGGTGAAATACCTTATGTAAGAATTCTATGCGTGTGTCTAGCTACCAGCTTATCGCGCCCGACTACTTCCATCAACGACAAACTGCAATTCTGGTGACGATTGTTGGCTTGTGGCGCCTCTAGCGGAAATATCCATTTACCGCGTGCACATATTTATAGATTGTTCCAGGACTAATTGTTTGGTCGCAAATTTTTCAATTGCAACAGTGAGGGCCAATTTATTTGAATTGCACTGGCACAGGAACGGAGCCGGGCTGACTGGCAGGGATGTTGAAACCTTAAGAGATAGCAAAACAAGATAGCCGGGACGGCGCATGAGATTGATGATGCTATATTTACAATTCCTTTTATGATAAATATCGAAATTGTTTGTTGCCCTTAGCCTTGATGTCGTCCAGCTGGCTCCCCTGGGAGTATATATACACATAGGTAGCGACACAAAACAGCTTGAGTTCAGTTATCGTGCTGAAGCTTACAGATCTGTTATAGAAGAGAAATGTCTGTTACCATTTACCTGGTTCTTCTGATCGTCTGTGGGCTAGTACAACTACAGGACGGTAAATAGAGACTTTATGTAATCTATCTATCTATCTATCTATCTATCTATCTATCTATCTATCTATCTATCTATCTATCTATCTATCTATCTATCTATCTATCTATCTATCTATCTATCTATCTATCTATCTATCTATCTATCTATCTATCTATCTATCTATCTATCTATCTATCTATCTATCTATCTATCTATCTATCTATCTATCTATCTATCTATCTATCTATCTATCTATCTATCTATCTATCTATCTATCTATCTATCTATCTATCTATCTATCTATCTATCTATCTATCTATCTATCTATCTATCTATCTATCTATCTATCTATCTATCTATCTATCTTATCTTATCTTATCTTATCTTATCTTATCTAATCTAATCTAATCTAATCTAATCTAATCTAATCTATTTATCTTATCTTATCTTATCTAATCTATCTTATCTTATCTTATCTTATCTAATCTAATCTAATCTAATCTAATCTAATCTAATCTAATCTAATCTAATCTAATCTAATCTAATCTAATCTAATCTAATCTAATCTAATCTATCTATCTATCTATCTATCTATCTATCTATCTATCTATCTATCTATCTATCTATCTATCTATCTATCTATCTATCTATCTATCTATCTATCTATCTATCTATCTATCTATCTATCTATCTATCTATCTATCTATCTATCTATCTATCTATCTATCTATCTATCTATCTATCTATCTATCTATCTATCTATCTATCTATCTATCTATCTATCTATCTATCTATCTATCTATCTATCTATCTATCTATCTATCTATCTATCTAATCTAATCTAATCTAATCTAATCTAATCTAATCTAGTCTAATATAATCTAATCTAATCTAATCTATCTATCTAT
>CAJHNH020006290.1:190000-235000 GCA_905116865.2 Candidula unifasciata | reverse complement strand
TTAGGCGCACGTAAAAAATCCCTTGGCAGTTGGTATAAGTTCTCTGTACCTCACCTCATGAACTACCTGGCTTGGGGCTGGTATTACGTATCCTCATGCAAGACTCCTGCCACATATCCCCATGGTGAACCTTGGACACTAGCTCAAAGACGCATCAACGAAACTAGCAGGGGATGTCAGAGCTGATGGCCCTCAGAGATGCAGTGTTTAATGTCTAGTTGTGTTTTTACTGTTCAGACGCATCTGGAGACGTTCAATATTTTTGTTTATATTGGCTTTGCTCTACTGGTCTCAAAATCTTTACATAAAATGAAATGTGTCACTGTGATGAGGTGCTTTGCATAGTCTCCACGCGTACATTGTGGCAAGCAGATTGTCCATGCTACTAGTGACAGCATGAGATACTTGGGGCTGGTCGAGTAAGCGAGGGGAAGCCCGAGCTGGACTCGTGGTCAGTTGCTTACCAAAAGTCGTAGAAGACAATTGTGTTAATAGAAGATGTAGTTTCAATGTCTTGGGGATGATTCGTGGATGTCTGAATAATGGTTGGAGCAGTGTGGAAGAATGTGATCGAATTAACTGACAGAAATGTATAAAGGAACAGAGAGCCGTTTGTGTTATCGATCCTAGACGTGAGAGCAGTACAAGTAGCTATGTCGCAGTAATCATATAAAGATGAATCGTGGTGAAGTAGATACGTCGTAATCCAAAGTTCATCGCAGACACCTCTGTTATATTTATACAGCCTTGCATTCCTGTCTAATCTCGGATAACATGAACTTTGGATTCTGTGTCCTTAATTACACACGCAATTGGTTCCAGTTATTGTCTGTTCTAGAAGTCATCCATGATAAGGCAGACGTGGTCAGGGTCTTGTGGGAGAGATTGTCTGGTGAGACTGATGCAGCGGGGGAGTGACGTTGGGTTCTGGCTGATGCTCGAGGCTTCGAAGAAAGACAAGACGGACGTTCAGTCAGAATGCTTCTAGCACCATTAGTATTGGAACTTTGCACTGGCTGCTGAATATGGGGATAAAGCGCTTATGGGAATACCCTGCTGTCGGTTCTTGACTCAGCTCAACTCAGTCCTGCCCTATTTCAAAAATATTTAACTGAGTAACCGTTTGGCGCAAAGTTTAAATCTGGCATGTAGCCTGTAAATAATCATGGCATTGTCAATTTTTGTTTAACAAGGTAAATAAACATTTAGTTTTCAGTTTTCCTTACTTTTGGTGTATGAAAACAAAAAAAAAATAAAACACCAATTCAAAGCAAACAATCGCCCTGCATACAGTAACTTGAGAAAACTGAGTCAGGGGAAACTTTTCAAAACAGAAAGTTACAGAGATGTCACTGATTCTCTCTAGTTGTGCGCTTGCCTACGTGGAGATGTAACCGGTTCTAGCGTGTTCTTCACATGCCTACGTGGAGATGTAATAGGCTTTAGCTAGTTCTTCACACGCCTACGTGGAAATGAAACAGATTCCATGTAGGCCTTCAAATGCCTACGTGTATATGTAACAGGCTTCAGCTAGTTCTACACATGTCTACGTGGAAATGAAACAGATTCAATGTAGGTCTTCACATGGCTACGTGCAGATGTAACAGTTTATAGCTTGTTCTACATTTACCTATGTGAAAATTAAACATATTCCAAGTAGGTCTTCACATGCCTCCGGGCAGATGTGACAGGCTTTATCTAGTTCTACACATCCCTACATGGAAATGAAACAGATTTCATGTGGGTCTTCACATACCTACGTGTAGATTAACAGATTCTATCTTTTTCTACACATGCCTACGTGGAAATGAAATAGTTTCAATGTCGGTCTTCACATGCCTACGTGGAGATGTGACTTGTTCTAGTTTGTTCTTCACATGCCTACGGGCGGATATAACAAGTTTCAGCCAGTTTTACACATAAGCTAGCGTAGAGATTAACAGGTTCAATCTATTTCAACGGAAATCATGACTAAGTGGGAATGAAGAGACTGCAGACAATCTTTATTTTGCTAAATTTCTACTTACGGTTTTTCTCTTTCAGATGGAAATCCCATTTAGTTCTGTGACAGACAAGACCGAGGCAACACGTCATTGACAGCTTGTTGTAATTCTTCTTCTGTAACTTTCAAACGATGTGGCATTTCTTTGTCATAAAGCGATTGTGCATTTCTTTGTTATGAAGCGATTGCTGATCTGAAATGAATAAATAAAAAAAATTAAAACATTAAAAGATTGTGTTTGGTCGACAATAATTGTTCTGGTATTTGTTGTATTTATATTCGTTTAGGCTGTTCAAGCGAAGCATTTATAATTGTATACGAGGTCTAGACAGGAGTAACTTATTCTTTGTGTGTCTCGGGCAGATAGGGGAGAAGAAGAGGCAGGAGAGAAGACAGACGCAAACAGAGATTGACAGAAAGAGAAGACTGAAAGATAATGAGAGAGAGAGAGAGAGACACACACAGAGAGAGAGAGAGAGAGAGAGAGAGAGAGAGAGAAGGAGGGAGGGAGAGATAAAGACAGAGAGGCGGGGGGGGGGGGGGAGTTAATTTGCGTTGAGAATCGACACCACAACCTTTGGCATATTGCCACAAAAGTTCCGTCCCCATCCTTAACAGTCAGCGCAGAGTTCCAGTTCCAATGCACCAGTAACAGTCTGGTTGTACGTCCGTCTAGCCTCTGCTCTGAGTGTTGAGCAGCAAACAGGTTTCCTGGCCACTCGTTGCTGCATGATTCGCCCCAGATCAACATGACCCCACCATGCTTTCCCTCTGTTCACCTGCTCAACATGACCCCACCATGCTTTCCCTCTGTTCACCTGCTCAAGACATGGAACAATCTAGCCTGACCTACTCAACAAGACACGGAACAATCTAGCCTAACCTACTCAACAAGACATGGAACAATCTAGCCTGACCTGCTAAACATGACACGGAACAATCTAGCCTGACCAGCTCAACAAGACACGGAACAATCTAGCCTGACCTACTCAACAAGACACGGAACAATCTAGCCTGACCTGCTCAACAAGACACGGAACAATCTAGCCTGACCTACTCAACAAGACACGGAACAATCTAGCCTGACCTACTCAACAAGACACGGAACCATCTAGCCTGACCTGCTCAACAAGACACGGAACAATCTAGCCTGGCCTACTCAACAAGACACGGAACAATCTAGCCTGACTTACTCAACAAGACACGGAACAATCTAGCCTGACCTACTCAAAAAGACACGGAACAATCTAGCTTGACCTACTCAACAAGAAACGGAACAATCTAGCCTGACCTACTCAACAAGACACGGAACAATCTAGCCTGACCTGCTCAATAAGACACGGAACAATCTAGCCTGACCTACTCAACAAGACACGGAACAATCTAGCCTGACCTACTCAACAAGACACGGAACAATCTAGCCTGACCTACTCAACAAGACACGGAACAATCTAGCCTGACCTACTCAACAAGACACGGAACAATCTAGCCTGACCTACTCAACAAGACACGGAACAATCTAGCCTGACCTACTCAACAAGACACGGAACAATCTAGCCTGACCTACTCAACAAGACACGGAACAATCTAGCCTGACCTACTGAGACATTCGCAAATCAAAAAGTCATGACATGACACAAATAATGACATAGAAAAGAAACCCCATAAAATGCAAATTGAGAGCTAATTCCCAGGCTTGTTAAACCTTTTAGCACAGGAAGTTTTTCAGATGTCTAGCCAAAAACACGGAGCATTTTTTCCCCCCAGTAAATTTGATTATAACTTTATTTTTTTTTTCTTTGACACATTTCTGTAATTCTGACCCCCATGAAATAATAGATTTATTTGAAGGATATAGATTGAAGTTCATGATTTTCACAATATCGTTAAAATAGATTTATATGCAAATTATCTCATTTTTATACCACACATAACTAAAAACAAAAATATATTTTATATGAAATCTTTTTTTTAATCTTTGGCCTTTTTTACTTTTATGTTTTTCAAAACAATAGTGGTGAATTCAATAGTCAAAAACAGGTATAGATATGAAACAGCAATAACATCTTTAGGTGCACTAACAGCAACCCACGAAATAGCCAGAAAGAGATACGAGGCATCCAGGTTTCCAGTAGTACCAAAGCAACCAAGAGGGAGGTCAACGCAACGCACATCAGAGAGAGGAGTCGATAAGGCGATCACCGCCACAAAGGACCCTGAAATTTTACAACACATTTCTGAGATGTTAGCGAAAATCAGATCTCTCCATAAGCCAAAGGTTGACGCTACCGATGCCAACGCTGATAGAATCCAGTTGCTAGACCTGATACCGCAGATGCGTGACGAAATCAAAGAATTGAAAGAAGACAAGAACAAGTCTCAAGCAAGCAAAGTGGCTAGCAGAAGCTGAACAAACGCAGAAAACCCTGCTAGAAATGACTCTGAATCTCCAAGCAGAAAAAGCAGCAGAAGAGGCCCGCCAACAAAAAGAAAAGGAGAAGAGAAGAAAGGAAATTGCAGTACTCAAGGAAGCCCGAGAATGCGCTTATAAAGAAGTCGCCCTTCTGGTTCAGACAAAAGCAGAAGCCGAAGCAGCAGAGCTAGCGGTCAGAACGGAGCGTGTCCTAATAGACAAGGAAAGAGAGGCTCCCAGCAAAGCTGTAAAGAAACCAAGTATCAGCAGGGCCGACAAATATACATCCACAGACAATATAACGCAGAAGGTCGACAGTAGCACAACCACCAAAACCGAAATCACAGCCTCAGAACAATAACTGATGATGAAAGCCTTGAGAGCATGGAGGCCAACTTTAAAGAAATGCTCCGAAGTGCGAACGAAAAGATATTCCCACACAGCCTGCAGGCGTCAACATTATCAGTGTACCTTTACAGCGACCGGGACAATCTGGACGAAGAGAGTCGCCTACATAGAGCTGAGAGCAAACAAATAAGCGATATGAAATATCAACTATCCGCAGAACCAAACGTAGCTATAACCAAACTAATAAAAAAGAGGGAAGAGGTACGGAGACTAGCAACAACAACCGATGATGAAGCAGAGAAGGAGGAGGAGAGGAACACACCATCAAGGCACAAGCAGTACAAGCGAGGCAAACGATGACGCCTCCAGTACTAGAAGCCGCACTGTCCCTCTCCTGGATAGCCAGCACCACCCCACAGGAGCCCCACCCACCTGTTCCAGCCCCATTTACTACGTAAATGCCATTGAGCTAACCACAATTCTGAACTTAGTATATTTCCAATAATAAGAAGACAACGGAAACTACCACAGGCACCCCGACATTCTGAAGCAGATAGCCGAGGGCATTGCACCTAAGGGGACCAGCACTTGGGAATTCCAGTCTCTCTCAGGCCACCCTACCCCCACACCACATGTATTTTAACAAATGCCTTTCACTTTTTTTTCAGACCAAGGGACCTCAACCCACTAGGAGTGGAACCCATCTCTCTCAAGCTATCTGTCGCTCTCATTCTTCCGACCTATCTCCTGGGACATTCGAGCAAATTAGTTCTCTCATTTGCAGCCTATCTCACCTCCACTACTTCTCCACACTCCGTAAAAAAAAAAAAAAAGAAGCTGATCACAACATCAGATTGTGACGGCCCTGGTTGTCCTGAAAAGGAGTATTGTTTGAGACGGTGTGACCCGGTGTTTCCAATGTTGGGCTGTGGTCTGATCAACATCCCTGTCTGATTCCCCAATATCACTAACCCTAGATCCTTCATCAGAATCAATAGAAGGCTAACCCTACGAATAACGGTCCTAAATTATCGAGGCGGAAAATATACCCTAACAGGGTCTCGGTCACGTGTCAGTTGCGCACTTCCGGGGACTATAACGCCATCGCCGAATTGCGAACTTCCGGCAACTTCCGCCACGGCCGAGAGTATCCCCCACCATGCTCACGCGGCGTTGATTGGGGCTAAACTCGATAGCTAGGACTCACGAGCTAATAAAATGAAGGAAGCTGCAGGAGATGCGGTAGCTGCTGCTCGTGAGTCTCAGCCATCTAGTTTAGCCCCGATCAACGCGCCGTGGCGGATACTCTCGGCGGTGGCTGAAGTCACCGCAAGTGCGCAATTTAAGACGACGGAAGTGCGAAATTGACACGTGACTGAGGCCCTGTTAGGGAATATTTTCCGCCTCTATAATTTAGGACGGTTATTCGGAGGATAACCCGAAAGTAGTATTATAGGTAAAGAATCCAGCGCATTTTTTAAGGTTTTTTGCTCTTTAGGCTATACTAATAACCCGCAGCATTGAAAATAGAGGAAAATACTCCCGCCCTCACCCGCAGGAGGGAACCCGCAACATTGAAAATAGAGGAAAATACTCCAACCCACCGGAGAATTCCATCACCCGCTTGAGGAATCCCTCCGAGCGGGTGAGGATTTTCTCCAGATAGAGGAAAAAACAACCTTGAGGGTTGCACTTAGTAATCTGGGAGTGCTGGGTTCGAGTCCTATGACGTTAATGAGGATTTATTATATGCAGTGTTGATTATTGATTTCTGTATTTTAGTGGTGGGTAATTTTTTAACACCCGCTTGAGGATTTCCTCCAGATAGGGGAAAAAACAACCTTGAGGGTTGCACTTAGTAATCTGGGAGTGCTGGGTTCGAGTCCTATGACGTTAATGAGGATTTATTATATGCAGTGTTGATTATTGATTTCTGTGTTTTAGTGGTGGGTAATTTTTTAACACCGCTTGAGGATTTCCTCCAGATAGAGGAAAAAACAAACTTGAGGGTTGCACTTAGTAATCCGGAAGTGCTGGGTTCGAGTCCTATGACGTTAATGAGGATTTATTATATGCAGTGTTGATTATTGATTTCTGTGTTTTAGTGGTGGGTAATTTTTTAACACCGCTTGAGGATTTCCTCCAGATAGAGGAAAAAACAAACTTGAGGGTTGCACTTAGTAATCCGGAAGTGTGGGGTTCGAGTCCTTTGAAATGTATGAGTGTTCATTAGATGTATTGTTGGTTATTGATTCATGTATTTTAGTGGTGGGTAATGTTTTAGTGTCTATAAACATAATCCCAAGGTTGGCGCCCTTTGACAACGTACTCATGACATTGAGGTCCCCGACATAAAAATATGTGTGCCAAAGCGGAATACTTAAAGCAGTATTATTTGTTGTTAATAAATTCCCCTACGCAGGCTCTGGGTGTCTATTATACGGTGGACAAAATTTGAATAGCTGTTGTTTTTACGAGTAATTAAATTCAAAAAAGTTAAATAGAAAATAATGAGTAGACTATACAGATCACCATACACTTAAATTATATTATTTCAATGCTAAATTACAAGGACATGCTTAGTGAATGAGGTAAAGCAACAAAATATAGTTTCATAACACAAATTAGGTTATGTCCCTTTACATAATAACTTTTTAGTTACGTTCCTTTTCATAAACATTAAGGGAAATAATTTAAAAAAAATAAATATTAGGTAACGTCCATTTTTAAAAAAAAAAAAAAAACAATTAAGATAAATAATTTAACAATAATAAATATTAAGTTACAGCCCTTCGAATGAAATTACAAAAATAATTTAAAGATAATAAGTATTAAAATTATGTCACATGAAAACAAGGTAAACGTAGACACCTTCTCTTTGTAAGTGGCCAGGGACCCCTAGCAGGCTCATGTAGATGAGTAATAGACCAGTTGTTGTCCGCAGTCTCAAAATGTTAGACAAACGTCTGTTGGTGTTGAGAGCAGTGAAAAGCATCTGTGCCGTCTGGACACATTGGGTGGTATGACGCGTATAGAGAGAGAAAAACTGAAAAAGTTGCGAGTGTCATGTCATAGTTGCCGGCCGCTCCCGAAGGTTTAAATTGTATCAGCTATATACAAGAGGTGTCTTATGGGTCATCTGGCTCGCCTTGACATATAGTGGCATGACTTGTATAGAGGGAAGAATATAGAAAATTGGCGGGTGTCATATCATATTTGCTGGCCGCTCCCCGAACGCTTGTATCAGCTATTTACATGAAGTGTTTAATGGGTCATCTGGCTCGCCTGGACATATAGTGGTGTGACTTGAATAGAGGAAAACATTTGGAAAAAGTGGCAGTTTTCATATCATAAATGCCGGCCGCTCCCCGAACGTTTGTATCAGCTATTTACATGGTGTCTTAAGGGTCATCTGGCTCGCCTGAACATATAGTGATATGACTTGTATAGAGGGAAGAAGTAGGAAAAGTGACGGATGTCATATTTTAGGAGTGGACACCGGTCAATCAACGAACGCTAAAGTTGTATCAGCTATTAGCACGAGGGGATTTAGGGGTCACTGAGAGCCATTTGGGGTGCCTGGGCATAGAGTGGCATGCTATGGTAGGTGTTATCCCACAATGTTAGGTGTGGGTGCTTAGTTGACAGTCATATCATGTATCGACTAGTCAGAGGTGAGGTACTAGGACCCGTGATATATAGTGTTGAGACGGTTTTTTTTTTTTTTAACAAAATAGAAAAATTGACTAAATTTGATTGCTGATTGTACCACTTGAAGCTTATATTTTATAGACACGACTTGTCTGCAGTCCTCTTGATACGCCCAACTCACAAATTCAAAGAACGTTTTCAAAAAATCGGTTAACAACTAAACAACTAGCTGACCATTCCTCCATCTGTTTATCTAACAATCACCCTAACCGGCTGTTTCGCCCATGTAATACAGAAAACTACTGTTTTCTTCATGTTCTCGCTAACATTTACATATAAAACTACAGTCCTATTTCTCTATTTCACTCATAAAACTACCACTTTCTTCCCCTGCAGCACCAACATTCACGCAGAAAACTTTCAGCTTTTCTCCTTGTCACAAACCAGCACGCAATAAAACGAGCATTTTCTTTCCCGCTCTCGCCAACATTTACACATAACATCACCAGCCTCTTTCTCGTTTTTACACATTAAACCACAATTTTCTTTCCCTTCCTCACCAACACTCACACGTAAATCTCCCGTATTTTTTTTCTTTTCCAACAACTAGCACACATAAAATACCATCTTCTCTCACTTCTTGACCAACTCCCGCACACAAAAACACCTTCTTTTTCTCTTTCTCAGCAACTCTCGCACGTGAAACCACCCAACTCTCAACCTTTCTGAGCAACAGTCACACATAAAACTACTTTATTCTCTCCCTGCGGGCTAACTGTTTAATACACAACTGTCTGCTTTTGTTCCTTTCTCACCAACTCTTACATATAAAACCAAGGATGTCAACCCCTTCTTGACTAAATGGCAAACATAAAACCACAATTTTCCCCCTTCCTAACCAACATTTACACATCGAACTGTAAATTTTTTTTCTCCTTCTCTGCAACTCACAACAATAAAACTACCTTCTTCTTTCTCTTTTTCACCAATTGTCAAGCATAAAACTTCCATTTTTTTTTCTTCCTCGGCAACATTTACACATAACATTGTCGTCCACTTTATCGTTTTCACACTTAAAACCAACATTTTCATCTCCTCCCTCACCAATATTCACACATAAAGCTCTCTTATTTTCTCTTTTCCGACAATTATCACACATAAACTACTTCCTTTTCTCACTTCTTGACCAACTCCTGCAAATAAAAACCCTTCTTTTTCTCTTTCTCAGCAACTCTCACACAGGAAACCACCCTCTTCTTCACATTTCTGACCAACGGTCACACATAAAATTACTTTATTCTCTCCCTGTAAGCTAACTCATACACACAAAACTGTCTGCCTCTTTCCCTTTTTCACCAACTCCTATACATAAAACCATCGACGTCACCCCCTTCTTGACTAAAGGCCAAACATAAAACTACCATTTTCTTTCCCTTCCTAGCTAACATTCACATATAGAACTATATTGTTTTTTCTTCTCTTGAACTTGCAACCATAAAACTACCTTCTTTTCTCTTTTTCACCAACTTTCCAACATAAAACCACCATTTTCTAATTCTTCCTCTCCAACATTTACACATAACATTACCGGCCTTTCTCGTTTTCACACATAAAACCACAATTTTCCCCCTTCCTCGCCAGCATTTACACATAACATCACCGTCCTCTTTTTTCGTTTTCACACATCAAACTACAATTTTTCCTTCTTCCTCACCAGCATTCACACATAAAGCTTCCTTATGTTCTTTTTCCTGGCAACTATTACACATAAACTACCATCTTCATCCCCTTCTTGACCAACTCACGCACATTAAAACACCTTCTTTTCTCTTTCGCAGCAATTTTCACACATAAAACCACCCGCTTATCCACCTGTCTGACCAAGGGTCACATATAAAACTCTTTTATTCTCACCAGGAAGGTCTTAATGTTACACACAAAACTGTCTACTTCTTTCTCTGTTCGCCAAATCTCACACATAAAACCCCCGTCTTCATTCCCTTCTTGAACTCCTGCACATTGTAACACATTTCTTTTTTTTTTTTTTTTTTTAGCAACTCTGACTCATGAAACCACCCACTCCGCCACCTTTCTGACCAACAGGCAAATATAAAACTACCTTAGGATCGCCCTCCGTGGCTAACCTACATATAAAACTGTCTGCTTCTTTCTCGTTCTCACCAGTCCTCACAAAACATAATCTACTTTTATCAACTGGAACAGTTAACCATTTTCACCTTCCTTTACCCTAGCGAAGACCTGTAAAAGTCTACAATAAACATAAAACATTGCTTCTATTGTCCCATCAGTTCCTTTTGTAAATTGCTTACCTGGAAGTATTGTATACAACCACCCCTCACAGGTCACAAACTACACTTAGATCGATGAGTCTGAATGCTTTTGTCACACGATACCTACTAACCCTTAAACGGGTGACATAGATTTTAATTTTTTTTTTTCCGTTCGACGTATAGCAGACATTGCCATGACCGTTACTTTGTCAGTCAGGGATCTCCCCTACCATTTCCCGGTATCATGTGGCAGTGATTCTTTATATTTCTGGTTTTAAACCGCCAACTTGATAAACCGTTCTCGGCAATTAGGTACCGTATCTAGCATATTTTTGAATGACAAGAGACCAGCTTGAAAACTTTATGTTTCACTAGTCACCAAAAGGCAATTGTTACCAACTGTGTGTTTCCCTGTCAATAGCAGGCTTCTGTATTGCTCAATGAATTTTCTTGGCGTCTATTTTCATTATTTATCTCAACTTACTGACTAAATATAGCCCAACCTACCAACGATTTCTTAAAAAGTGACGACATGTGTTCTTTAAAACCACCAGATTGATAACGTGTACTCAACAAAACACAAAGACCTCGCTGTATCATAAGGGACTCCACACCACTTTACAAATTAAAAGGGTAGATTTAAAAACTCTGCCTTGAGCAACAAGTAAGCGGCCCTTCAACTGTTCTGTCCAATTGACTGCTTTTCCCGGTCACCCGCCTGCTTATATCCATAACTGACTGTGCGTTTTTTCACTCGAAGTAAAAAGGACTGTTTCGTAAGCAGCCTACCCAGCTAAACAACTAACCGTCCCTACAACTTTTATGTCCAACCGACGGTTTTCCCCAGTCATCTGCCAAATATTAGCATCAGTGACTTTGTCTTACAATAAGTTTACAAGCCTTCAAACTTTTCAAAATACACCACAGTCTCCGGTAAAGCTTTCATTAACTTAATAATTTTCGTGAATAATAGACATCTTTTCAATATTTAGAAATTTCTCATCTTTGACAGAGAAGGATACTTTTTTCTCAAAGAATTCACTATCAAACGAGTGTCAGAGCTTTTCATAACTTGTAAAAATTTCCAGTTTTTCAACTATTCAGTCAACTTTGAAAACTAACTTCTATCTTCCCGAGATATATACGGAAAGCATTGTGTTAACTTTCATAGAGTCGGGCAACGGTTTCAAACTAAAGGGCTGAATTTTCTAAAGAACTCTGTCCAGTCACTAGCAACCGTGTGTCAGACCTTTCCCTAACTTGTAAACATTTTCAGGTTGTCAATCCTGTTCACTAGTGGTTATCCTGCCAACAGGAGTATGGAGATCAATGTGTAAACTTTCACCGGTCAGGTAACTTTTACAAACAGAAAAGTCGAGTTTCAAAGACAAGTCTGCCCAACGAATCTCATGCCCATCCTTTTTTTTTTCTATCTGCCCCCCTTACTGTCTCTTGTAGAGCTTTCACTAACTTAAAAACTTTATCCAACAGGCATCTTTTCAACATTTGCATGTAGAGTAACATGTTAACTTTTTACAGGAAATGACACTTTTTAGCACTTTTCAAATCAGTCCTAGTGAACGTGTAAGAGCTTTCTCGGTTTGTAACAATTTCAATTTGTCAGCTTTGTTCACTTACGGTTACCTTTTCAATATGAGTACCCTGAGCAATGTATAAACTGTCACCAGTCGGCTAACTTTAACAAACAGGTCGATGTTTAAAGACCAGTCTTCCCGCCTAATCTTATACGAGTCCTTTTTATTTCTATCTTTCGCCCTGACTGTCTCTGGTAGAGCTTTCACTAACTTAATAATTTTATTCAACCGGCATTTTTTTTTCATCTTTTTTTTTTTTTTCAACATAGGCACATAGAGCGACAGGACAACTTTGATACTTATAGATACTTTTTTTTTTCAAAGTGGTCACTACTTACCGTGTCAAATCTTTTCCTAACTTGAAAACATTTGGCAACCTTTGTCAGCTTTGTTCAATGATGTCTAACCTTGCAGCAGGAATACAGAGAGCAATGCATAAACTTTCACCACTCGGCTAACTTTTACCAACAGAAAGGTCGATTTTCAAAGACCAGTCTTCCCAACTAATCTTATAAGTGTCCTTTTTTTTTCATCTGTCCCCTTAACTATCTCTGGCAGAGCGAGCTTTCACTAACTTGATAATTTTATCCAACAGGCATCTTTTTCAACATAGGCACATAGAGCGACATGACAATTTTGATACTTATAGATACTTTTTTTTTTCAAAATGGTCACTAGGTACCGTGTCAGATCTTTCCCTAACTAGAAAACATATAGCAACCCTTGCAAGCTTTGTTCACGGATGTCTAACTTAGCAGCACGAATGCAGAAAGCAACTTGTAAACAGACTGATCTTTGAAAATCTTCCATTTGTTTGTAAACTTGACCACTCTGTTTGGCATTTAGTCAAGAAGGGGTTGACATCCTTGGTTTTATATGTAAGAGTTGGTGAGAAAGGAACAGAAGCAGACAGTTGTGTATTAAACAGTTAGCCCGCAGGGAGAGAATAAAGTAGTTTTATGTGTGACTGTTGCTCAGAAAGGTTGAGAGTTGGGTGGTTTCACGTGCGAGAGTTGCTGAGAAAGAGAAAAAGAAGGTGTTTTTGTGTGCGGGAGTTGGTCAAGAAGTGAGAGAAGATGGTATTTTATGTGTGCTAGTTGTTGGAAAAGAAAAAAAATACGGGAGATTTACGTGTGTGTGTTGGTGAGGAAGGGAAAGAAAATTGTGGTTTAATGTGTAAAAACGAGAAAGAGGCTGGTGATGTTATGTGTAAATGTTGGCGAGAACGGGAAAGAAAATGCTCGTTTTATTGCGTCCTGGTTTGTGACAAGGAGAAAAGCTGAAAGTTTTCTGCGTGAATGTTGGTGCTGCAGGGGAAGAAAGTGGTAGTTTTATGAGTGAAATAGAGAAATAGGACTGTAGTTTTATGTGTAAATGTTAGCGAGAACATGAAGAAAACAGTAGTTTTCTGTATTACATGGGAGAAACAGCCGGTTAGGGTGATTGTTAGATAAACAGATGGAGGAATGGTCAGCTAGTTGTTTAGCCGGGTTAACCGATTTTTTGAAAACGTTCTTTGAATTTGTGAGTTGGGCGTATCAAGAGGACTGCAGACAAGTCGTGTCTATAAAATATAAGCTTCAAGTGGTACAATCAGCAATCAAATTTAGTCAATTTTTCTATTTTGTTTAAAAAAAAAAAAAAACCGTCTCAACACTATATATCACGGGTCCTAGTACCTCACCTCTGACTAGTCGATACATGATATGACTGTCAACTAAGCACCCACACCTAACATTGTGGGATAACACCTACCATAGCATGCCACTCTATGCCCAGGCACCCCAAATGGCTCTCAGTGACCCCTAAATCCCCTCGTGCTAATAGCTGATACAACTTTAGCGTTCGTTGATTGGCCGGTGTCCACTCCTAAAATATGACATCCGTCACTTTTCCTACTTCTTCCCTCTATACAAGTCATATCACTATATGTTCAGGCGAGCCAGATGACCCTTAAGACACCATGTAAATAGCTGATACAAACGTTCGGGGAGCGGCCGGCATTTATGATATGAAAACTGCCACTTTTTTCCAAATGTTTTCCTCTATTCAAGTCACACCACTATATGTCCAGGCGAGCCAGATGACCCATTAAACACTTCATGTAAATAGCTGATACAAGCGTTCGGGGAGCGGCCAGCAAATATGATATGACACCCGCCAATTTTCTATATTCTTCCCTCTATACAAGTCATGCCACTATATGTCAAGGCGAGCCAGATGACCCATAAGACACCTCTTGTATATAGCTGATACAATTTAAACCTTCGAGAGCGGCCGGCAACTATGACATGACACTCGCAACTTTTTCAGTTTTTCTCTCTCTATACGCGTCATACCACCCAATGTGTCCAGACGGCACAGATGCTTTTCACTGCTCTCAACACCAACAGACGTTTGTCTAACATTTTGAGACTGCGGACAACAACTGGTCTATTACTCATCTACATGAGACTGCTAGGGGTCCCTGGCCACTTACAAAGAGAAGGTGTCTACGTTTACCTTGTTTTCATGTGACATAATTTTAATACTTATTATCTTTAAATTATTTTTGTAATTTCATTGGAAGGGCTGTAACTTAATATTTATTATTGTTAAATTATTTATCTTAATTGTTTTTTTTTATAAAAAGGGACGTAACCTAATATTTATTTTCTTTAAATTATTTCCCTTAATGTTTATGAAAAGGAACGTAACTAAAAGTTATTATGTAAAGGGACATAACTTAATTTGTGTTATGAAACTATATTTTGTTGCTTTACCTCATTCACTAAGCATGTCCTTGTAATTTAGCATTTAAATAATATAATTTAAGCGTATGGTGATCTGTATAGTCTACTTATTATTTTCTATTCCACTTTTTTGAATTTAATTACTCGTATAAACAACAGCTATTCAAATTTTGTCCACCGGATAATAGACACCCAGAGCCTGCGTAGGGGAATTTATTAACAACAAATAATACTGCCATTAGTTTTCCGCTTTAACACACAAATTTTTATGTCGGGGACCTCAATGTCATGAGTATGTTGTCAAAGGGCGCCAACCTTGGGATTATGTTTATAGACACTAAAACATTACCCACCACTAAAATACATGAATCAATAACCAACAATACATCTAATGAACACTCATACATTTCAAAGGACTCGAACCCCCACACTTCCGGATTACTAAGTGCAACCCTCAAGTTTGTTTTTTCCTCTATCTGGAGGAAATCCTCAAGCGGGTGTTAAAAAATTTCCCACCACTAAAACACAGAAATCAATAATCAACACTGCATATAATAAATCCTCATTAACGTCATAGGACTCGAACCCAGCACTCCCAGATTACTAAGTGGAACCCTCAAGGTTGTTTTTTCCTCTATCTAGAGGAAATCCTCAAGCGGGTGTTAAAAAATTACCCACCACTAAAATACAGAAATCAATAATCAACACTGCATATAATAAATCCTCATTAACGTCATAGGACTCGAACCCAGCACTCCCAGATTACTAAGTGGAACCCTCAAGGTTGTTTTTTCCTCTATCTGGAGGAAATCCTCACCCGCCCGTAGGGATTCCTCAAGCGGGTGATGGTATTCTCAGGTGGGTTGGAGTATTTTCCTCTTTTTTCAATGTTGCGGGTTCCCTCCTGCGGGTGAGGGCGGGAGTATTTTCCTCTATTTTCAACGCTGCGGGTTATTAGTATAGCCTAAAGAGCAAAAAACCTTAACAAATGCGCCGGATTCTTTACCTATAATACTACTCCCGAAAGAATTAGTGTCATCGCTTGATTCAAATGTTTCATCAACATCAAGTTCAGGGGCAGAAACATACGAGTCAGACATACTTTTAGCGGTTCAGGTCACTATCTAAAAAAAATCAACAGTTTTCACTTAGACACCAAACACTGCCCGGCTCTCTAGCGTAGTTGGCTAAAACGGATTGCGCGGAGACCGGGGGACGAACTCCTTGTAGGTGACGAACTGCTTGTGGTTCGGGTTTAATCCCAGGAGTAGGCAGAAAAGCCACATTTTCTCCCAGATTTACGGTATTTACAATGGAATCAAGGCCGAAAGGTTGCGAAATTCATAATACCGAGCCTAAGGGTTAACAACTCATGGCTTCCGGATACTAAAACAAACAAACAAACAAACACTAGAAAGTCGCCATGTGTAAAACTCATACAGCAGTGAATATAAAAGAATCACTTTCTGTGTTTCAAAATAGGAAGTTTCTTTCGGTGTCGAGGCGAAACACGATCGGGCCGATGATCGGCCGTTCCGTGTTTTTGGCCAGACTACCGACGGCCGATAATCGGGCCGTCCGTGCTAACAGGGTTAAACCATGGTCAAACTTTAGTACTTTAGTATATTGTTGATGGCTACGGTTAAACAAGCCTCACACTGTATAACGGGAGACGTCGTAGTGTAGTGACTGTCACAAACCTCTGGTATGACCTTGCCGGTCCGTGGCTCGCTAACTAGGCCTATGACAGACAGACTAACCTTCAACATACACTGAACCCGAACGCACACAGAGCACACACGACAATCTTTATTGGAAGTACAGGTAATACATAGACAGTTGACTTCCCGCCGTGTGGCCACCTATTGCCTGGACCCTCTGGCTGAACGGGCTTTACAATCGCCCCGTCCCCAGTACGTGCGACAGGCAATCTTCTGGTGTACAAACCACAACCCGGCAGGATACGCTCTCTTCTATCGCCACGCTGACCCAACCAAACTGTCACAGTCTCTGTCTTAGTGCAGGGTCAGAGTGTCAAGGTTAGCCACTCTCTCACAGCACATATACATAAATACTCTACACAAGAACTATCCTATCCTAACACAAAACTGTACATAAACTATCCAGTCACTAACAGAAATATATCCTAACTCTAATACTATAACATAACTGTCTTGCTAAACGTCCTCTCTTCCTGACCGACGCACACCGAATGTCCCTTCTTTCTTCTACCTCGTGTCTCTTGACCCCGTTCCCCAGCTCAGTCCCAAAAGCAGTCATCGTGTTACTACAACACAGTTCAGTCTTTCTTGCTTTATCCTGAGCGCTGGTTTCGCCATGCGATCATAGAACGGACTTGACCAGTTACGGCCCTGACCTTTGTGTCAACCCTGGGGTGTCACGTCAACACCCCCACCTTACGGTGTGGTACACTGACTGTACTTGATAGGGTTGTGACATTCACCCTTCCTCTGAACTGATACTTCCTGACAAAGTCAAGTATCAGCAAAGCATGGCCTGCCATCATGTACAGTCATCTTTTTAAATTTTATCGTCAACATTTAGTTACCTAAAGAAAAAATAATAAGTCATGTACTTTTGGGTCAATCACCTAAGGACAAACTATCTGGCACATATTTAATGGGTATATACATTCAATGGGTAAGCTCCTCCCTAATGGGTAGAAATAGTATCAGCCCTTGACACAAATACGTCACTACTCATTACACTTTCAAATCATATGGGTAATGATATAAATAATAATTTGGGTGGACACTCAAATCGTCCGGGACCCAATTACACCTTACTTCACTTACTGTGCAAGTAAGACGCCACTGTATACACTCCCAAGCCGTTTAACCAACGACACCGTGATTTATAACAGTGGGCGTCATGGACTATCTCCACAAGACTTGTCCATGGTTGTGAAAAGGAGTCATGACCTGACTCCCCGACCTACAGTCGTATAATGTGTCCGCGAATCCGCAGTACCTGCCAAGACACAAATCACCCCATATGACCCACAGTGCAAAATAGGCAGAAAACAAATCTGTGGCCAGTTGGACACACTCCTATCCTCCAAGGATAGTGCTACTCCTCAAATGTAGTCTCCATATATGCAGTATTAGTTACAACATCATTAACTCTTCATGTGAGTGCCCTTGTAAAAGTACAATCTAACTTTCATTTAAATTGTCAATCATCAATTTTAGAAAGCAAAAAAAAAAAAAAAAAAAAGAAAAAAAAAAAATAATAAAAGAAAAAAAAAAATAAAGAAAATTTAAAGAAAATTTTGTTGTCACTGCTAAACTAAATTGTCAGTTATTTTAAAGTCTACTAGTTTACAAAACTATCTACTCATAATGCATTATTGTCTAACATATACTTTAACATTTACATTTAGTGCCCATAGGACACTCAGTTAATATTAAACTCATTGAAACTTTTAATAAAAGTAATGGATTTCAGATTAAGTTTCAAAAACTAAAGAATATTATTATTGCAATTTGAGAATACTAAAACAAAAATAATTGTAAATCCAACAATTAACATTACTTATGTAATTTACCAAAAATCTTTAGCAAAGGAAAGAAAAGAAAAAATCTTTGTAAAATCCACATGGATTGTCACACAAATAATTTTACACTGAAAATAAATAAGCAAAATACATATATAATAATTTCACAACCAAAATCATTACACTATATTCATTCCAACAAAACAATAAAATTTACAAATCGAAATAAATAAGCAAAATATACATGAAATAGTTTTCAAACTCAAAATTATTTCCCTTTTATAAATACCACCTCAAAAGTTACAAATTAAAATAAATAAGAAAAATAAATACCGATAAATTACTCATCATAGATACCAACGCAATAATTACAAATCAAAATAAATACGAAAAATAAATTTAGATAAATTACTAATCATAGATATCAACACAAAAGTTACAAATCAAAATAAATAGGAAAAATACACAAATAAAAATTGTGCAAACGAAATTGAATGAATAAACTTATCAATTCAAAACCAAATAATATACATGAAAGAAACATATACAACATATAGCACATACAGAACATATAAAATATATATAATCCATACAACATATATTATATTAAAGATGAACATAATAAGATTAACTTATAATATGACAATCACAACATAGACTTCTAGGCTCTACTGGCAAATCCGGACGAAGAATTAAAAAGCCTTGGACGACTTAGTCAGAGTTCTCTCCCTTGGCCGCACTCCCAACAGTGATCGGAAAAGCCAACGAAACAAAGAAGACAGTCACGTCGACATCAGGGCTGCCAATGCTTGGTTGTTTCCCCCAGATCTGGGTTTTTTTTTCGACGCTGCAGGACAAATCTGGTTTTTTTTTTGGGTGTGTTTTCTTTGTTGGTTTTTGCCGATTTGTATGCTTTAATGATCGATAAATTTGCGTGGTTAGGGGTAGGGGTTAGGTTTAGGGAGTAGGATTAGGGTTAGCGGTAGGGTTAGGTTTAGCGGTAGATTTGACAATTTTGATGCCGGATTTCCCTATAATCGCGCACAGTCCCATACACACACACAAACAATCGAGGGCCTCTGGATGCTGGTCAAACGCACAATTCGCCAACGATTGAAGGCACCAGCCGCACGCTATTGGCGACATATTTGGCAGAGATTCAGTGGCGCCACTCCCACAAACATCTGATTGTCGGCCAGTATTTCGAAATCCTACGTCAAAATTTTCACATCTAACCCTACCCCTAACCCTACCCCTACCCCTACCCCTACCCCTAACCCTACCCCTACCCCTACCCCTACCCCTAACCCTAACCCTAACCCTAACCCTACGTCTAACCCTAACCCTACCCCTAACTGTAACCCAACAACCGCATGATGACTACACAACCATTCACGATGCCTCACGCAACCGTACGCAGCCCTGCACGCAACCATATGATGACCACGCATCCCTTCACGATGCCTCACGCAACCGTACGCAGCCCTACACGCAACCGTAGGATGATAGGTAAGTGTGTCGTTTGTTTCGTTGTGGCTTTTCCGATCACTGTTTGGAGTGCGGCTAAGGGAGAGAACTCTGACTAAGTCGTCCAAGGCTTTTTATTCTTCGTCCGGATTTGCCAGTAGAGCCGACTTCTATTCTATACATTCATTCCCTTTTATTCCAATTACACTCTTCTTTCATACATCACATTTTCCATTCTGCTGAAGTCCTTAGAATGATCATCACCTCTATCTTCCTGTTGAGTAATCTTTTACGATTGTTCAGTTCACTGGTTTTAGGCTAGAACAGCACTTGTATACACAGCTACTTGACAACTGGATCTATGAAACTTGGTGTAGACTTCCGTTATGAGACAATTTCTAGTCATTCAGGAAGGCATGAATATATGACGACAATGTCTTTTCACACAGTCTTTAAATTTATGAAGTTACCAGATTGTCAGTTTCAGGATACAACTAGGCAATAAATAGTTTTACAGCCGGCTTAACAGGTCAGCCAGGTTGTTGCTGTTGCCCTTGATGTGTGTAGTTGTGACTTGGAAATCTCGCAGTGGTAGTGCCCATCTGGTTATACGATTGTTCTTTGGGGCACCAGACTTAATGACGAGCAATGGCTGGTTGTCTGTTTGTAGGACAACAGGTCTGCCCAAAACGTAACGGTTGAGTCTTGTCACACAGACAATCACCGCAAGACACTGCTGTTTCGACCTAACATAGTGTACCTGGGCTGGAGGCAACTTACTGCTCACACAGCAGTTCGGGTGTAACATCTCGCCATCACACTGCATCAGACATACCGCAACTGCCGTACCACTGGTATGATATCTGAGAACAAATGGTAATATGATATTAGACAGATTTAAAATAGAGAAACTGGAGAAAAGAGTCTTGCTTTTGGTGAAAGTCTGATCAAGTTCTCGGTTCAACTCAATTGTATTGGAATGCTCCCTTTTTAATAGTTTTGTGAAAAATACAGTTTCCTGGATGATGTTCGGGGTAAATTTGTTGTAATGATTGATGGGGTCGAGTAAGCTTCGGATCTCCTTATTGGTGGTGGGGTTTTGAAAATTCAAAATTTTGGGGAAATCCTCAAGATAAATATGTACTTTTGAGGGTTTTTCTGTAAATCCAAAATGTTGGGTTCCTTGAACATCAGATAATCTATGAGGCATTATTAATAAACATGCACATGTCAACAGTATACATTGCAATACCAAAAATAATATAGCATGTTTTATTTTGACCGGTTTGTTGATTACTGAAAGCAAATGATGGTACATTTGTGTACATCTGCCTGGTACATCAGATAGTACATTACCAATTTCAGCTTTCTGTGTAGATGTTTCTGAAATTTGTTTGTTAATCTTTGGTGTGAAGATTTGTTTGGTTGCAGGTAAGTGTTGTTGTACAGAAAAGAGAATATCTGTCGTATCAACAACATTAGAGTCAGGAATGACAGTTCTATTATGGAACTCCTCAACCACTAATTTGTCAGTTGGTTTAGAAGGGATTGGTAACAATTTTTCCGAGTAAACATTATCGGGAGAGATTTCACTTGATTTATTTGTGTAGAAATTCTCTGAAAGGTTTGTTTGAGTTGATGTGTTGACAGTTAAAATATTTTTCATACATCCACTTTCATTCACATCACTCTCTCTCACTGACTGCTGTCCAGTTACAACATTGCAAGTTATATTGTCCCTCTGCCACTCGATTATCTCACTTTCAGAGACATCCTTTACATTTTTACAGTTGCCAAAGATAATATCAGCAACAGGGTCTGCTTGCACTGCAAATTTTGTTCTACCTGTGCAGTGAGCTGATTTTAGATTGACCCATGCCAAATCATACTTTTCTTTCTTCCCTGAAAAGGTTCGACACACAATATTTTCACCCGTCAAATCACACGCATTCAGTAGACTTTCTCTTATACCAAAAACTGTCGACCCAGAATCCCGTAAAATTGTCACTACTTTTCCATTAACTACCCCTTTCGTGAACTTCAGCTGGCCATCGAAACTCGTTACAGCATTTGCATCCCCTATCTCACTGTGACCACAGGTCAAATTACCCTCTTCATTAAACTCTCTGTAGGTCTGGCATCCTGTGTCAGAGAAGTTCACAAGCTCAGCTGAATTTGCTGTAGGTACATCTGCCATACTCCCATCAGAGAACCTACTTCCAGAGTCACTGCCACTGTCATATATTTCTGCAGCCGCACTCTGATGCTGTCTTCTTCTCATCTTACAGTCTTTTTGTAAATGATCAATCGAGTCGCATAGTCGACACTGGATTGGGTAGTTTACTGAACTTTTCTCGTGCATTTCTTTCTCTCTCTTCCGAAAATGATCTTCATACTTTGGATTCTGCTCACACCACTGTCGTTGACCATGATCTCTTTTACACTAAAGGCATGTAACTATTGGACCTTTATCTCTTACATATCTGTAGCTCTTATACTCTCTTGAGTATTCTCCTTTCTTCTGAGTATATTGCTTTTTCCTGTATACAGGTTGTACTGCAGCTCCGTAGCTGATGTCTGCACCCTTATTGAAACTAAAAATGTTTCTGTGTGCATTCCAGTATGCAGCACCTGCATCTTCCATCTGCTTTACTGTTTCAGGTTTTTGTTCAATCAAAAACGTCTTCATGCTGCTCGGGACACTTGACAACACCTTGTCTCTTATCAAAAGATCTTTTAACAAATCGTATGATTTGTTCACTTTCGCCGATGTTACCCACTTGTCGAAAGTGGATTCCACCTCAGACATGTAATCCAGAAATGTCTGTTCAGCTTTAGGAATCAAATTTTTAAAGGTATTTCTGTAAGATTCCTCATCTAGGGAGAAATTTTGGAGAATTCTGTCCCTGACAAAATAATAATCCTCAAGTTTTTCAGTAGGGATTGTTTCTAGTAATTTCAAAGGTTCCCCCCCCCCCCCCTAGATGTTTTCGGTAAATCAGTGACCACTCTTTAAAAGGGACCTCATAGTGAGTAACCATACATTCAAAATTTTGTGTCCATGCAGATATGGAATCACCCTGTGTAAAAAATTTTATTAGGCCCTGGTACTTTTTGAACGAAGGTTCAGCAGCCTTTATCTCAGCCTTACGCATTTGCACCTCAGCATCTCTAGTTGCTTCTATCTCTTTGGCCTTTAGTTTTATCACCAGCCTTTCTTTCTCTAGGTCTGAATTGCATAACATCTCTTTGAGTCTCAAAGTAGCGGTGTGTTCTAGCTCTTTGTCCTTTATCAACAACTGTACCCTGTCTCTCTCAGCCATCGCAGATAACTCTTTGTCTTTTAATGCCGCTTGGGCTTCCAGCTCGATCTGCTTTAGTTTACTAGCGGCTTCTAGTTCCAATTTCTTGAGTTCTCTCTCGTCAGCTCTGTCTTTTCTCTCTTGAAGATCGGCATATTTCTTGTCTGCCCATTCTAGCGCCTTCTCGCCAGTCAGACCATTCTGTTTTGCCATCTCGATGAACTCAGATAGACTCAACATCTTAATTACAATAACAATGATCTTTCGTTCAAAATAATAATCAACAACCACTCAACAAATCACCTGACTAACCGTAGCTGCCACGAACAAAAATACTAAAAATTACAAGTGGCAAGCCCGGAAATCAGTGAAAACAATGCAAATAATTTAGCAACGTAATAAATTCAATACAATAATAATAATAATTATGGAACAATTTGGACTGTTCGATGCAGAAAAGGGATGGGTCACCGAAACTTATTCGTTACAATTTCTGAATGAGGGATGATGATGTGTGTGTGCAAAAAAAAAAAAAAAAAAAAAATTAACACAAAAATGAACAGCACTAGTATCACTACGTGGAAAACAATTTCACACACGAAAACACCTCGAAGAAATTTTTAATCTCTAAATCAGACGGTACACGCACGAACGATAACGTACTACTAGATAAACACTTATTGACAGGAAAGCACAATGATTGGACAATAACTATTTACAAACAAGACGCTACAAGCATATATCTTGACAATAGACCCGGCTGCACAACGAGTTGCAGACGAGACTAGAATCGCAATATAGCTGACACGTAATCTTATGTTAACCTAGCAACACTAGACAACTAGGGACAACACAAGACTAGCCCTGCCAACCACCCACAAAAATAACGTAAATGATGAATAGGACAGACGAGAAATGAGAAGGACAATGAACGGTGCCAGGGGCTCAAATACAATTGCGTAGAACCCTCGAGGGCTGGAGAACAGACCACAACAATACACCAAAAGCAAAACAAACTTATCTTCTCTCCAGTCCTTGATTCTTGGCCTCCCACAGAAAGAATGATGAGGATGATGATGATGACCGAGAACGACAGGCCTCGGTTGATCGGTGTCAGCAGCAACCACTCCACAGCACACAACCTTCCTCACACTTTTTACTGTCCGTCAGACTATTTCTCCTTTACGTCACTAACTTGTCACGACGCAAACGCAGCCCTATCACATTTAGTCATTATTAATTACATTCAGTCGGAACAAATACGAAAACGATAACAAACTATCACTTTATAGCGCTACGGGTGACCCAAGCCAACCCCGATGTCGCTATCAATTATTAAGAGTAGGCCCGGACAACGATGCAATATTTAAGAGAATTAACTCAGCAACGCCATCGCAAACTTACTCGATAGCAACATCAAAATTAAGGGATTAACTCAATCACGTTAGCCCTACAATAGTGAACGACAAAACAAAAAGAAAAATAAATCAGTCAGCTAAACATACAAACTAATCTATGTCTCCTATTTAGACAAATAAATACAAGCACATTGGGTTCACAATTAACGCGGACAACTATTCCTATCTAGCTACTACCATAGGACGAGCCTCCATAATCTGTCACAAACCTCTGGTATGACCTTGCCGGTCCGTGGCTCGCTAACTAGGCCTATGACAGACAGACTAACCTTCAACACACACTGAACCCGAACGCACACAGAGCACACACGACAATCTTTATTGGAAGTACAGGTAATACATAGACAGTTGACTTCCCGCCGTGTGGCCACCTATTGCCTGGACCCTCTGGCTGAACGGGCTTTACAATCGCCCCGTCCCCAGTACGTGCGACAAGCAATCTTCTGGTGTACAAACCACAACCCGGCAGGATACGCTCTCTTCTATCGCCACGCTGACCCAACCAAACTGTCACAGTCTCTGTCTTAGTGCAGGGTCAGAGTGTCAAGGTTAGCCATAAACTATCCAGTCACTAACAGAAATATATCCTAACTCTAATACTATAACATAACTGTCTTGCTAAACGTCCTCTCTTCCTGACCGACGCACACCGAATGTCCCTTCTTTCTTCTACCTCGTGTCTCTTGACCCCGTTCCCCAGCTCAGTCCCAAAAGCAGTCATCGTGTTACTACAACACAGTTCAGTCTTTCTTGCTTTATCCTGAGCGCTGGTTTCGCCGTGCGATCACAGAACGGACTTGACCAGTTACGGCCCTGACCTTTGTGTCAACCCTGGGGTGTCACGTCAACACCCCCACCTTACGGTGTGGTACACTGACTGTACTTGATAGGGTTGTGACAGTGACTAATAGCTAGTCTATGTATCCGGATGACGTGGGTCCAAATACAAAGCTGCAATCTTTTTTTTCCCTCCAAATTTCACCATGGCTCCTAAGTCGACCCAGTCTTAAGTCGACATCAGATGGTCATTGGAAGTAAAGGCAGTCGGTCTGATGTTGACCACATCACTCACAGAGTGCCAGTTGGTGTACTAAATAGAAGTCTAGCCCTATATGCCCAATACGCCTAACATCGTGGAAAAGGTGGTGAATGCACGCATTAAAGACAGTAATTCACAAGTACCGAAAGACGGTAATTCACACATACCATTAGGACAGTAATTCACACAGGCTGGGAAAAACAGTAATTCACATATGCTGGAAAGTAAATAATTCACACATGCTCGTCAAAACAGTAACTCTCACATGCAGTTAACAGTAATTAATAAATGCAGTAAACAGTAATCTATACATGCTGGAAAGACAGTAATTTACACATGCCATACAGACAGTAATTCACACATGCAGTAAAAACAGTAATTCTCACATGCGGTAAAGACAGTAAATCATACATGAAACAAACACAGTAATTCATGCCTGCAATAAACACAGTAATTCGCGCATACAGAAAGGGAAAAAAGGAGGAATAGGAGAAGACAGAGGAGAAAAGGAAGGAGGATGAGGAACCTGGTACACCTATGACTTCTTCTTTCTCTTTCTCTTCTTCTTCTTCTTCTTCTTCTTCTTCTTCTTCTTCTTCTTCTTCTTCTTCTTCTTCTTCTTCTTCTTCTTCTTCTTCTTCTTCTTCTTCTTCTTCTTCTTCTTCTTCTTCTTCTTCTTCTTCTTCTTCTTCTTCTTCTTCT
The DNA here is from genome assembly GCA_905116865.2 of Candidula unifasciata. NCBI lineage: Eukaryota > Metazoa > Mollusca > Gastropoda > Stylommatophora > Geomitridae > Candidula > Candidula unifasciata. Next base: position 208,523 of record CAJHNH020006290.1, on the reverse strand, counting down.
TCTTCTTCTTCTTCTTCTTCTTCTTCTTCTTCTTCTTCTTCTTCTTCTTCTTTTCTTCTTCTTCTTCTTCTTCTTCTTCTTTTTTTCTTCTTCTTCTTCTTCTTCTTCTCTTCTTCTTCTTCTTTCTTCTTCTTCTTCTTCTTCTTCTTCTTCTTCTTCTTCTTCTTCTTCTTCTTCTTCTTCTTCTTCTTCTTCTTCTTCTTCTTCTTCTTCTTCTTCTTCTTCTGCTTCTTCTTCTTCTTCTTCTTCTGCTTCTCTTCTTCTTCTTCTTCTTTTTTCTTCTTCTTCTTCTTCTTCTTCTTCTTCTTCTTCTTCTTCTTCTTCTTCTTCTTCTTCTTCTTCTTCTTCTTCTTCTTCTTCTTCTTCTTCTTCTTCTTCTTCTTCTTCTTCTTCTTCTTCTTCTTCTTCTTCTTCTTCTTCTTCTTCTTCTTCTTCTTCTTCTTTCTTCTTCTTCTTCTTCTTCTTCTTCTTCTTCTTCTTCTTCTTCTTCTTCTTCTTCTTCTTCTTCTTCTTCTTTCTTCTTCTTCTTCTTCTTCTTCTTCTTCTTCTTCTTCTTCTTCTTCTTCTTCTTCTTCTTCTTCTTCTTCTTCTTCTTCTTCTTCTTCTTCTTCTTCTTCTTCTTCTTCTTCTTCTTCTTCTTCTTCTTCTTCATCTTCTTCTTCTTCTTCTTCTTTGTTTTCTTTACGTCCACTTTTACCGCTTCCATTGTCGAGGGAACTATATGGTTCTGCTCCTTGCTCTTCTGGCTGTTTTGACCATGGACACATCGTGGTGCTGTAGAGTTTATCTGGTGTTATCTTCCCATATTTTTCTTGGTCTACCTCTTGCTCTACGTCCCTCTCCTCAGTTGGTATGTGTCGTGTATGTTATAACGTCATAAGTCATTCTCTCCAAGTGTGTAACACAGTTAAGTCATTACTTGTTTGAAGGAAGTGGGTTATTACGCAGAGTTATGGTGTACTGAAAATCAACAAGTTTTGGCAGCCTTGACATTCCCTTTTCCAGAATCTTCTTTTCTCGCCAAAACAAGCTATTGACATCAAACTGATGTTGTCTGGCCTTGGCCTTCTTTCTAGAAGTTTTGAAATGCATTCTTTTCATCATGTGACCCAACCTTATCGTACTAGTGAATACCTTGTTGACGTGCCCTATCAAAGCAAACGCAATTACACTAGTTTTCATAGAAGCTTCTATTGATGTCAGTTGTCAGTTTAACTACCATATTTGTGTACAATAGGATGATACAATCTGATGCAATCGAGATATTTTTAGAAAATCCCACGTGAGAACCTACCTAGTAAACAAGTTGAGGTGTACTAGAATATTCTAGAAGCAGACAAAGCGAGAAGAGAACAAATATCTAGCATTTCAGCATCTAAGTATAAATAGCGAGTAACAAAGCACTTCAGCAATTCTTCAGTCCACAAGACTCAAGAGAAGAGAGGCCAGTCACATGGGCTCCCAAGACAGCCTTCAGTGGTAGAGATGTTAGCCCAACACTAGAAGCCTTCAGTCTTTGAGACTCACAGGACGAGCGACTAGTCTGAATGATCCGCGATGCCAGCTCAACACTGGAAGCAGTGGAACCAGTCACATATTGAACCTCAAAGACAGTCACTGGAGAGCAGACATGACACGAGACATCGAGCTACAGAGACGACACACACGATACATGGATCCAATGAGAACAAATACACATTAGGAACACTATAGAGTCGACGATCAAGCCGTTAGTACCAAACAGCACTAGAAGCCAGGTGGCAGTTACAGACACTAGAATCAGTTAACAAAGTAACTACAAATAAAGAACAAAACGCGACCTCAAGAGTAAGAATACAACGCGAACCTACGAGAATTTAGCCTTAGAGAGAACACAGCGCCATTCAGAATATTATTGATGTATTTGTGTCATTGCTAAAGTATCACAATAAAGACAGTACAGACAAGAAGAGTTGTTTCCAGGCCTTTTGTATACAAGCATCAGAGTCACATGAGAAGCATGCAGATAGCAAGACATCATCCTCATCATCGCCACTATCGACACGACCATCTTTCTCCTCGTCTATAATCTTACAATCGACTCCTCCTGTAGCAAACTTAAAGACGAACCTGGGTGTGACAAGAACATACGCAACGAAGAAGAGAGCAGTGCTACAAGTGGGCAAACCATTTGATGTGTTGTCTTTGTATGTAATTTAGAATGGGTTCTGTGCCGACTTTCTCGCGTTTGACCTCATTCCTGATGTTATCTCTTTTGGTCACTCCTAGTCTTTCTCGGACACATCATTTCCATGGTTACTAATTTTCTTGTATGTTTTGTTGTGAGTGGCCACGCCTGACACTGGTAGCATAGGGTGGGAATCCATACGCTTTGTGTGAGATGTCTCTTTGTGCTGATTGGGATTGCCTTATGCTGTAAGAGGGGCGCTAGCTGTCCCGATACTTAACCTGCTTTACTGCATCGGATGTTTATTTCTTCATCCAGTTTACCATCTTCAGTGAGTGTTGTTCCAAGATATTTAAACTCAAGATGTCTGTCTAATATATGTAGGCTCTAGTGCTATGTTTAAATCCTGCTTCTTTCTTCTTATTGACATTACTTTTGTCTTATCGATGTTGATTCTCATATTATTTGATTTACATTCTTCACTGACTAATGTTAGATGCTGTTGTACATTCATGGCTGTATCTGCAATCAAGGCTGTCATCAGCAAAGAGTAATTTGTTGATGTTACTAATATTTTCGTCCCTGAGATTGGTATCCTTGCTGATCTGTCAATGTAGGTGATAAACAGAAGTTGTGATAAGACACATCCATGTACTACTTCAAATGTTACTTTGAATAGTTTAGATGTTCCCTATTTTTTTCTAACTACGCTTCTACAATCGCTATTTAGGCTTTTGTAAACTTCAATGAGGTGTTCACTTACTCCATATCGAGCCATTACTTTCTATAGTTTTTGTCTATCGACCGTGTCGAAAGCTTTCTCCTGGTCTAAAACTGCTACAAATAAGTTCTGACCATGTTCGATGTTCTTTTCTATTCAGTTTAAGTGTGAAGATTTCATCCTAGAAGCTATTATTTCTTCTGAAATACATTTGTTCTCCTGTCAACTGTGGTTCTATCTATTACTTGTCGCAGCCTCGTTATCTTAGCATATAATTTCCCAACATGACTTGAAAGAGAGATGATTCGATATTGATTTCATTCTCGCGTGCGTCTTCCACAATGGTACAACTACTGCATGTTGCCAGTCAATGGGAAAAGTTTGTTGTACCCATGCCGCATGGAAAATTCTATAGAGCCATCTAATGTTGCTTTCACCTGCTGCTTGGATTATTTCTGTTTGTTTGTTTGTTTTAGTATCCAGAAGTCATGAGTTGTTAACCCTTAGGCTCAGTATTATGGATATCGCAACCTTTTGGTATTGATTCCATTGTAAATACCATAAAATCTGGGTGAAATGAGGCTTTCCGGCCTACCCCCGGGATTGAACCCGGACCACAAGGAGTTCGTCACCCGGTCTCCGAGCAATCCGGTTTAGCCAACTACGCTAGAGAGCCGGGCCATTATTTCTTTTAATAGTCTATCAGCCCCGGTAGCTTTATATTTGGGGGACTGCTAAATGACTTCAACTACTTCAGAATTAGTATATCAGGTTCTATCACTGAGAGAAAGTTGGAATAAGACCATGTTTGGATTATATTGATAGTCAAAGATTGAAATTGTTCGGCCATATAGTGAAATTCAGCTAGACCAGGCTGCAAATTAGTTGTGTGTTTTTTTTTCTCAGTAGAACATTTGGGAGAAAGGCGAGAGGAAGGCCAAGAAAGAGATGGATAAATGGTGTATCTGATATCCTCAAAAGATGAATAAATCCATCACTCAAATCACCCGAGAAGCGCAAGACTAACATAGAAAACCACGACACTGGGCTGTAACATGGTATCAATGAGACGACAGAAAAAGAAAAAGAAGAGGTAGAAGAGGAGGAGAAGGAGGAGGAGGAGGAGGATGATGAGGAGTAGACGACGTCGAGGAGCTTGTATCTCTCTGCTGAAATCAAGAGCTCCAACACCAAGATCACAGAGTATAAAACGCCGTTAATACGTGTTGAGTTCTTGAGGACGCTCATAGCAGCAGATGGAAGATCTTTCACTGAAGTTATGTGTAGAATAGCTCAAGCAAAGGCGGTGCTTTACCAAATTCAGACTAATCACAGACAGACAGACAGGCAGGCAGACAGACAGACTGACAGACATACTTACAGACAGACTTACAGACAGACAGACATAGAGACAGACAGACAGACAGATTAAATACAAGTGATTTCGGAGTTAGAGAGAAGCAAAGGATGCACAAAGGTCGGGGAAATTAGGTTAACAAAAATAAATGATAAAAGTGACCATGAATAAATTAGATGATAGTAAACGTTTTAAATTCCAATGAATTGAGCATTTTAAGCTTTTAGAACCAATTGATAAATCAAGGAAAGAGCTGCGAAAGTTATCCAAATGAAAAACAACTGAAAATCAACATTGTATGTGGCAGTTACTGTTTATTCATCTATTCCTTCATCACTATTGTATGTACTGTGGCGTTTGTAGGACTGTATTCGACGGTCGGGATTTATACACCATTTCTGTTGATGTCCCTTTTCTGTGTATGTTGTCCGGGTTCTGGTCACTAGAAAGAAACATTTACTCATGAATTATGTTTATGCGACAATTACAACTTTTTAGGTTCACTGAACGAGGTTCAATGAACGGTGTTTTAATTAGGGCTGTACCGAATAGGGATTTTCACTATTTGGCCGAATACGAATAACGGGACCAACTATTCGGCCGAATACGAATGCGAATACGAATAGTGTATAGTGTATAAAATGTATCTAAAAAAAAAACACACACACACACACACTCACACATTCATAATGTTAAATGTACGCTGAACTTTTACTTCACATAAAGTAGCACAGAATAGTCATCTTCTTCTTTAGCATTCTGAGCTCTTGAGGTTTACTGCTGCAGATATCACTCATCTCCATTCATCTTTCTGGCTGACCTTCTCTTCACAATTTGTGACACCAGTTGTTTGCAGGTCTGGCTGGACATTATCTCTGGAACTTCTTTTGTGTGTGTGTGTGTGTGTGTGTGTGTGTGTCTGTCTCGTGGTCCACGCCTATTCCTCTCTCAGGTGTATACAGTTTTACTTCTCTGTCATCTGACATGCTTTCAATATGCCATAACAATTTTAGTCTGTTAGCTCTCGTGATGCCAGTGATCAATGGTGATTTAAACAGATTATGTATTACATTGTTGCTTCTCATTCTCCATTCCCCGCCATTAGCATATTTGATGGCTCAAAAGATTTGTCTTAAGACTGTTTTCGAAAACCTGTAATAAGGTCTCATCTCTTTTATTTCTGCACTGTTTTAGAGCCATATAAAACGACTGGTCTTATCAACGTTTTATATATTTTAATCTTGATGTTGCAAGACAGACACTTTGACTTTAGCAGATGTTGAAGCGCTTAGTATTCTTTATTTCTAGATTGTATTCTAGATTGTATTTCTTCTCTCAGCATGCTGGAGAAGTTGAAGTTTGCACCCAAGTACTTTTAAGTTTTCGTTCGTTTGATTTTCATATTATCAACTTGGATATGGCCAGAGTTTATATTCTTTATATGTCTAGTTAGTATTTGTACAGAATAGTAAACATTTAAAAACATTTTATGTTTTGCATCCTTCAGTCAGTCTGTGGTAACTAATAACTAGGAATGAAAGAATCTTAAATATTATAACAAGTAACTAAACTTGGAAACTGTAACTGACAGTTTAGTGCAGGAAAGCTGCATTAGCTTTCTACAAAACCAATCGTTCCATGTTGTCAGCATTAAGGCCATGTATGCAGAAGCGAATTTAAGGTAACTATTATTCGTATTCGGCCCGACGGCAACTATTCAGCCGAATACCGAATAGTCAATAGGTCCACTATTCGGCCCCAAAGCGAATACGAAGCGAATATTCTGTGCAGCCCTAGTTTTAATGAAGTAAATCTGAGTCAAATATTCCTTTTGTAAGGCTTTTACGATATCTACAGTACAATCAAATAGGCCAATCAATCAAATTCATCGTTAATAAGGAGATAGAAATTATTATCGTCCTTCAAGAATGTCCAAGGTACAACATATCAAGTCAGAACTTTTGGCCAAGAGAAACATCCGTGCAAACTAACCTTTGGCCAAAAGAAACATTGGTGCAAACTAACCTTGCCCAAGAGAAACATCCGTGCAAACTAACTTTTGGCCAAGAGAAACATCGGTGCAAACTAACTTTTGGCCAAGAGAAACATCGGTGCAAGCCAAACTTTACGGGTCGCTAAGAAAACTGCAAAAGACAGTGAAGTTTATTCGAGAGACAACATTGCACGTGTAGATTATCTATTTCCAGCGAATGAAAAAAAAAAAAAAAAAAGAAGAAGAAGAAGTATAACCCATTTTGAATATTTGGGTTCCGCGGTAATTAACAGTAGCGACTGTTTAAAAGAAAACCTAAAAAGATAAGCTTTAGCAATGCAGGTGCTAGAAAGTAGGAAGAACCTATGACGTAACAGCAGCAAGCTGGTTAAAATACAAACGTTGAGATCATACATCTTTTCCCCGGCAACTGATGTGTGTGAGTTATGAACTGTCACCCAGTCTTTGAAGAAATAAATCGGAGCTTTTGAACTGAAATTCTAAAGACAGATTCTGGGAATACTGTGCTCGCTCCAAGACAAACATAAACGTCCAGCATAATTAGAACGCTGAGGAGAATTGGCTCATAAACAGCATCCTATACGGAAAGTTGAGGTATATTTGCCGTGTTTAACGTCCTGGTTGCTTGGAGAAAACGGCGATCGAGCGTGCAGTTTCAGGAGAACGTGGTAGAGGCCAAGCTCTGGAAAAGTATATGCAAGACATCGTCGATGTATTAACTACGAAAGCACATAGGATTGGAGAACTGGCGAGAGATACTTTCAGGCGTGCCATGAAAGTAGCTATGAGCTGTGTATGACTTGCTGAGTGACAATGATGTTTATTGCTACTTGAGACTGTTGGTCTTCATGCAATGAAAAGTGTGTTTGAACAACTTTAGAGAAATATCTTGTTTTATATATTTACAATACGTCATTTGAATTCATCATCATCATAAAGTGCGTGCCGACCGGCGAAGGGCTCATTGCGACATCTTCAGGCGTATTGGGCATTCAGGGCTTGACCTCTATATTCAAGACAAAGGCATTCGTTGGGTGATGTGGTCAGCATCACGCCGGCAGTTTTTACTTCCCAGGACTGTACCTGGTACCAAATTAAGGCTGGTTCGACCTGGGGAACCAATGTCATTATTTGACAAAAGTCCGGTTCCGTCAGGACCCGAACCTACGACCCTCGGATCTCCAGGCAAGAGTCTAGCCGCTACACCACTGCGGCCAATCTAGATTATGTACCCTAATGTATTCACGCTAGTTGATAGCGTAGGGCTTAGACGTTCGCCTGCCGGTTAAAATGTCTTTGGTTCGAATCTGTATCGATCATACTTTTCAAAACTGTCCTTGGCCTCAAGTCGAAGGAGTCTAAAATGAATGCCAGGGGATGTCATTGAAAATAAAGGCGGCTGGTGTGATGTTCAACGTATCGTCAATCAAGTGCCGCTCAAAAAAAGCTGCAGCTCTATGTGCATCACAAGGTCGAAGATGGATAGTGAACTAATCTTTCACTAATTTTAAATGGATGAATTTACGTATGCTATCTGATCGGATAAGTGTGCTATGTGATGTGATAAGTGTGCTATGTGGTGTGCTATATGGTGTGATAATTGTGCAATGTGATGTGATAAGTGTCCTATGTGATGTGTTAAATGTGCAATGTGATGTGATAAGTGTGCTATGTTATGTGATAAGTGTGCAATGTGATGTGATAAGTGTGCTATGTGATGTGATAAGTGTGCTATGTGATGTGGTAAGTGTGCTATGTGATGTGATAAGTGTGCTATGTGATGTGGTAAGTGTGCTGTGTGATGGGATAAGTGTGCTATGTGATGAGATAAGTGTGCTATGTGATGTGATAAGTGTGCTATGTGATGTGATAAGTGTGCTTTGTGATGAGTTAAGTGTGCGTTCATTGGGCTTCTAGGTAGGACACTAGTAGGAAACTACGAACGTATGATGTGTTCCTTGGGACTCAGAGAGTTAAATTGAAAGTGAGGTATGTTGTGTGATCCATCCTTCGCTCTGTAGTCCATTCCTTGGCGTTGGTAGGCATAACTGTCCACAACCTTGTGTTTTTGTGTTTTCAGTCAGTTCTGACACAGATTGTCTTTCCCGCCATGATGCCAAACTGTTCAGCATCTTCACTCTCAGTATCCCTCTGCCTCTTTCCCCCTCTAACTTTCAGAAAGGCACGATGTACCCCAGTTTTCTCATGTCTATTAAAGTTTGTTGCATTTCCTTTACAGGACGTTGCAGAACCAACCCCAACATTTGTCTTCTTCTTCTTCTTCACGTTCACGAGCTGTAAACTCTGGCGGCAGGTTCTGGTTGCTCGTCCACTACTGAACTGCAGTCCTGCTTCAGAACCTGAGTGTTGCGTGTGCATCAGTTTTACAGATCTCATTCTCTTGAATACAGACTGTTGGTTTCTTGCCTCTCCGGCAGATGCACTCCGACTTCAAAGGAAGCTCCCCAATTAGTCGACTCTTACGACATGCTTTTGGGGAGGCAGTGGGTCTATTCTTGTTTTCCCCACAATGGGGCCCCGGAACCCACACGGGGGACTGGGCATTCATAAAGTTCAGTTCTGACCAGCATTAGTTTTCAATTCCTACCTATTTACCAAATAAGACATCTCATATACCAATATGTATATTCAAATGTATAATTTAGACTACAAGATGAGTCAATGCCAATAACATATCATATTGACAAATTTAAACAGTTTAAACACATGAAGGAGATTATCTTTCTTATTAATAAAAAAAATTTTCAACTTATCTTCTTCTTCTTCTCATTCACCAGCTGTAAACTTCAGCGGAAAGTTCTGGTTGTTCGTCCACTTCTGGACTGCAGTCTTGTTCCAGAACCCGAGTGTTGCGTGTGTATACGTTTTACAGATCTGACTTTTAAATGCAGACAGCTGGTTCATTGCCTCTCCGGCAGATGCACTCCGACTTCACAGAAAGCTCCCAATTAGTCGATTCTTACAACATGCTTCCAACATTTGTGTTTTAGTTGTGTTGGTTTTCCTAGGCACATTTTTTGTCCAGCAGTTTGTCAAAGCCCACTGAACGGTCAGCTCTCGGTGCCACTGTCGAAACCAACCAAGACATAATGTCCGCAGCTGGGATCGAACACGGCACCTTGGCATTAAGAAGCGGGTTCGCAACGCCAAGGCCACAGACGCCGACTAAGTAGACTAGAGGAGTATATTGTGATGTCTACATTTTTACAATATGATTCGATATCTATACAATATGAAAGATGTCAATATTAACATAGACATTTGGGAGAGAACAGCAGCAGATCGACTTCTTTGGAGGCAGACAGTGAAAGACGGACCATTGCAGTTTGAAAGAGATCAAATGCATGAAATGAAGTTATGCTTGAAAAAAAAAACAAAAAAAAAAAGAAAAGAAACCAGGACATCTATACGAGGTGGTGGGGAAGGGGAGGGAGCTGTAGGAGTTTTGTTTCCTAAACGTAATAATGAGTCCCCCCTCCAAACCCCTCCTCACCCATAGAAACTGGGGGGTGGGGGTGGGGGCATGGGGGGGGGGGGGAAGGGTGCGTACCCAAGGTGCTGTCTCCCATGTTCTGGAGTTTATTCTTGCTTCTGACTGTGTCTGTTCAATTTTCCAGCTAAAGATTCTTGTCTTTACTGTTACGTTGTTAAAGAGTTTTGTCACAACTTTCTATATGTAAGTCTTGCTGTTGCAGGTCACAGTTATATGTTGTCATGTGTGTGGCAGGCATGTCTTGATGCCAGCAATTCTCTGACAGAGATGTCATCTAATCAACCATGTGGTAGAGATTTTAAGAATGAAATGAGAATATATAAATGTGTGAGCAAACCTTGGAGGAGCAGGCCACCATGCCGTTAAAGCAGATGCACCGTCCTTCTTTGTCCAAAGCCTCCAAATGGCGGTACCATTTCTTTCTGTAGTAGCATCCCCTTGGAGCGCTTCCCGCTCTTGCTGCATTAGACGGAAGGCAGGAGACGAGATTAACCCTTCAAAACTTACATGGACAATGTTAGCAATTATAACAAGGGATGACACATCGCTTGCAGAGATGGCCCTTGGCTGGTAATTATGGCATTAGATGACATACTGGTTACAATTGGGGGGGTGGGGGGAGGTGCGCTGAGTGGTCTGGAGACATGGAATCCGCCGAGAGTGTTCGAGGTTTAGAGTTCAAGCCTCGGTAAAAGCTGAGATTTTTTATTACGTGAACTTTTAGTAATTTCTCCTGGTGTCGCATAACAGATTCGACTCCCCTTCCACAATAGACTTTCTCACACACAGTCTGGACACCCCCATATAAAATGGTGTATCTATAATCGAATCTCAGTTCTCAAATATTATTCGTCTGCATGGTTGAGTTTACCTTAAAGGGAATTGTATATATATATATATATATATATATATATATATATATATATATATATATATATATATATATATATATATATATATATATTTGTGCTCAGTGCCTGTATGTGTTTGCGAGAAAAGGTAAGAAGGATGATAAACGCGAATCTCTCTGTCTACGATCAGCTTCGACGTAAGTGGGTAGAAACGCCGGAGTGAATGCACTTTCGGCTGAAAGTTCTTCGTAAACTCTTCCAGCCTGCGTTCTAAACATATTCTGATCGATCAATCCACCTGTCTAGAGTGTAATTAATGTCTTGAGAAACTTGTATGATCTGATATGATCTTTAAATTGGTCTCTTAACTTGATGAGCTGGTTGACCGTTGAGAAAGGGCAGCGCTATTTTAGAAAAGCATGACGTCACATCCGCCGTTGCTAGGAGCGATTGTAACCAAAACAAGCTCAGCGTTTGAAAAAGCTTTTAGAGTCTATTCTTCTATCTTGTCTTAATATCCACCTCATCTACTTTATCTTTCCAACTAGTGAAGTGGGAATATATAGAGGGATGGGGACTGATAGAGATCTGACTGGCTTTCGCTACGAAAAAGGATTCAGAAACAGTTGGAGTCAATCCTTGAACCCCGTGAGGCTTGAAAGGAATGTTTTGGACATTCAATAATAAGGGGCCATTATTTCGGAAGAGTGCCGTTTGTCAATAATAAGGAGCCATTATTCGGAAGAGTGCCGAAACGTTGGACTAGCGCTGGTGCTCACTCTGAGGTACTGTAGCGGCTCCCGAGATGTATAAAGTCAACCTTTATTGTGTAGACTAACCCACCTTTACCTCTGAGTATTTATGGAGAGTGGGTGGAGTGTGATTAGCAGGGTACATTAGGTGAGGTTTGCTCATGTGTGTTGCCTTGTTGATTACAGGATGTTTGAAGATCCTCCGAACTTCTACCCCCGCAATATTGCGGCCTGAAATAGCCGTTCCGGGAGCAGTCCAATTAAAAATATGCCGGCTCCGTATAACGAAACAAATGATCTAACAGGGTCTCAGCGATATGTTACTTGCGGACCTGTTTCTTATTGTTTCTGATTACCTGACAATTCTAAGAGACGCACGCAACACTGCAGACGATAATAGCGACCGTTGACACTTTCCATTGTCGAACTTTCTGCCGACGAACAAATCGCGGCAAATCTAGGATCGGTTTGGAAAAACGAAACAAATGCTCTAACAGGGTCTCAGCGATATGTTACTTGCGGACCTGTTTCTGTGACTATGCCTCACCGCCGACCGTATCCCCCAGGGGTTAAACTAGATGGCTGGGACTCACGAGCGGCAGCTACCGCATCTCCTGCAACTTCAATTACTTTGCTCGTGAGTCCCAGGCACCTAGTTAAAGGGGATACGCTCGGCGGTTAGTTTAATCGCGTTTTGCGCACGCCGACTAGTCTGACATCTACCGCTGCTAAATCCTCAATCGGAATAACAGTATTTCTATTCTGCGTGGGAGCGCGGGGTCTACCCGCCATATTGCTTTCATCGTCTGTAGTGTCTCGAAATTGTCAAGGGTCGCTTTTATCGTCTGCTAGTATGGTCTGCAGAAAACGCTTGACATTGTCACCGGTCACTTTTATCGTCTGCTATTATCGTCTGCAATGTTGCGTCTCGTGACACTGTAAGGTACTCCTAGTTTTGCCGCAATTTGTTCCTCGGCGGGAACTCCGACAAGTCCGTATTTTTAATTGGACTGCGCCCGGAACGATATTTCAGGCCGCAATACTGCGGGGGGTAGAAGTTCGGAGGAGAGCCGATCCAGCGTATGTCTGAGCAGTAGTCTTGTACTCCAGTCAGTATTGGCGTGCCATTGTCGCCTACCGCAGGCCGTTTGTGAAGTCGACGCCAGCAAGTCTCTGAGAAGTCTTGGTCGTAGGGAGAAGAATTTTTATACAGTCATTCCGGGAATTAGGGAGTCGCAGAGATTTACCATTTGGAATACAAAGGAGCTATAAGATCTGGCGCAGATAAGTTGCTAGCGCTAAGGCATACCATGGCAGCCTCAACTGCCTGGCAGGCTGATGCATTATGCCTGGGGATGTACGTCATCCAGAACGGTCTTGTGTAGCAATCTCCAATGTTGCTTTGCGGATGCCAACATAATTAAGAGCAGTCTTGAGAGGGTCCTTATAGCGCTTTTTTTTGTCCTCCCTGGGACCTCTTTCCTTGCTGAAGCTTGCCATAGATAACTCTCTTTGGGAGGCGATATTCTGGCATGCCGGCTAGGTGACCAGCCCGATGCAGCTGATAATCCTTCAGTGGCGTGTCGGTGCTAGGTAGGTTAAATGGAGCGGTAATGTTAGTTCACGTTGCTTTTTGCAAAGGTGTTGTTGCCTGCCACGATAACTTAGGGATTACATTGATGATACAGGAGGATGTGATGCATGCAACGATGACGTAGGAATTACAGTTATGACTTTAGATCTGCAAAGGTGACGCGAGTCTTGCAATGATGAAATATTATGCTTTTTATTGCAATGATGAAGTGAGATTATGCTATTATTTTCAATGGTGACGCGAGATAATTCTTGCAATAATGACTTATATTGCTTTGTAATTATGAGATAATTCTTGCAATAATGGCTTTTAATGGTATGTAATTATGAGATAATTTTTGCAATAATGACATTGTGCTTTCAATAACGAGCTGAAGCTTTAATGAAGAAAATGATGCTTTCAAAAACCACTTGATACTGGCAAAATTGAGCCGTGTAATGACTCAGACTTGCCGTGAAGATGTGAGATGATGTGTTTCTTGGATCAGACTTGCCGTGAAGATGTGAGATGATGTGTTTCTTGGATCAGACTTGCCGTGAAGGTGTGAGATGATGTGTTTCTTGGATCAGACTTGCCGTGAAGATGTGAGATGATGTGTTTCTTGGATCAGACTTGCCGTGAATATGTGAGATGATGTGTTTCTTGGATCAGACTTGCCGTGAAGATGTGAGATAATGTGTTTCTTGGATCAGACTTGCCGTGAAGATGTGAGATGATGTGTTTCTTGGACCAGACTTGCCGTGAAGATGTGAGATGATGTGTTTCTTGGATCAGACTTGCCGTGAAGATGTGAGATGATGTGTTTCTTGGATCAGACTTGCCGTGAAGATGTGAGATGATATGTTGCTTGCAATTTTGACACAAGATGATGTGTTGATGTCAGCAATGAGTGAAAGCTTGAGAAAATGACGGGATGTCTGTTTTCTGTTTATCGGAGGGCCTAATTGTGTTGTTCCTGTTTTAAGCATGGCTGTGATATTTGCGGTTTCTTTTCGGGCGACTTCTTTTGATATGCTGCTGGCAGTGATAACGCGAACGTGCTAAGGACGACATGAGGCTGGCTGTCAAAACATGGGGCTGTCTGTCAGAACATGGGGCTCTCTGTCAGAACATGAGGCTGTCTGTCAGAACATGAGGCTGTCTGTCAGAACATGGGGCTGTCTGTCAAAACATGGGGCTGTCTGTCAGAACATGGGGCTGTCTGTCAGAACATGGGGCTGTCTGTCAGAACATGAGGCTCTCTGTCAGAACATGGGGCTGGCTGTCAAAACATGAGGCTCTCTGTCAGAACATGGGGCTGGCTGTCAGAACATGGGGCTGGCTGTCAGAACATGGGGCTGTCTGTCAGAACATGGGGCTGTCTGTCAGAACATGAGGCTCTCTGTCAGAACATGGGGCTGGCTGTCAAAACATGAGGCTCTCTGTCAGAACATGCATGGCTGTCAGAACATGGGGCTGGCTGTCAGAACATGGGGCTGTCTGTCAGAACATGGGGCTGTCTGTCAGAACATGAGGCTCTCTGTCAGAACATGGGGCTGGCTGTCAAAACATGAGGCTCTCTGTCAGAACATGGGGCTGGCTGTCAGAACATGGGGCTGTCTGTCAGAACATGGGGCTGTCTGTCAGAACATGGGGCTGGCTGTCAGAACATGGGGCTGTCTGTCAGAACATGAGGCTGTCTGTCAGAACATGAGGCTGTCTGTCAGAACATGGTTCTGACTGTCAGAACATGGGGCTGACTGTCAGAACATGGGGCTGTCTGTCAGAACATGAGGCTGACTGTCAGAACATGGGGCTGACTGTCAGAACATGGGGCTGACTGTCAGAACATGGGGCTCTCTGTCAGAACATGGGGCTGGCTGTCAGAACATAGGGCTGTCTGTCAGAACATGAGGATGTCTGTCAGAACATGGGGCTGTCTGTCAGAACATGAGGCTGTCTGTCAGAACATGGGGCTGACTGTCAGAACATGGGACTGACTGTCAGAACATGGGGCTGTCTGTCAGAACATGAGGCTGTCTGTCAGAACATGAGGCTGTCTGTCAGGATATAGAGATGTCTGACAGGACATGAGGCTGACTGTCAGAACATGAGGCTGTCTGTCAGGACATGAGGCTGTCTGTCAGGATATAGAGATGTCTAACAGGACATGAGACTGACTGTTAGGATATAAGGATGTCTGACAGGACATGAGGCTGGCTGTTAGGATATAGAGATGTCTGACAGGACATGAGGCTGTCTGTTAGGATATAGAGATGTCTGACAGGACATGAGGCTGACTGTTAGGATATAAGGATGTCTGACAGGACATGAGGCTGGCTGTCAGGACATGAGGCTGTCTGTTAGGATATAGAGATGTCTGACAGAACATGAGGCTGACTGTTAGGATATAAGGATGTCTGGCAGGACATGAGGCTGGCTGTCAGGACATGAGGCTGTCTGTCAGGACATGAGGCTGTCTGTTACGATATAGAGATGTCTGACAGGACATGAGGCTGGCTGTTAGAACATGAAGCTGTCTGTAAGGATATAAAGATGTCTGACAGGACATGAGGCTGTCTGTTAGGATATAGAGATGTCTGACAGGACATGAGGCTTCCTGTTAGAACATGAGGCTGTCTGTAAGGACATGAGGCTGTTTGTCATAATATAAGGATGACAGTCAGGACATGAGACTGTCTGTCAGGACATGAGGCTGTCTGTCAGGACATGAAGCTGTCTGTCAGGACATGAGGCTGTCTGTCAGGACATGAGGCTGACTGTCAGAACATGTGCCGTTCCCTCTTTTCCACTCCCTAATTGCAATGCGGCCAGGGGGCTGAACTCCGGCGTACTCCATAATAAGTGGCCGTAGTTTTAAGGTGAACCGGTTTCTGACACCTACCATATGGACACCGGATCTGCAAGCAAACCTCATTTCCATCTCTGCACCAGCACCTGTTGCAAGAGTCGGGGGTACTGTCCTGGTGGTGATACAATTGGTCCCCAATCTGACATGGAGCAAACCTTTTGTCAATCTCACGGATACCTGATTAAAGAAGGGGACATTGACCATTTAGAACTGAAGTTTTAAAGAACTGTATTGCTTATCCCACACTTACTGCGATTTCGAACGGGTGTCCGCACAGACAGACGGACAGACGGACAGACGGACAGACGGACGGACAGACGGACAGACAGAAAGACAGAAAGACAGATAGACAGATAGACAGATAGACAGATAAACAGATAGACAGATAGACAGATAGACAGATAGAGAGATAGAGAGATAGAGAGATAGAGAGATAGATAGATAGATAGATAGATAGATAGATAGATAGATAGATAGATAGATAGATAGATAGATAGATAGATAGATAGATAGATAGATAGATAGATAGATAGATAGATAGATAGATAGATAGATAGATAGATAGATAGATAGATAAATAGATAAATAGATAAATAGATAGATAGACAGACAGACATTCTTCCACACTGCTCCAACCATTATTCAGACATCCACGAATCATCCCCAAGACATTGAAACTACATCTTCTATTAACACAATTGTCTTCTACGACTTTTGGTAAGCAACTGACCACGAGTCCAGCTCGGGCTTCCCCTCGCTTACTCGACCAGCCCCAAGTATCTCGTGCTGTCACTTGTAAGTAAAGTAAAGATCCCTTTTCACGCCTTTCGGCGCATCGGGCATATAGGCAGAGCGTCCCATATTTTTACAGACCATAAGCACTCTGTGGGTAATGTGGTCAGCATTACGCCGGCTGTCTTTACTTTCCCAGGACAGCCCATCCTGGTACCCATTTTAGGCTGGGTCGACCTGCGACGTTCCATACCACGATAAAAATCGACGCTGCCTGCAGTGGGTTTCGATCGCGGTATGCTGGCTTACGAGTCGGACTCGCAACGCCTTAGCCACGGACGCCGCGCTGTCACTTGTAGCATGGACAATCTGCTTGCCACAATGTACGCGTGGAGACTATGCAAAGCACCTCATCACAGTGACACATTTCATTTTATGTAAAGATTTTGAGACCAGTAGAGCAAAGACAATATGAACAAAAGTATTGAACGTCTCCAGATGCGTCTGAACAGTAAAAACACAACTAGACATTAAACACTGCATCTCTGAGGGCCATCAGCTCTGACATCCCCTGCTAGTTTCGTTGATGCGCCTTTGAGCTAGTGTCCAAGGTTCACCATGGGGACGTGTGGCAGGAGTCTGCATGGATGAGGATACGTAATACCAGCCCCAAGCCATGTGGTTCATGAGGTGAGGTACAGAGAACTTATACCAACTGCCAAGGGATTTTTTACGTGCGTCTAAGCAATTCTGGAACCCACATTACCGAGACGGACAGAAAGGCCGACAGACTGGCAGACAGACAGACAGTAAGCACACAAAAAAGCACACTTGTGCGTAATAGGTATGTAGCGATATTGACTTACTTGCATCATAACACGCCATCCTGTAGCAGAGCACTAAACCATTGAAGCACCAACATCGGCCACACGGATCATTCGTCCTTGTCCCGTCCTTGAACTCTGTTGTGCCGACGAAACACGATTTCTTCCCTTCAGCTGCGACTGAGATGAAACAAATTCATGCACAAATAACTCCTTTAAGAACTGAACAACTTACCAAATCAGCGAAGCACCATGGTTTGGTGGGTAGGTCATTGCGCGCGTAAGCATACGCTTATAATCAAATCATAGGGGGACAAGAATGAAAAAGAGTGACAGAAAAAAAGAGAGATAGAGAAGTTTATTTTCGAAGAGTTAGGAACTGTGCACGCAGGCGTGTGGGACATTCTACTCTTTTAGCCTTACTGCTCTCATACATTACATCACTGATTAATTTATTTTAGAAAACAATGAAAACAACATCAACAAAATCTTAGTCTTAATTATAGATGTTGGAGTGTGCTCTAATTGCACCTACTTTTCTAACCAACAGTATCACTGAGTTCAATAACTGTAATAAATGAGGGGAAATATACAATACGCTTTGAATACTGTCTATTTAAAGTTAGTCGAAAGCTGAAATATTTTGGTCATACAAGCGCCACGACGCATTGGAAAAAAATATATCAGAAGGCATGGTACCAGGAAGGAGGGGCAGGGGCCGACCGACACGAAGATGGGGACAGGATATAAGTGACTCCTTGAGTATGAAAGTACATGAGGCGGGAGAAATGGCGAGAGACCGAGTTTCTTTCAGGCAGACTAAGATGAGAGCGACCTTCTGCAAAGTACCTGCTACATGATGATAGTTAGTCAGTCCGTTGAGGTTTTAACATCACCACAATCGGGTTTCCCCATACTTGCTCCGTTCCTATGCCAGTGTGAATCAAATGAAATGTCCCTTCCTGTCGCATTTAAAAAACTAGTGAACAAACAACCAGTCCCGGAACAACCCATAAATATGCGCACGCAGTAAATGAGTCAGAAGAAGACTTGCATTAGCAATGCAGAGATTAAACAGCACCAAGAACTTATTTCAAACCATTAGTAAATTTGTTAAAGTAAAAATCTTGAAATCACGCATTTTTC
>CAJHNH020006290.1:165000-187500 GCA_905116865.2 Candidula unifasciata | reverse complement strand
CAGTCTTCGTCTGTGTGTCCTAGTTTTGCGTCAGCTTTGCAGGTTTCAATTCAGTGAAGTGCCTGGAGAATCACTTCGAGTGCACCAGTTATAATCACCAGTTAAACAATTTGCTAGGATTTGTCTGTTAGTTCACTCTTGTGATGTTATTCTTTGAGTCGCAGGTTTGTAAAACATGCAGCTAGTAGCCACTGCATGAAAAACAATCAGATAACAATGATTGAAAGCAGCAGGCTCGATGTTAGTTTTACGGATCCTCATGTAAGCTTCCAGCCCCACGTCCTCGTCGTGAGCTATTGATAATTGCTAAATCGGCACACACCAGATTGTGACCGGCACCATCAGTTTTTGAGCTCTGCGCTGGCTGCTGTAAATGAGGACGGAGCACGCGTAGGAATGCCCTGAGTGCTGTGATGTCCATTCTTGCCTCAACCCAACTCATCAGCATACACCGAGATGCAGTACCTATAAATCTTCTGGTACTCGTGCGCCCACACATGTCCAGGGATGATAAAATACACGGAAAAGTCATTTGGACCATTAGTGAAGTTCTCTGGTCGAGCATCTTATTATTGCTAATACTTCTTTCGCATTTCTAGCCCCCAATGGAGCATAGGCCCTCAACTAACTCACGCCAACAATTAGTAGAAGTACTTTAGAGTGGCTGCTGCTTCGGAGAACTGAGCACGCATGGGTATGCCCAATGTGCAGTGACATTAATTGTGATAACAGAACATAAAATAACAACTTAGTAGGGAGTCGGCAGTACGAAACCCAAGTTCAAGGTGACTCCTTCGTGCCAAAGAACTGCATGGCTGTTGGGTGAACAGTCGTTAACGATGGCAGGCAGGTCGTTGTAGGGGCGACGCCTGCTGGTGGATGTAATGTCCTAAGTCCCTTCCCCAGCTAATAATGAGGGTACTGCTGGGGTGACCGTTTATTAACCCTCATATAATTCTTCCGGTCAAAATGGACGCTAGGTACGGCCACCCCCCTTTTTTTTTTCAAAGCCGTGGCAAATATTTTTTTTTCCAGACGGTGGCCGTTGCATTTTTGCTCCATTTGTAGACTGGAAGGATGTAGTTTCGTCGCCCAGCTTCTGAGTTGAGTGCATGGCGTGACACTGTGAGCTGCGTTTGTTTTTCGTTGGCACAGGAGCGGAGCATATGTGGGGTGACCCGTTTGCTATGAAGCTGAAACTAGGATTACCAGATTACCAGATTACGCCAAGTTGTTCTATACTGTTATAAAAAAAAAGTGCATAGTTACTGAAAGGTACAAACATACTTGCAATTCTGACATTCTGCATTTTTGTAATGCAGTAAGTGAAATTACTCAAATTTCAAACTGGAAAACCTTAGGGTTCCTCCGACAATCAATTTACACTTTTTTTGCATCTTGGTCACGATAGTTTTTAAGCACAGGACTTTCCTGTTATTTTGGTGGGTGGCCTCCCCTTGAGTTGATCAGTGACTGACATCTCCTGGGCGCGGATGCGATCAGATGTCTGATGTAGTCCTGTGGGATGGCTGCTCACTCTTCCTGGAGAGCCTGGAACAGATAACGACCATTGGCTGGAGCAACGTTTCAGCGACAAACACGTCTTTGCAGCTTATCTCACAGGTAGGTGCTCAACCGGACTCATGTCTGCAGACAGGGTTGGCTAGGGAAGGGTTTGAATGTTATTGGCAGCCAGGAACTGCGTGGTCAGCTGTGCAGAATGGGGTCTGGCGTTGTCCTGTTGAAACATATATATGTTGGCATCACAAAATGGAAGAACATGTGGTTAAAGAATTTCATGGACGTTTCGTTGCGCATGCAAGCTTCCTTCAATGTGTACCTATTGACTTCTTCCGTTGAAACTTATTATTCCCCATACCATTACACCTCCACCACCGTGCAGCAAAGCTTCATCAACACAATTGTGGGCTAAACCTTCATTTCGTCTACGGTAGACCCTACGCCGTCTATCATGACGCTGCAACAAAAAGAAAGATACGGCACTGAACCAGACACGTCTCCACTGATTGTCACTTGCCTAGGGACGATGTTGGTTGTCCCAAAAAACGATTTTGGCGGTGACGAACGAACAAACGAACAAACTTTATTTTCAAAGGGTTACAAATTGGACACGCAGGCCAGTCTGACATTCGGCCCTTCTAAGCACTCATTTTTCAGAGTTCCAATATCTGTTATCAATAATGCATGTTATGGATATAATAAAGAAATTTACATTATGGATTAATGTATACACACATCACGTGTACACAATCCTACACAATCAAACACACACACACACACACACACACACACACACGTACATATGTTCTTACCTTCTCATACATGCACACTCATATACATACATACACGCATCTACATACATACGCAAACATAACACACACATACATACATAGAAAAACATGCACAAACATAAAACACACACACATAGATACATAGATATACATGCACACACACATTCCATACATACAGACCTACAAATGCATGCATGCATACACACACACATACAATCACATATACACACACCCACAACCACACATATACACTCACATGCATAAATACACGAACATGCATGCAAACATACATACACATACATGTATATATACATACACACATCTATACATACACTCTCATCTTAACACACATACATACATACTTGCAGACATACCTAAATACACACACACAAACACATACTTACACAGCTACATATGCATACATACATCCACCAACATGCATTACACCCACATGCATGCATACACACATACACAATCACACATACAGCTACCCACATACATACATACACACATGCATACCTACATACATACAAACTTGCATACATTATATACACCCACACCCACAAACACACATATACCCACATACTTACACAGCTACATATATTTGCATAAGTCTGTTCTGAACAGTGTGATCAGACACATGACGTCCCGGAGACAATGCCTGTGTAGTTGAGAAAGCTGCTGTAAACCTGTCTCTGAGGCGACAAAGCCGAATAACGCGATTCTCCGTTGCTGTTGTCACTCTAGGTCGTCCAATGTGGTGTCGGTCTTCGAACGAACGAACGAACGAACGAACGAACGAACTTTATTTTCAAAAGTTACAAATTAGGCACGCAGGCCTGTCTCACATTCGGCCCTTCCAAACTCCCATCTTTCACACAGCAGTTGTATTTCATCAATAAAGCATGTTATGTTCATGTAATTATATGCATATTATGAATATCAAGTAAAAAAAAAATGGCATGGGTGGTAAAATATGTGCGCACGCTCACGCGCTAACATACACACCTACACATACACACGCATAACACACATTCACATAGGCACCCACAACCACACACACACACTCACATGCATAATACACGAACATGCATGCAAACATACATACACATACATGTAAATATACATACACACATCTATACATACACTCTCATCTTAACACACATACATACATACTTGCAGACATACCTAAATACACACACACAAACACATACTTACACAGCTACATATGCATACATACATCCACCAACATGCATTACACCCACATGCATGCATACACACATACACAATCACACATACAGCTACCCACATACATACATACACACATGCATACCTACATACATACAAACTTGCATACATTATATACACCCACACCCACAAACACACATATACCCACATACTTACACAGCTACATATATTTGCATAAGTCTGTTCTGAACAGTGTGATCAGACACATGACGTCCCGGAGACAATGCCTGTGTAGTTGAGAAAGCTGCTGTAAACCTGTCTCTGAGGCGACAAAGCCGAATAACGCGATTCTCCGTTGCTGTTGTCACTCTAGGTCGTCCAATGTGGTGTCGGTCTTCGAACGAACGAACGAACGAACGAACGAACGAACTTTATTTTCAAAAGTTACAAATTAGGCACGCAGGCCTGTCTCACATTCGGCCCTTCCAAACTCCCATCTTTCACACAGCAGTTGTATTTCATCAATAAAGCATGTTATGTTCATGTAATTATATGCATATTATGAATATCAAGTAAAAAAAAAATGGCATGGGTGGTAAAATATGTGCGCACGCTCACGCGCTAACACACACACCCACATACACACGCAAACCCATTCACATAGGCACCCAATACACACACACACACATCTACATACATAAGAACACGCACACACACAAATATACATACATGCATGCATACATACATACATACATACATACATACATACATACATACATACATACATACATACATACATACATACATACATACATACATACATACATACATACATACATACATACATACATACATACATACATACATACATACATACATACATACATACATACATACATACATACATACATACATACATACATACATACATACATACATACATACATACATACATATACATACATACATACATACATACATACATACATACATACATACATACATACATACATACATACATACATACATACATACATACATACATACATACATACATACATACATACATACATACATACATACATACATACATACATACATACATACATACATACATACATACATACATACATACATACATACATACATACATACATACATACATACATACATACATACATACATACATACATACATACATACATACATACATACATACATACATACATACATACATACATACATACATACATACATACATACATACATACATACATACATACATACATACATACATACATACATACATACATACATACATACATACATACATACATACATACATACATACATACATACATACATACATACATACATACATACATACATACATACATACATACATACATACATACATACATACATACATACATACATACATACATACATACATACATACATACATACATACATACATACATACATACATGTGTCTAGTGGAGAAGAATTTCTCATCCCTTTAAGTCCATCGTGTCCGTTGTGTCTGCCAATGTCGCTCTGCCACCTGCTAACAAAGTCCAACATGTGTCCGGTAAACCAAACGTAAGCTTGCCACTTGGTCGTTTAGGTATGCAGACTGCTTTAATTATGCTGCCTCAACGACTTATCTCACAGTACATTTTTGCAAAAGCACCATTTCCTCTTGTCCCTGTCCCAGTAACATCCGGTAATACGTGCAGCAGGAGAAACCAACCCTGAGCCTCATGAACTCAGGTGGGCCCACTCTCTGAAAATGTCTAGGAGCTCGTGGGCCGAAACAATTGTCGACGAGAGGTTACTTCTACTGATGATTGGTAGACTCCTGCTGTACATGCTCCCCTGTGGAGTTTATTCTTATACTGTATTTTCGTTCCTGGCATGTACTGTCGATGATTGTGATAAGTAACAGTAGTGATAAGAGACATCAATGTCTTTTTCCCTATGTCACAGTGAATGGTTTAAATGTTCTCTGATTCAACCTATGTTTCTACAATCACTTTATTATTTTGTGCATACTTCAATCACACGATCGCTTAGCATACCTCATTTAAAGGTCTTCTTCTTCTTCTTGAAGTCCATGTTGTGTGGCGTTTATAGTCATGTCTATCCACAACCTTCTTGAAGTGCATGACGTGTGGCGTTGATAGTCATGTCTATCCACAACCTTCTTAAAGTCCATGTTGTGTGGCGTTGATAGTCATGTCTATCTACAACCATCTTAAAGTCCATGTTGTGTTGCGTTGATAGTCATGTCTACACACAACCTTCTTGAAGTCCATGTCGTGTGGCGTTGATAGTCATGTCTGTCCACAACCTTCCTAAAGTCCATGCCGTGTGGCGTTGATAGTCATGTCTATACACAAATTTCTTAAAGCCCATGCCGTGTGGTGTTGATAGTCATGTCTATCCACAACCTTCTTAAATTCCATGCCGTGTGGCGTTGATAGTCATGTCTGTCAACAACCATCTTAAAGTCCATGCCGTGTAGCGTTGATAGTCATGTCTATACACAAATTTCTTAAAGCCCATGCCGTGTGGTGTTGATAGTCATGTCTATCCACAACCTTCTTAAATTCCATGCCGTGTGGCGTTGATAGTCATGTCTGTCAACAACCATCTTAAAGTCCATGCCGTGTAGCGTTGATAGTCATGTCTATACACAAATTTCTTAAAGCCCATGCCGTGTGGTGTTGATAGTCATGTCTATCCACAACCTTCTTAAAGTCCATGCCGTGTGGCGTTGATAGTCATGTCTATCTACAACCATCTTAAAGTCCATGTTGTGTTGCGTTGATAGTCATGTCTACACACAACCTTCTTGAAGTCCATGTCGTGTGGCGTTGATAGTCATGTCTGTCCACAACCTTCCTAAAGTCCATGCCGTGTGGCGTTGATAGTCATGTCTATACACAAATTTCTTAAAGCCCATGCCGTGTGGTGTTGATAGTCATGTCTATCCACAACCTTCTTAAATTCCATGCCGTGTGGCGTTGATAGTCATGTCTGTCAACAACCATCTTAAAGTCCATGCCGTGTAGCGTTGATAGTCATGTCTATACACAACCCTCCTAAAGTCCATGTTGTGTGGCGTTGATAGTCATGTCTATACACAACCTTCTTAAAGTCTATGTCGTGTGGCGTTGATAGTCATGTCTACACACAACCTTCTTAAAGTCCATGTTGTGTGGCGTTGATAGTCATGTCTGTCAACAACCTTCCTAAAGTTCATGGTGTGTGGCGTTGATAGTCATGTCTATACACAACCTTCTTAAAGTCTATGTCGTGTGGCGTTGATAGTCATGTCTAAACACAACCTTCTTAAAGTCCATGTTGTGTGGCGTTGATAGTCATGTCTGTCAACAACCTTCCTAAAGTTCATGGTGTGTGGCGTTGATAGTCATGTCTATCTACAACCATATTAAAGTCCTTGTTGTGTGGCGTTGATAGTCATGTCTATCTACAACCATCTTAAAGTTTATGTGGTGTGGCGGTGATAGTCATGTCTATACACAACCTTCTTAAAGTCCATGTCGTGTGGCGTTGATAGTCATGTCTATAAATAACCTTCTTAAAGTCCATGCCGTGTGGCGTTGATAGTCATGTCTATAAACAACCATCTTAAAGTCCATGCCGTGTGGCGTTGATAGTCATGTCTATACACAACCTTCTTAAAGTCCATGTTGTGTGGCGTTGATAGTCATGTCTATACACAACCTTCTTAAAGTCCATGTTGTGTGGCGTTGATAGTCCTATCTGTCTACAACACCCTGCCCAGTGTACTTTTAATCAGCTCAAATGATCCTCAATGCCATGATGTCAAACTTTCCAGCATCTGTTATCTCAGTCTTCCTCTGCCTCTTCTCCTATCCACAAACCTGCGACTCACAGAATCGCATCCCGGAGAGTAAACTAAGAGACAAATCCCAGTAAGTTGTTTACCCGGTGATTATAACTGGGGCACCCGTAGTTGACTCTCAAGGTACTTTCAAAATTAAAGCCTGCGAAGTTGAAGCAATATTAATAAGTTCTGTACACTTTGCCCCTAGTTCTTCTGTTGCGTTCTGTACACTTTCCCTCCAATTCCTATGTCATGTTCTGTACACTTTTCCTCCAATTCTTCTGTTGCGTTCTGTACATTTTGCCTCCAATTCTTCTGTTGCGTTCTGTACACTTTCCCTCCAATTCCTATGTCATGTTCTGTACACTTTTCCTCCAATTCTTCTGTTGCGTTCTGTACATTTTGCCTCCAATTCTTCTGTTGCGTTCTCTACACTTTCTCTCCAATTCTCATGTCATGTTCTGTACACTTTGCTTCCAATTCTTCTGTTGCGTTCTGTACATTTTGCCTCCAATTCTTCTGTTGCGTTCTGATCACTTTCCCTCCAATTCTTATGTCATGTTCTGTACACTTTCACTTTAATTCTTCTGTTGCGTTCTGTAAACTTTGCCTTCAATTCTTCTGTTGCGTTCTGTACACTTCCTGCACACTTCCTTTACACGTCCTCTCCAATTCTTCTGTTGCATTTTGTACACTTTGCCTCCAACTCTTCTGTTGCGTTTTGTACACTTCCTCTCCAATTCCTCTGTTACGTCATGTACACTTCCAGTTCAATTCTTCTGCAACGTTTTTCTTTTCTTTTTTTTTCTTTTGGGAATACTGTGACGCTTGTTTCTGTATCAATTTTACTTCTTGTCTTAACCTTCTGCTTACACCACAAAGCATCACAGAGAGGAGTTATTTGTAGTTTCCTGTCTTTTGTTAGTTGTGTTAGTGTCAAGTTTTGTTTCTTTTGTGCCTCTTTTACTCCCTCAACTATCTCTTTCCTTCTGTTTTTGAGACTTACAATCTGTTGCTCAACAATATACAATGGACCATGGATCAAGAAGAGGAAAAATATCGACATTCTTTATGAGTTAAACATCAGGGAGAACTGGCTCATAAGCAACGTCTTGTTCCGAAAATTAAAGTATTTTGGCCACATTTAACGTCATAACGAAAAGACGGTGATGAAGGGTGCAGTTTGTGGATAGCGAGGCAAAGGTTGACATGAGCGAAGATGGATACAGGACATTGAAAATGCATTGGCATTGAAAGCACATAAGGCCGGAGAGCTTGCCAGGAAGAGGGATACTTTCAGGCGTGCCGTAGAGAGAGAGAAAGAGAAAGAGAGAGAGAGAGAGAGAGAGAGAGAGAGAGAGAGAGAGAGAGAGAGAGAGAGAGAGAGAGAGAGAGAGCGAGAGAGAGAGAGCGACTTTCTGTTTGAGCAAACACATTTGATGGCTGGTACTTTCAGCAGCGCCCTCTCAAATTTACTTTCCATGGTATCTAATGGTCTCCATTTTGTGGACTTACGTCATGTAGTAAAGAAAGATCGCGCTGTACTCATTCTCATTATCCTTGTCTGTCCGTGCTTCTCTCTCTCTCCCTGACACCTTTGGTCCATCCCAGACATGCCAGGAGTAAGCTGACCGTGTGTGACCTCATGTTCAATGGTCGAACCATTTATCTGAAGTGCCTTAGAGTACATAACCACATCAAATAACTGAACAAATTTTATGGATCAGAGACATAATTTTTAATTTAATTATTCATCACGGATTACTAATCGTTTAGTGACAAAGAATATCAAATTTGTTTGAATGTTTAATAACAGTTTCTGCACAGTTGTGCTTGGAGCCTGGCGTCCATCTTGTCTAGTCAGGAATGAATTTGATTTCCATCCGATACAGAGAAAACTTCATAAAGAAATCTAGCAACAACAAGCAGTTAGATATACTGTAGATATGTTGAGTAGTGTAGGAAAGGGGGTAGGTAGGGGGAGGGGTAGGGAGCTGGGGTGACGATCTGAACCCCAGAGGTGGGACTGAGTCATCGCCCTTCATTTCTAAGTCAAGTCCCAGATCATTACCACTAAGTCGCGTCAAATCTTAAGTCATTGCCACGACGTGTCGCGTCAAGTATCAAGTCATTGCCACTATGTGTCGCGTCAAGTATCAAGTCATTGCCACTATGTGTCGCGTCAAGTATCAAGTCATTGCCATTATGTGTCACGTCAAGCTTCAAGTCATTGCCACTACGTGTCACGTCAAGTCTCAAATAATTGCTACTACCTGTCGTATCAGGTCTAAAGTCATTGCCACTACGTGTAACGTCATGTCTAAAGTCATTGCTACTACGTGTCACGTTAGGCCTAAAGTCATTGCCGCTAAGTGTCATGTCAAGCTTCAAGTCATGACCACTAAGTGTCACGTCAGATCTAACGTCATTGCCACTACGTGTCACGTCAAGTTTCAAGTCACTGCCACTGTAGTGAGTTCATTTTCTCCCAGTTAATTTATGCCCGACAGATGACGTCAGTAATAAATGTGAGGGGAATGTTTTGACTAACTGGGACGGCACGGGAATTGAGTCTGAATTTCACGGGAGACAGCTGATAATCAAATTTTATGTGAAACATAATTATTCACGTGAAGCGAGAAGGTTGACTGGCTAACTTCATGTGAAAAACGAGGAATCACAGGCCAGACACCATTCTCAGCCACAGGGAATTCGTGAGGCAGAAGGGATACGGAATATTCGAGAAAAACATAGCAGGGAGTAAAAGGCTATATAATAGCAGAGAAAGGACTGAGGGGCAGTCTCGTTTAGGCCAAGGAAATGTGTACGTGAGAAGATGAAGTGTATGCTGAAGTCCGGGAGAATGTTGGCGTCTGCATAGCGTGATTTTCCTAACGCCTACCTGGCCATGAAATAGCCGCTGACGGAAACGGTGGCCAGCTGAATGAATGTCGTCTGGTTAGTTGGAATTACTGTGTTTCGCTAATTTGTGGGATGAATTCTACGATGTTACAAATGTATGACTGACTGTTTAGATCATTGAATAAGTAATAGATGAGTGATACTGTTGTATACTAACATTTACTGACGGCAACATCAGCGAGAGAAAATAAACTGTACGTGTAACTTCTGAACGTCTGCCAGCGTCCATGTTTTCTCGTTCTTGTCAGTCAGTGAATGGAAGGTTGCGGTGACTCACTCGAGCCAGCTATTATTATTAATAAAGAGATCATCGCAGCCACTACGTGTCGCGTCAAGTCTTACGTATTTGCCATTACATGTCGTGTCAAGTCTCAAGTCATTGCCACTACGTGTCAAGTCAAGTCTCAGTCATTGCCATTACGTGTCAAGTCAAGTCTCAAGTCATTGCCACTATGTGTCGCGTCAATTCTTAAGTCATTGCCACTATGTGTCGCGTCAAGTGTCAAATCATTGCAACTACGTGTCACGTCAAATCTCTAGTCATTGTCACTACGTGTCACGTCAAATCTCTAGTCATTGCCTCTACGTGTCGTGTTAAGTCTCAAGTCATTGCCACTACGTGTCACGTCAAGTCTCAAGTCATCACACTTGTAGTGTCAGGAATGCAGGACAGGGTACGACAGGCTTAAGATAGGACAACTGAGGATGGCATGGAGAGATTGCTGGGACCACCTTGGGAAGATGGGGATGAACAGGTACAGGAAGACATGAGAGTTGGGTGAAAAATAACGCTGGTTGTTTGATGAAAAGAGATAACGAAAAAGGGAGTGGTGGTGGTGGGGGGGGGGGGGGGCTGGAGCAAAAAGAGAGAGAGAGAGAGAGGGGGGGGGTGGGAAGAGGCAGGCAGTCAGAGCGGAGCAGTTAGTCCAGGGGCGTTGAGCTGGACGGCAGGCAAGCACCGGGGCTTGTGAACAGAGAGTTGACTAAATGGCCGAGATATAATTTGTTTAAAAGGAAAGGTATTTTTACAGTACGTTTAGAAGAGACTTTATAAGTGGTCGACAACAATTAATAACCTGTCAAGTGTTGAAGCCAATGACACGTCAGTCTATTTTGAAGAATTCGTATTATTGTTAATTATTATTTGTCACCACACTCAAATAGACATTATATATTCTGCAACAGAGAGCCTGCACAAATTGCGCTTATTTAAAAAGACTATAGAACAACAGGCTCATCATGGCCCCCATATTTATTACTAGAAACTGTCCACACATCTCGGTGATAGCAAAACAGTGCAGTTCTAAAAGGGTTACTTGATATTAATGTCATGGTGTTCTTGGCCTGAGCTTCTCGAGACTTCCATCAATTTAACTGGAATCATAATGCGACCCTGCCTTCTAGTACATGAAAATACCCTGTTGACAACATTCTCTGACGTTTTCTGATAAACTTCTCAGGGGAGAATAGACTTTTACGGATGCACAGGGAGATACAGACGATATGCCAGAGTTAATGTAATGAAACGATTAGGAAAGCTACACCAAACTGACTGTCATTGCATGCTATATGCCAGAGTTAATGTATTGAAACGATTAGGAAAACTACACCAAGCTGACTGTCCTTGCATGCGATATGCCAGAGATGAGGTATTTAAACAATTAGGAAAACTACAAGCTGACTTTCCGTGCAGGTGAAATGCCAGAGTTAAGGTGTTGAAACGATATTAGAAAAGCTACACCAAGCTGACTGTCCTTGAAGATTTTGCTATATGCCAGAGTTAATGTGTTGAAACGATAAAACTACACCAAGCTCACAGACCATGCAGGCGAAATGCCAGAGTTAAGGTGTTGAAACGATCAGGAAAACTACACCAAGCTAACTGTCCTTGCAGGTGATATGCACCAAACAGACAAATTATCCTTAAAGGGGAGCGAAGAGGCTAGGTCAAATATTACAGAAAGCACTAAGCATCGGGGAGAGGACAATGTGTTCTATTTCTTCCTCACATATGTTCTCGAGTTTCTATATCCAGAACTGGTTACATCTCCACGTAGGCACGTGAAGAATACGCTAGAACCTGTCACATATCCACATAGTTAAGCGTACAACTAGAAAGAACCAGTTAAATCTCTGTAACTTTCTGTTTTTTTGAAATTTCCCCTTACTCAGTTTTCATAAGTTACTGTATGCATGCCGATTGTTTGCTTTGAATGGGTGTTTATTTTTTCATATACCACAAATAAGGCAAAGTGAAAACTAGATGTTTACTTACATTGTAAAACAAAATCTGACAATCACATGACTTGCGCCAAACGGTTACTTAGTTATGTGTTTTTTTTTAAAATAGGGCAGGACTGAGTTGAGTTGATTCAAGAACCGGCATCACAGCACTCGGGGCATTTCCATTAGCGCTCTGTCCCCATTTTTAGCATCCAGTGCAAAGTTCCAATACCAATGGTGCCAGTAGCATTCTGATTAAACGTCCGTATTGCCTTTCTTCCGAGCCTCGAACATCGGCTAGAACCTCTCGTCACTTCCCGCTGCATCAATCTCACCAGACTGTGGTGATTCACTTGTTCCTCCAAAATGTACATACTTTTCAACAAGGCACTGACCACGTCTGCCTTGTCATGCATGACTTCTGCGACTGACAGTAGATGGAAACAATTACGTGTGTCATTAAAGACACAAAAACCAAGGTTCACAAGTTATTATAGATTAGACAGGAATGCAAGGCGGTGTACACATAACTGAGGTGACATATTTTCATTTATGTAAAGATTTTGAGACCAGTGGAGCAAAGTCAATTTAAATAAAAATATTAAACGTCTTTAGATCCGTCTGAACAAGTAAGACACAGCTAGACTTTAAGCTATTCTGGAACCCACATTACCGAGATGGACAGACAGGCTGACATACGGATAGACTGGCAGACAGACAGACAGTAAGCACAGAAAAAGCACACTTGTGCGTAGTAGGTGTGTAGCGACAATGACCTCTTTTGAGAAAACACAGACTCTTCTGTTGTTGCAGAACACTGCCACTGACGCACCAACATCTGTTACAACGATCGTTCGTCATTTGCCACTTCTTGAACTCTAGTCAATGGATGAATCACAATTTCTTCCCTTCAACTATGACTGAGATGAAACAAATTCGTGCACAAATGACTCCTGTAAGAACTGAACAACTTACCAAATCAGCGAAGCAACATGGTTGGGTGGGTAGGTCACTGGGGATATCCACACACACACACACACACACACAAACACTTATAATCAAATCATATTCATACGTTCACAGAGAGAGAAAGAGAGATAGATAGAGAGAAAGAGAGCGAGACAGATAGTTCGGAAAAAGAAGGAAAAAAAAAAAAGAGAGAGAGACAGAACAAAAGGAGATATAGAGAAGTTTATTTGCAAAGGGTTAAGAATTGTGCACGCAGTCGTGTTTGACATTCTACTCTTCCACCCTTACTGCTCTCATACATTATATCACTGGTAATCTCGATCCAGAAACCACCAGCCCCAGCACAAGACGACTATTTTATTATGGACAGACCAGAACAAGTCATGATCCTCCGCCTCAGAACAGGGCACAACCGATTACGTAACCACGTGTACACAAAGTTCAAGATAGGTGTATCAGCCATGTGCACCTGTGGAAATGTGCCCCAGACAGCAGAGCATGTACTCCAGGACTGCACCGATTTTGACACGTTAAAGCAAACCTTTTAGCCAGAAAGAACAACAGTGGAACGTAAACTCTATGGACCACTGAATGAACTAACAATGACAGTGAAATTTATACAAAAGACAAAACTGCTGATATAGACAACTTATTTCAGGCGAACGAAAGAAGAAAAAGAAGAACTGATAATCTTTTATTAGAAAACAAAATGAAACCATTATCAACAAAATCTTAGTCCTAATCACAGATGTTTGAATGTGCTCTAATTGTACTCACTCTCGTAGGAAAGTTAATTAGTTATTTAAATTTTGATTTTATTATTAGCAATTTTATCGTTTAGCCGACTTTCGGTGACTCCAAAAAATATGAAACTGGCTGCTAATCCCAACTGACAGTTTAGGTAGTTCTTCTTCTTCTGCCTTTCTATCCCCCAATGGAGCATAGGCCCTCAACCAACTCACGCCAAGTCGTTCTATCCTTCGCCATTGCATGGAGCTCTCCCCATGTCCTCCCCATCTTTCTAACCTCGTTCTCCAGCTCTCTTCTCCATGTGTTTTTTTTGCCTTACTTTATTCCTATGCCCCTGTGGATTCCAATGCAAAGACATTCTAGTAATGCTGTTCTCCTGTTTTCTCAGTGTGTGCCCTATCCAACGCCAGCGTATTTTCCTTACTTCCTGATCCACTGGAGCCTGTTTAGTTCTCTCCCAAAGTTCTACATTAGTTATTCTATCATACCATTTTATTCCCTCTATTCTGCGCAAGCACCAGTTAATGAATGTCTGTAATTCATTAGTAATTGCCTTGGTTGTTCTCCATGTTTCCGCCCCATACAATAGTACTGATTTGACATTAGAATTAAAAATTTTTAGTTTAGTATTTCTTTTAATTTCTTTTGACTTCCACAAATTCCCTAGTGCTATGAAAGCCCCTCTTGCCTTTTGTATTCTTATTTTAATATCTCTATCAGTTCCTCCATCTTTATCTACATTACTGCCTAAATAGATGTACGACTCCACGTCTTGGAGTGGGGTGCCATTAAGAAAAACCGCATTACTATTTGCCTTATTTATTCTCATTATCTTTGTCTTTCCTTTATGGATTTTCAGACCAAGCTGCTGTGATCTCGCATTAAGTATATTTAATTTATCCTGCATCTGATTCCGTGAATGGGACAGAAGAGCAATATCATCAGCGAAGTCCAGTTCATCAAGCTGTTTTGTAGGGGTCCACTGAATTCCATTCTTGGTGTTAGCAGTTTTCATAGTCCAGTCTATAGCCAGTAAAAATAAGAGAGGCGACAAGAGACATCCCTGTCTCACACCTGTTTTTATTTCAAATGCATCTGTTAGCTTTCCATCATGAAGAACTCGACATTTCATGTCTTTATATGTTGCCTTTACTAAGTTGATAATTTTCTGTGGGATTCCATAGTGCCCCATCAATTTCCAGAGAGATTCCCTATCTATGCTGTCAAATGCTTTTTCATAGTCTATAAATCCAATGTAAAGTGATGAGTTCAGTTCAATGCTTTGCTCTATTATAATACGTAATGTGACTATCTGATCAGTACAGGATCTGTTTGACCGAAAACCTGCCTGCTCATCTCTCAGCATTTTATCAATAGCATCTTTTAATCTTTCCAAAATAATTCTACTTAATATTTTTCCAGGAACTGACAGCAACATAATTCCTCTATAGTTTTCACACTCCTGTAGATCACCTTTTTTGGGCAGTTTCACAAGATATCCTCCTCTCCAGTCTGCTGGTATTTCTTCGGTCTCCCAGACTTTACTGAATAATCTATGTAGCAATTCTGTTGATGTGTTTATGTTGGTCCTGATGGCTTCAACTGGGATACCATCTGGGCCTGTCGCCTTTCCTTCCTTGAGAAGATTTATAGCTTTTCTAATTTCCTCTTTGGATGGTATCTCACAGTTTATATCCAGTTCTATTTCTAAAGGCTGGATATCTGGGGGAACCTCTGAGCCTGGTCTATTTAGAAGCATTTCAAAATATTTAACCCATCTGTCCATTTGATCTTTAGTGTTAGTAAGTACCTTTCCTTGACTATTTTTGATTGATCCAGTTGGCTGACTATATTTACCTACTAATTTCCTTGTGTTACTGTAAAGTTCTCTGAGGTTTCCTTTTGCTGCTGCTGTCTCTGCTTCTTGTGCTAGATCATTTAGATATTTTTTCACTTTATCTGCCCTTATATGCCTCCTAACTTTTTTGTTGGCTTCTGTGTATTTTTCCTGAGCTCTAGCTTCAGCAGCTCTAGTTTTGCTATTGTTTAATTCTGCCTTTTTACTTTTCCTATCTTCAATCAGTTTAATGGTTTCTGGTGTTATCTATGCTTTATGTTTCCTTTCTTTCTTGCCAAGAACTTCTACGCAAGATTCATTCCAGATTCCTTTGATCTGATCCCAGCAGACTTCTGTGTTATCTTCAGCTAACTGCTGCAACACCTGGTACTTATTAGAGACCGTAACTGAGAACTGTTCCTTAATTTCTTTATCTCTGAGAAAGCCTAGATTATATTGGTTTCTATGATTATAAGATGTTATATATCTTTTCAGTTTCAACTTGATTTTACTTACCACCAGGAAATGGTCAGTAAATACATCGGCACCTCTGAAAGCCCTAACATCGCAAAGGGATGATCTAAACTTTTTCTAAATACAAAAACCTGTGTTGTCTGATCCTATCTTAGCATTCAAGTGACCCATCAAAATTTTTAAATTTCCATTTCTTTCATTATTTATAATATTTTGAAGCTGCATGTAAAATTCCTCCTTAACAGATGCATCTTTATCATTTGTTGGTGCATAACACTGAATTACCGACATGTTCACCTTCTGTTTTACTGTTCTAAAAGATGCTCTTATTCTTCTGGGACTCACAGCTTCCCATTCTATTAGTGCCCTGTCTGCTTCTTTTGATAGCATCAGGGCCACTCCTTCACTGTGCGGCGAATTTTCCTCTGTGTGTCCTGAGAACAAAATAGTTTCTCCTGAATTTAGAATACTTTTCCCTGCCCCAGTCCATCTAGTTTCACATAACCCTAAAATACTAATTCTATAATGTTTCATCTCCTTTGCTACTTCCATTGTTCTCCCCAGAGAGTTCTAACATTCCAGGTGCCGATTCTGGAGGTTTTCCTAGCTGAGAGGAGGTAAGTCAACGATCCGGACTCCTTACGGCTTTCTCCACACCGTGTCATACTTCTTCTATTTGAAGAGCCTCCCCTCATCTTGGTTGGCTGGATTTTATTTGCTTCTCTTTTTGACTTATCCATGGTTGGTTGGTTTTTGTGGCTATGGTTTTTACAGGATGAGGTAGCCAACCTCAAGCCCAACCCTACCCTTAGTCGCCTCTTACAACATGCCTGAGTTTAGGTAGTTAGCCGAGTGAATAATACAAGTTTAGATGACCTATTCTGAGGCCATCTTTTTTAGCCACTGGTTACATAATATTTTGTATATAGAGATTCTATTTTTTGCTAGTGACTTTTTTTCTCCAGGATAACTACTGTGTTGTACTGTTATGTGATAGGGTAGGGTAAGATCTCTGCTGGAGCGACATCATGAAAGCCTGGTGCAGAGCTGCAGGTGAAAGCCTGGTGCAGAGCTGCAGGATTGAACTGCATGAGATGCTCGACATCTCGATTCCAGCGGTAAGCAGGATGTACGTTAGTGTACAGTAAGGGGTGGTTAACGTGAGTACCACCAGCAGGTCCTACATTGGAGACAGACTTCTGTGGCATAGCGCTATTATTTAAGAGTGCTTCGGTAGATCTGCACAGTGGAGACTGCTTAACAGACAAGGAAGGAAACAGTTCATCATAAATCTCGGTCGAGAAATAAGACATGGGTTGTGCTGCACCGGCATGTGCACTGGGGGTTGAAGATAATTTTGAAGCTGCAGTGGGGAAAGTTTTATCGTTGCAATCATTCCGAGTGTGGGCTACAGATTTTCTTTCAGGATATTAAATGTTTTTCGCCAAAATACTGGCTCCTAATTTTAAGCAATGTATTTTGTATACATTTTTTTCTTCGATACACTGGATGGGGAAGTAAAATAAGGAATATTATTTATGAAACTAACACTGTGTTATGAGCACAATTTTTGTAGGTTTAAATTACCTGAGTTGGTCTTGCGACGTTGAACTCCATAGCATGGGGTTATCATAGAGCTCACACACACAGAAGATCTAGCTGATTGATTTGATTCGATTCAAGAACCGACATCACAGCACTCGGGGCATTTCCATAAGCGCTCCGTCCCCATCTTCAGCAGCTAGCGAAGAGTTCCGATACTAATGGTGCCAGTAGCATTCTGATTAAACGTCCGTCTTGCCTTTCCTATGAGCCTCGAGCATCTGCCACTGACAACTGCATCAGTCTCACCCCACTGTGGTGATCAATCTGCTCCTCCGCACTGTACAAGCTCTCCCACAAGGCACTAACGACGTCTGCCTCATCAAGCATCAGTATTCCACCAAGCTGTGCAGAGCCAGCCAGTCTGTCCGCCTGTTCATTTCCCAGCACACCGGCATACCCTGGTGAAAAAATCCAGACAATACTCCTCATCCGTGTCTTCCGTGTCTTCCGCGAGGCATGCCACTCTGCATTGAGCATGCCTGTCCTGATCAGCATGCTTTCTGATTCAGTTACAGGCAGGATGTGTGTGTGTGTGTGTGTGTGTGTGTGTGTGTGTGTGT
Source organism: Candidula unifasciata (assembly GCA_905116865.2). NCBI lineage: Eukaryota > Metazoa > Mollusca > Gastropoda > Stylommatophora > Geomitridae > Candidula > Candidula unifasciata. The sequence goes on along the minus strand of CAJHNH020006290.1, from coordinate 168,783 downwards.
GTGTGTGTGTGTCGTGTTCTCTAGCAATCGGAAAGCTGCAGTGACAGCCTCCACCTCCATTCTAAAGCTGGATGTTGTGGTATCATATGCTAGGCTCTCCTGCACCAAATGTCGACCATTAACGTTTACTAAGAAACCCCAAGCACTTCTTTTGTCTCTTGACACTGAACCGTCTGTGTAAATGATCAAATCTTTCCGAGCGTGAATGAACTGCTGAATTTCCACCTCTGTGGCACCTGCTGGCCAGTCTCTGCATTCCCGGCTCAGTGTAATTACAACTATACACAAGTCTAACTGTTAAGGTTGCACTTTGACCCACTCCTCTCCCCGCCTAATGTTCTCAAGGAAGCAAACCTGTCTAATCGTATCTTCTGCCTAAGCCATCCACGACTTTCTATTTATCAGCCGCTGACCCTTAACAACACCCAGAGCTTCGTGCAAAAGGTGGTCTGTGTCTGCAGCTACCCTGAGTTGTTGTTGTTATTGAGCTTTCGCCCTTTGACCCAATGCATGTAGTGGAATTTACATGTTTTAACAAGCTGTTCTTTTCCTCCGAACAAGGTGTTCCACCTGTCTGGTCTCGGAGGGAGTAGCATTCTTCTAGTCTCGCTGAGTTTTGGGCACTCAAAGAGATGATGGTCAACAGTTTCGTAGGGGTAGTCACATAGCTGGCACTCTGGGGAGTGTTGTGGCTGTATTCTGTTTAGGTGTCCATTGAGTGGAGTATGGTGTGTTCTAAGTCTGAAGATGGTGGCCTGGTCCCTTCTTTTTAAATGGTTAATGCTGTCATTAGGATCAGGGCTAGCCATGTGTCGATACACCTCTCTTCCAGTATCTCCCATGGCCCATCTGTTCAGCCAAGTCTCTTTGTTTATAGCTTTTATAAGTGTTTTTGCTGTCTGTAGGGTTGTCGCTGTAGGTGGTTGTTCTTGAGTTGCTCCTTTCTGTGCCAGTCTGTCAGCTCTGTCATTACCTGGTGTGCCGGAGTGGCCTGGAATCCACTGCATCACTATTTTGATGTTGTATGAGGTAATGAGCTGATCAGCGTCTAAAATTATCTTAGCTATGTCAGTTCTGCAGCGTTCAATGCCCTTCAGAGCTTGGAGGGCAGACATTGAATCGGTGAAGATGACAATATTTTGGGCCTTTAAAGGGTAAACATCCATTATAGTCTTTAGGTGGTATACTGCTGTTTCCAGTGCGATTATTTCAGCTTCATAATTTGAGCAGAATTCCCCGCATGCATCACAAATCTCTTCAACAGATCCATCGGGATAACCTATGTAGATTCCATAACCTGCTTTAATGGTAGCTTTGAGATCCATCAGTATAAACATGTATCCATTCTTCAGGGTAAGAATCAATGGTCTTTAGTGATGAGTTCATAAGAGTGATTGGATCGGACTGTTTAGCTTCTTCGTCTACCAATTTCAACCTGACGTCTGGAGCTTACAGCTACCCTGAGATATAACTTCGCCTGCAGCACCTTGTGCCTACCTGCAACATTGGGCAAACCAAGGAGGTATCGCATACACGCCACATGCGTGTCTCTAGTGCAAACCAGAATGACCCGCATAGCTGCGTTTTGAATGCGCTTTAGTTTGTCCATCTGGCTCCTTGAGACGGTAAGCAGTCCCAGGCCATAATCAACCACTGACAGGATCAGGTGCTGATATAGTGTGAATAGCATTCTCTGCTCTATGTCAATTGCAGCCACAGTCTTAAGTGCACCAAGTCATTTTGGGTATCTTGTCACAACACTGTCCACATGGTCCTTACAGGACAGGCTCCTGTCAAATGTAATTCCCAGATACTTCAGTTTGCTCTCTCTGTTGATGTTTCTACCATCTCTATCTTTTTACTTCTTTCTATGAGTGCCGTTCACAATACTTTCTGTTACTTGATTAATTCATAATATTTAACGGCCTCAAATGGTTCCCCCCTCTGTTTATTTATAGGAATGACGTATACACACCGGAACCTACCAATCAAATACCTTTCTTAAATGTTTATGTATTCTAGACAAAGCAATAAGGTCTTACTGTGTTCGTAAATTGTTGCTGTGATTGTTATTCGACATTTGCTTCGTTAATATAAATTTATGTAACCTATAGGGTCATTTCAATGGGTTGAAATGAATTATGTCCGTATTCCATAGTCGTGGATTTTCCAGCTGTACGATAGACATGGCCAATAAGACACCTTGTTTGGGGGTGCCTAGTTGACCATGTATCTTAGTGCACTTGCCCGGCTCTCTAGCGGAATTGGCTAAACCGGATTTCGCGGAGACCGGATGACGTACTCCTTGTGGTCCGGGTTCAATCCCGGGGGTAGGCAGGAAAGCCACATTTTCTCCCAGATTTACGGTATTTACAATGGAATCAAGGCCGAAAGGTTGCGATATCCATAATACCGAGCCTAAGGGTTAACAACTCATGGCTTCTGTATACTAAAACAAACTTAGTGCACGCCGTCTGGAGGTGACAGGTTCAATTCCCGGCACGGTAACTATAGCTTTCGATTTTTATGTTGTCTAGTGTGTTCTTCTATCTTTCTACTTCTTTCTATGAGTGCCGTTCACAATACTTTCTGTTACTTGATTAATTCATACCATCTATCGTGAGGCTTGGAACATTAGCTTTAAGGATCCTGTTGTCCAGAGAACACCACAGAGCAGACGCCTTTTCCGGGTGGACGACAGCCCTAGTTTCTGTACACCACTCAGTCACTTTGTCTACTGTCACTTGTAGCTCCCGGGCTGTTTGTTCCTTCTCTTTCCCCCCTGCCTATATGAAGATCTAGAAAACCTAACACGTATAATATTTAACAATGCGGACAATTTTTAATTGCTTATAAGTTGATTGTTCATAATGTCATTAATTCCAATATATGAACTGTCGTTCTCAGCACATTAGAACTGATGTTAGATCGGTGCAGTGTCGCTGTCAGTTTATCAATGTCTGCGCCCGGTAGTGGGCGGACTGCCACTGTCTCCCTGACTGATGACGCCTTGAGGTCACAATAAATTCCCTTTATCAGGGAATCGCCAACAATAACATGTGTGACGCTAGAGTCAATATGGAGTACATGTTTTTGTCGGGTTCGTCTAGATCGGTGCTGCTGCTTCCGCCACCGGTGGCTGCCATTTTCATTGCGGCCAGTATCCATGCATGGCATATGCGACGACTGTTGGTTTGTGATGATAGAATTAGGAAAAGACAACTCCTGCATTTCATTTAGAGCCTGAAATCTGTTGCTCGTGTGTACCCTAATGAGATAAATAGAAGGTGATCGCTCGAAAGGCCGTGAAGTGGTCTCCTTGGTTTATCTTGGCCTTTGTTGTTAACTTTGCTGTTAACTTTGTTGTTAACTTTGTTGTTAACTTTGTTGTAAACATTATTATAGTCTTTGTGATTAGTGCCCACTTGTGACAATACACTTTTCAAGTCGACGATGTTTGTTCTAAAAGATTGTATTCTTCTCCGAAAGTACTGAGTTTCTGTTTCAGTAACATGTTATCCTCTGTAAACTCTGTGAATTTTTTAGCAGAAAGAAATGTTAGTCCGTCCTCTACTACTTGGATACGTACGGAGCAAGGACACACAATATAATATTGTTATCTGTATTGATACATGCTGCACTGCCATCGTCTGAGCGTCATGGCGAATGATCACAGCTCTTGTGGGCAGTCGCCACGTTTTGGTAAGGATACGTTTGTGTTGCAATGGTCGGATAATAAAATATTGTCCAGTGAAACATGGGGAGTCCCCGTGGCGGAGCGGC
>CAJHNH020006290.1:152500-160000 GCA_905116865.2 Candidula unifasciata | reverse complement strand
GCCGCAGCTAACACAAGAGACAAAGATATCTTGTCAACATCAATAATTTTAGCAAGAACGTAGCGCTGGCAATGATGAAAGAAAGTAGCATACAGTGGAATTCTTTTGTTGCAGGTAGCGACAGACAGACAGACAGACAGACAGACAGACAGACAGACAGACAGACAGACAGACAGACAGACAGACAGACAGACAGACAGACAGACAGACAGACAGACAGACAGCAGGCAGGCAGGCAGGCAGGCAGGCTGGCAGGCAGGCAGATAGATAGATAGATAGATAGATAGATAGATAGATAGATATAGATAGATAGATAGATAGATAGATAGATAGATAGATAGATAGATAGATAGATAGATAGATAGATAGATAGATAGATAGATAGATAGATAGATAGATAGATAGATAGATAGATAGATAGATAGATAGATAGATAGATAGATAGAGATAGATAGATAGATAGATAGATAGATAGATAGATAGATAGATAGATAGATAGATAGATAGATAGATAGATAGATAGATAGATAGATAGATAGATAGATAGATAGATAGATAGATAGATAGATAGATAGATAGATAGATAGATAGATAGATAGATAGATAGATAGATAGATAGATAGATAGATAGATAGATAGATAGATAGATAGATAGATAGATAGATAGATAGATAGATAGATAGATAGATAGATAGATAGATAGATAGATAGATAGATAGATAGATAGATAGATAGATAGATAGATAGATAGATAGATAGATAGATAGATAGATAGATAGATAGATAGATAGATAGATAGATAGATAGATAGATAGATAGATAGATAGATAGATAGATAGATAGATAGATAGATAGATAGATAGATAGATAGATAGATAGATAGATAGATAGATAGATAGATAGATAGATAGATAGATAGATAGATAGATAGATAGATAGATAGATAGATAGATAGATAGATAGATAGATAGATAGATAGATAGATAGATAGATAGATAGATAGATAGATAGATAGATAGATAGATAGATAGATAGATAGATAGATAGATAGATAGATAGATAGATAGATAGATAGATAGATAGATAGATAGATAGATAGATAGATAGATAGATAGATAGATAGATAGATAGATAGATAGATAGATAGATAGATAGATAGATAGATAGATAGATAGATAGATAGATAGATAGATAGATAGATAGATAGATAGATAGATAGATAGATAGATAGATAGATAGATAGATAGATAGATAGATAGATAGATAGATAGATAGATAGATAGAATGTCCTTAGGCAGACCTGGCATTCAAAGGTCGAGCGATTTGTGGGAAATGCCTCAAAGTAAATAACACAACAAATAACGGAATCAACTTTGTGGTGCAGAAACATAATTCTAAATTTAATTAATAATTAGGATTACTAATCGTTTAGTGACAAAGAAAATCAAAATTGTTTGAATGTTTAATAAAAGTGTCAGCACTTGTGCTTGAAGCCTGACACCCATCTTGTCTGGTCAGGAATAAATATGATTTCATCTGAAACAGAGAAAACATCATAAAGACATCTGGCAACAACAAGCAGTTAGATATACGGTAGATATGTTTAGTTGTCGCGATGGCTGAGGTGAAGGTCATGAACCCGAAAAGTTCGACTAAGTCATCGTCCTTCAAGTGTAAGCCAAGTCACAGATCATAGCCACTAAGCCCCACGCCAAGCCACAAGTCTCACCAAGGACACTTCCACTTAGGTCACTGCCACTATGTGTCACGTCAAGTTTCAAGTCATTGCCACTACAGGCGACATCAAGTCTCAAACCATTGCTGCAAAGTGTCACGTGCAATCTAAAATTATTGTCACCACATGTCACGTCAAGTTTCAAATCATTGCTGCAGCGTGTCGCGTCAAGTCTGAAGTTATTGTCACCACGTGTCATGCCAAGTCTCAAACTATTGCTACAGCATGTCGCGTCAGGTCTCAAGCCATTGCCACTACGTGTCACGACCAGCCCTAAGACATTGCCACTGAGTATCACGTCAAGTCTCAAGTCATTGTCACAACATGTCACGTTCAGTCCAAAGTCATTGCCACTGAGTGTCACACCAAGTCTCAAGTCATTGTCACTACATGTCACGTCAAGCCTCTGTCCGTTGTCACGACGTGTCAAATAAGTCTCAATTCATTACCACCACGTGTCACGTCTAGTCTCTAGTTGTTGCAACTACGTGTCATACTAAGTCTCAAGTTATTGCCAACATATGATACGTCAAGTTTCAAACCCTTGTCAACATATGTTACGTCAAATTCTCCAGTCATTGCCAAAACATGTCACGTCAAGTATCAAGTCATTATCGCTGCATGTCACGCCAAGCCTCAATTCATTGTCACCATGTGTCACGTCAAGTCTCAAGTCATTGCCACTGCATGTCATGTCGTAATCAAGTCATTGCCACCACGTGTCACGTCAAGTCTCACGTCGTTGCCACCACGTGTTACGTAAAGTCTAAAACCATTGCCACCACGTGTCACGTCAAGTCTCAAGTCATTGCTACCGCATGTCATAACAAGTCTCAAGTCATTGCCAGCACGTGTCACGTCAAGTCTCAAGTCATTGTCACCACGTGTCACGTAAAGTCTAAAGTCATTGCCACCACGTGTCACGTAAAGTCTCAAGTCATCGCCACCGTATGTCATGCCAAGTCTCAAGTCATTGCCAACACATGTCACGCCAAGTTTCAAGTCATTTCCACTGCATGTCACGTCTTATCAAGTCATTGCCACCACGTGTCACGTCAAGTCTCAAGTCATTACCACCATATGTCACGCCAAGTCTCAAGTCATTGTCACCACATGTCACGCCAAGTCTCAAGTCATTGTCACTGCATGTCACGTCGCATCAAGTGATTACCACCACATGTCACGCCAAGTCTCAAGTCATTACCACCACGTGTCACGTAAAGTCTAAAGTCATCGCCACCACGTGTCACGTCAAGTCTCAAGTCATTGCCACCATATGTCATGCCAAGTCTCAAGTCATTATCACCATATCTCATGCCAAGTCTCAAGCCATTGCCACCATGTGTCACGTCAGTCTCAAGTCATTGCCACTGCAGGTCACGTCGTATCAAGTTATTGCCACAATGTGTCACGTACAGTCTAAAGTCATTACCACCATGTGTCACGCCAAGTCTAAAGTCATTGCCACCACATGTCATGCCAAGTCTCAAGTCGCCAAGAATGATTTCAGAGTCGAGTATGCAGATATAAATCCAGACACACTGAGAGACGTATACAAAAAGAGAGACAGACAGGAGTGATCGAAGACAGAAACAGATAGATAAAGACACCGACAGAGTCAGTCAAACTGACATACATACATACATACATGCGACAGGAGTCCCATATGTAACCTTCTGAGTAATATTTCTTATTATGATAACATCGCTCTGGCCGCAGCTAACACAAGAGACAAAGATATCTTGTCAACATCAATAATTTTAGCAAGAACGTAGCGCTGGCAATGATGAAAGAAAGTAGCATACAGTGGAATTCTTTTGTTGCAGGTAGCGACAGACAGACAGACAGACAGACAGACAGACAGACAGACAGACAGACAGACAGACAGGCAGGCAGGCAGGCAGGCAGGCAGGCAGGCAGGCAGGCTGGCAGGCAGGCAGATAGATAGATAGATAGATAGATAGATAGATAGATAGATAGATAGATAGATAGATAGATAGATAGATAGATAGATAGATAGATAGATAGATAGATAGATAGATAGATAGATAGATAGATAGATAGATAGATAGATAGATAGATAGATAGATAGATAGATAGATAGAGATAGATAGATAGATAGATAGATAGATAGATAGATAGATATAGATAGATAGATAGATAGAGATAGATAGATAGATAGATAGATAGATAGATAGATAGATAGATAGATAGATAGATAGATAGATAGATAGATAGATAGATAGATAGATAGATAGATAGATAGATAGATAGATAGATAGATAGATAGAAAGAAAGTTTCCGAGCAATAGGTCAAAGTGTCCGAGCAATTGGTCAAAGTGTCCGAGCAATAGGTCAAAGTGTCCGAGCAATGAGTCAAAGTGTCTGAACAATGAGTCGAAGTGTCTGAACAATGATTCAAAGTGTTCGAGCAATAGGTCAAATGTTTGCGGATAATGGGTAAAATTCACCGAGCAATGTGTCAAAGTTCCTTAGCAATGTATCAATGTGTCCGAGCAATGGGTCAAAGTGTCCGAGCAATGGGTCAAAGTGTCTGAGCAATGGGTCAAAGTGTCTGAGCAATTGGTCAAAGTGTCCGAGCAGTCCGTAAAAGTGTCCGAGCAGTGGGTCAAAGTCACCGAGCAATGTGTCAAAGTGTAGGCGCAATGTGTCAAGGTGTTTAAACAATGTGTAAAAGTGTCTGAGCAATAGGTCAAAGTGTCCAAGCAATGTGTCAAAGTGTCCGAGCAATGGGTCAAAGTGTACGTGCAATTGGTCAAAGTGTCCGAGCAATTGGTCAAAGTGTCCGAGCAATAGGTCAAAGTGTTCGAGCAATAGGTCAAATGTTTGCGGGCAATGGGTAAAATTCACCGAGCAATGTATCAAAGTTTCTTAGCAATGTATCAATGTGTCCGAGCAATTGGTCAAAGTGTCCGAGCAATGGGTCAAAGTTTCCGAGCAATGGGTCAAAGTGTCCGAGCAATTGGTCAAAGTCTCCGAGCAATTGGTCAAAGTGCCAGAGCAATGGGTCAAAGTATCCGAGCGATGGGTCAAAGTGTCCGAGCAACAATCTGACTCGTGTAGGGTTCTAATCACAGCATCCCAAATTCACAAGCTGATTGAAGAGAATGACTGTCCACAAGACGTGATTGACCTATACCGATGATTATGTGGTGGGAGGCAGAAGAAGTGCTTGAGGGTTCATAGCAAATGTGAATGGACGTCGCTTACTGCAACAACGTTTGGGAAATGACACACCCGCATGTAGTTAGCGAATGGCTGTTGAGGCAGTTAATAGAGCCTTTCACTGGCCGGAGAACCAGTTGCACTCACATGTGACACACACAAAGCACAAAGAGACATATACGCTCTGGGAAGTCTGGGAAGCATCGCTTCTGCGTCGTTGGCCTCAGTTGGATCTTTTTTTTTAAGGGTAGGCACTTATACTGGGGAACAGAAAAAGCAGAGAGATAAGCTTATTCTGCGCCAGATGGAAATAAAATGATGCAAAATGTTATCAATGACCTTTGAAAGCTGGTGACTTAAGATTAATGGAGCAGTGAGTTCGCATGAGACTTAACATTCAGGGCATGGAAAGACGGACATAGATTGCTATATGTACCACTGGAGCTGGAACCTTTGCTGCTGAAGGTGGGTATGGAGCGCGACTCAACTCAAATTAGGTACAGAACTAGCTATAACCTAATAAACCGTGATATAGCCATGTGGAGAAATAGATGGATCCTTGTACATCTCTGTCCAGTCTTGTGTGCAACTAGCTGAAACCTGTAACACCACCACCTGGTTATGCATGACATTAAAATTAGAAGAAACATGTTATAGTCAAGTATTCTGAACGTCAATTCAAAACAAAGACAGAATAACATAAACTCAAAGCAAAGTCAGAATAACAAAAATTTAAAGCAAAGTCAGAAAAACAAAAAGCAAAGTCACAATGACAAAAAGCAAAGTCACAATAACAAAAAGCAAAGTAACAATAACAAAAAGCAAAGTCACAATAACAAAAAGCAAAGTCACAATAACAAAAAGCAAAGTAACAATAACAAAACGCAAAGTCACAATAACAAAAAGCAAAGTCACAATGACAAAAAGCAAAGTCACAATAACAAAAAACAGAGTAACAATAACAAAAAGCAAAGTCAGAATAACAAAAAGCAAAGTCAGAATAACAAAAATTTAAAGCAAAGTCACAATGACAAAAAGCAAAGTCACAATGACAAAAAGCAAAGTAACAATAACAAAAAGCAAAGTAACAATAACAAAAAGCAAAGTCACAATAACAAAAAGCAAAGTAACAATAACAAAAAGCAAAGTCACAATGACAAAAAGCAAAGTCACAATAACAAAAAACAGAGTAACAATAACAAAAAGCAAAGTCACAATAACAAAAAGCAAAGTCAGAATAACAAAAATTTAAAGCAAAGTCAGAATAACAAAAAGCAAAGTCACAATGACAAAAAGCAAAGTCACAATAACAAAAAGCAAAGTAACAATAACAAAAAGCAAAGTAACAATAACAAAAAGCAAAGTCAGAATAACAAAAAGCAAAGTCAGAATAACAAAAAGCAAAGTCAGAATAACAAAAAGCAAAGTCAGAATAACAAGAAAGACACAGAGGCGGTGTGACAGACACGTCCTCAGTCTGACTACAGACACGTCCTCAGCCTGACTACTGATAGATACACCCTTAGACATTGAGGCACTACACGTCCTCAGTCTGACTACTGATAGATTCACCTTTAGACATTGAGGCACCACACGTCCTCAGTCTGACTACTGATAGATGATACACCTTTAGACATTGAGGCACCACACGTCCTCAGTCTGACTATTGATAGATGATACACCTTTAGACATTGAGGCACTACACGTCCTCAGTCTGACTACTGATAGATACACCTTTAGACATTGAGGCACCACACGTCCTCAGTCTGACTACTGATAGATACACCTTTAGATATTGAGGAACAACACGTCCTCAGTCTGACTACTGATAGATAATACACCTTTAGACATTGAGGCACCACACGTCCTCAGTCTGACTACTGATAGATAATACACCTTTAGACATTGAGGCACTACACGTCCTCAGTCTGACTACTGATAGATACACCTTTAGACATTGAGGCACCACACGTCCTCAGTCTGACTACTGATAGATACACCTTTAGACATTGAGGCACCACACGTCCTCAGTCTGACTACTGATAGATGATACACCTTTACACATTGAGGCACCACAATGGCCGGGACAGACAGGTAAATGATTTTTACGTATCTGAGAAGCATTTTTGTTTCAGAAGACCAAAGAATTAATAAAGAAATCCGACAAAGGTGCAATAAAACCAATCAAGTTTTAGGCCAAATGACACCAATTTTGAAATGCAAGCATGTGAATATAAGTACTAAATGAACACTGTTAAACGAAATGTTTTTACCATTGCTATACTATGTCAAACATGGACTCTCTCTTCAAAAAGCATAAGGAAAATAGTTCGGACAGAAATGAAATGTTTACGCACTATGATAGGTGTAACGAGAAATAAGATCGACTTAGGAACTATGATATCAGGAGAAGAGTCGGCGCAGAACCAGTACTAAACTTTGTTGAATTAAATGGTTTGGTCATGTTACAAGATTGGCACCACAGAGAGCAGTGTTACACTGATAAAACGGTAACAAATCCAGAGGTCCACAACGCAGAATATGGACCGCAGATATACCAGAGACACTGAAAAATGCAT
>CAJHNH020006290.1:132500-147500 GCA_905116865.2 Candidula unifasciata | reverse complement strand
AGAATAAGAAGCAAGATTAAACCAGAAATCAGCGATGAATAATGTGGATTTATAGAAAGAAAAGGTACAAATAATGCCATATACATCCTAACGACATTGTCAGAAAGAGCCAGAGAAGTAAAGACTGATTTGTGCTTATGCTTCATAGACTATACAAAAGCATTTGACTGTGTGAAGCATGAAGAAGTAATCAAACTGTTAGAAAAATTAAACAATCATGGAAAAGATCAAAGAATAGTAAAGAATATGTATTGGCTGCAAACAGCAGCTATAAGCATTAACAACTGTTTAGGTACATTTAAAAGCATAAAGAGTGGCGAACGACAAGGATGTATAATGTCACCTGATTTGTTTTCAATAAACAGTGAATATATAATGAGATCTTTAATTGATATGCCTGGAATTGTGGTTGTGGGGGAACAATATACACAATTTACGTTATGTTGATAACAGTCTTGATAGCAACAAGTCAGAAATAACTACAGGAAATGATAGACATTGTGGTGTTAGAAAGTGGAAGAATGGGCCTCAGTTTGAATAATAAGAAGACGAAGCAATTGTAGTATCAGAGAATTGAGAGTTAGAAAAAGAATTCTTGCTTGCTACATACGTCCAGTTTCAACATACGGCTGTGAATCCTGGACAATCGGTAGGCAGGCCAAACAATTTCTTGAAGCCTCAGAGATGTGGTTTTATTGATGTAACAAGATTATAAGGATGATTGTTTATCTCGTGCACAAACTTGCAGGTGGTATTCACACCGACTTTAAGGACCATAACAACAGAAGAACGACAGAAGTCGTTCCAATTTTTGTTATGTTGTGCCACTTGCTGTATCAATGCACAAGTGGCTTACTTTGAATAAGATATAGGGTATATCTCCAACTGTTGATTATTTTGATTTTGATGGAATTAGTCTCATTACTTAATTGTCGGAAATTGTACGAGTAAGAAATAACTGTCGCATTTCCAGCTGGAGTGGAAACCAGTATTATTAATCTAAACTGTTGCTATATTCTATCACGGTTTTAATGATTGTAATATTTAACTAAAACTGTTAATAATCAAATAGCAAATTTTTAAAAAAATGGTATTGTGTAAAAATGTAATACACCCTTTTCCACGCCTTCAGGCGTACTGGGAATATAGGGCTGGACTTATATTATTTAACCAGTCAGCACTGGCTGTGAGTCAGCTACAATGACGGCATGTGTGCACGGCTGGTTCTCAAGCCAGCAGAAGGCATTGGTGACTGCCTCCACCTCCATTCTCAAATTTTAATATCATATGCCAAGTTTTGTTGCACTAAGCGACGTCCTTCAACACAAAGCCATCTGTATAGATAATAATATCACTTGGGCGGAAATAGTCAAGAATAATTTGTTGGGTACTTCTGATTATGCAGCACCAGCGGACCAGTCCCTGCACTCATGACCTAGATGATTAGAACCCTATAAAAGCCTAAAACTTACCGGGACATTTTGAACCACTTCTCTCCTCGCCATAATGTATCAAGCCTGTACAAATGTCCAACTGTGTCTTCAGCTTGAAATAGAGTCTAGTGTATTGTTTTTTAAGACTAGACCTAACCAAAAATTATGTGTAGGTACAGATGACTAATATCTAATACAAACCCTCGTTTTCGACTCCATTAAGGATTGTATGAATGGTGGTATATGCCCTTCGGGTTAATTAGTTCCCCTTCAATATTTGCTTGGTTAACAAGATTGCTTTAAAAGATTTTTCTGATGTTGTAACTTATATTGATGAAATGTGCATGTTAGGCAATAATTCTTCACAGCATATAGCCACACTCAGTTCTGTATTCCAAAGAATTAACAATTTGAATTGATAATTTTCATTTTTTTTGTGTTATTTTTAATTCTGTTTATTGGTTCAAAACATCAGATACAAATTCTCTTTACATAACAAAAGCAAAATCAATAAGGTGATGTGCGAAAAATGATGATGGTTTGTACCGTTTCTCACTGACATTTCACAGAAAATAGAGACAGGGGGAGGCAGAGAGGATCAGTGGGTTCGAGGAAAGCTGGGGCTGTTGGGTCTGTCAGCGGAAACGGTACATTTCGATGGTAATGTTTTACAGGTTTTAAGATATACATATATTTACAACAACAGAGTGAGTGGAAAGAGAGAATTAAAGAAAGAAGGAAAGAAGGAGAAGAGAAAAGGGGGCACGAAAGCGTAAGCGGATAAGGGAAACAAACGATGAAATGGAAATATAAATTTTTTTGAGGGAGAAGCAGCGGGATATATTTACATGTGCCTTTAGGCTATTATTAAACATTTTAAACAGAAAAAAATATTTTTGAAACGATGATAATGTAAAACAACATTATTTTGAGTCATATCAAATATTTACATTAGAAGCCAAGACGGGAGGGGAAGCAACCCCCAAGTAGGCCTGACAGGGTAAGGGGAGATGGAAAGGAAAGCAAAAGGACACGGGGCACCACTCATGTCTGTACATTGCCTTTCCCGGCAATGTGTCAGTTAGCATAAAGTGGTACTAGCATAACATGTGTGCATTTATATAATATTCACCATAGTTAAGACATCTATGCCTAACTATGAGTGCAAGGAGGTAACGGGGAGTCATTTCATATATACATTACAACCAGTGAAAAGGAACAAAAAACACTGTTCAGACGGACAGGGGAATCCCACATGAGTAAATAATGTGCGAGATGGGGGGGGGGGGTGGTAGGGCGTAAGGGCGTGGTGAAACGTCGTTGCCCTTCTGGTGGTCGCCAGAAAAAGGGCAAATGTAAACAAAGCGTCCGCGCTTCCAGCTTGTTCTGTCTGTAAGGTGGTATTGAAAGTAAGTTTAAACTCACCAGAGCATCACATCGGGCAATAGACACCCGGTGACACCAAGTGTCACCCTGCGGATGAGGATCGCTCGTTGAGGTGGTCCAGAAACCGCGTGTAACAGTCGGGCTTTCTTGCGGCCATCCATCTAGGTAAAAGCCAGTGTAGGGCTTCATGGTTAAAGAAAAATGTCGTCCCACATTGCTAACAACATATAATCACGGACTTTTAGAATTAGAAACATTCACAGCGCCTGAGGGTTATGGGAAGAGAAAGAGTAAAAAAAGGCATCTGTGGTGTGTGTATTTTGCCGCAGTCGGTTCTTTACATGTGTTGCCGTTTGTTAGTATTCAGTCTTCACAAGACGTGGTGTCAAGGTGAAACACTTTGAAACGTGGATCCACAAAAAAAAAAAAAGGAAGATAGAATGGGACGCAAAACATAAGCAGTGGCGGACGAGGGTTGGGGGGGGGGGGGGGGGATATGTCCCAGAGCAGAGAAAGAAATGGACCACTCGTTTGTATTGACATTTCATAATTTTAAAGACATTAGATATTGCGAAATTAAAGTATTTCGTTTCAAGTAAAAACATTTCAAATATATACAGACCCGATACTTTATTTATATTTATAAAAAATATGTGGGGAAGTTGAGTTCGGGGAAACCCTATTTACATTTGAGGAAACGGAGACAAAACGTAAGCGATAGTCCAGGGAAAAAAAAAAAAAACAGTTCAGGTGGGCAAGGAAATAGTCAATGAGGAAAACAAGGGTAGGGGGGGGGGGGGGCGTTAGGGCCTCGTTACGTCGTTCCTTCTGGCGGTAGTCAGAAAAAGGAGTAAATGTAAACAAAGCGTCTGCGCTTTTACCATGGTATGACTGTAAAACTGGTATTTAAGGTAAGTTTAAACCCACCATAACACCACACAGGGCGACGATAAACACCCGGTGACACCAAGTGTCACCGTGTGAGTGGGGATCACCCGTCGACGTCCCAGAAACCGCGTGTAACAGTCAGGCTATATTGCGGCCACCGGCAAAAGCCGATGTGGGGCTTCAAGTCAACGAAAATTTTCGTCCTACATGGAGGGCGGCACATACTCACAAGACATTTTAGAAGGAGAAACGGTCGCAGCGCATGAGGGTTATCGTAAGGAGTCACTAGACATTGCGATATTTCGCTTCAAGCAGAATTATAGGAAACATACACAAAGCCGATACTTGTGTCATATTTATAAAAGACATGTGGGGAAGGGGAGTTCGGGGAAATACATATTTACATTAGACTAGAGAAAGGGAACAAAAAACACAGTTCAGACGGACAAGGGGAATAGTCGGTAAGACAGGGGGGGGGGGGGGAGGGGGAGGGGAAAGGGCGTTGCGGCGTTACCTCGTTGCCTTTCTGGCAGTAGTCAGAAAAGGGCAAAAGTAAACAAGGCGTCGGCAGGGCGATAAACACCCGGTGACACCAAGTGCCACCATGCGAATGAGGATCACCTGTGGAGAGGTCCCAGAAACTGCGTTTTAACCGCCAGGCTATTTTGCGCTACCGGAAAAAAGCCGATGTGGACAAACAAAGGGAAAACACGAAAAGAAAAAGGGGCAGGTGGGGGCATGGAAAAAGTACCTCGAGAAACATTCCAATAGCCAGTGACAACCAACGTACACTGGATCGCAAAATCATTTCTCCCCACGCCGCTTAACGGCAGAAGTGGTTTTAATAAATGAAAATGAGCAGAACATCACAAGGGCGAGAAACAAGATTATGAACATTTCAGATTAAAGCATCAAAGTAATCACATTGCAGTCATGTACAAGTTTAGAAAACTAAATTTATAATAGACTGACAAAACATACGGGAAAACGGGTGGTTGGGGGTACAGGGACGCAAATTGCATTTAACAAAGAAGAAACCTGGAGACAAATCACAGTTCAGATGGACAGGGGAGATAGTCCAGGGGGTGCAACTTGTTTGCTTCCCTGGTGGTGGTGTGGAAATGTGTTAGCTGTTCGAAACCGCGCCGTTTCAAAATGGTAACCCATCTTAGTACTAGCCACTCCCGACGTTGCTTAATTCCAGTGATTGCTGTTAAACGGCTACTTATCCTGGTATATCGCCAGGCAAGAGTTTTGAAGTGAAAAAGAAATAAAAGGAAAGTGGTGGGGGGGGGGGGGGGGGAGGTGAAGAGGGGGACTGAAAGATATTTAACCTTTTTACATTTGTAGACTGGAAATCGCCGTAGCGGAGCGGTTTGACGCTCGCCGCGGGTCGGAAGGTCGCCGGCTCGCCCTGTGGGGAGCCGGACCCCTTCACACATGACCTTGGGTACCAGGTCAAGCCATTACAACGTGGAATGACAACACTAGAAGACACTCTATGCCTTCATGGTGTGACAATGGCCCGTGGCTGCCAACATACACTGGATCGCAAATCGTTTCTCCCCACGCCGCTTAACGGCGGAAGTGGTTTATGATGATGATGATGTGCATAAACTCAAAGGGGAAACAAGATTATAAACATTTCGCATTAAGAACATCAGAGTAGCATCATTGTAATTATGTACAAGTTTAGAAAACTAAATTAATAACAGACTAAAACAAAACAAACAAACAAACAAACAAACAAACAAACAAAAAACATAGGAGAAAAGGGAAGGGAGGGAGCATATTTGCATTATACTAAGAAGGAAAGACTGGAGACAAGACATAGTTCATAAGGACAAGTGACATAGTCCAGGAAAAAAAAAAAAAGGGGGGGGGGCGACTTGTTTGCTTCCCTGGTGGTGGTCGGGAAATGTATAAGCTGTTCGAAACCGTGGTGTTCCAAAGTGGTCACCCATCTAAGTACCAGCCACTTCTGTCGTTGCTTAATAGCCGTTTCTTATACCTGGTGAATCCCTAGGCAAGAGTCGTTTTGAAGAAAAAAAAAAAGGTGAGGGGAATGAAAACTAGGGGAGAGAAAGGATATTTACACTATTTACATTTGAAGTCGCTTTGGCGAAGCAGCTAAAAGCTCGCCGCGGATGAGAAGGTCACCGGCTTGCTCTAACAATAGCCAGTGGCGGCCATCGTGCACTGGATCGTAGATCGTTTCTCCCCACGCCGCTTTACGGCAGAAGTGTTCTATGATGATGATGATGAGCATGAGCTCAAAGGGGAAACCAGATTATAAACAAAATGAAATAAATAAATAAATGTGTGTAGGCGGGCAGTTCAGGTGTCATCTGCTGCCTCAGGAAAAATTTGTTGTAGTTTGTATTTGAACATAAGAAAGAATAAATGTGGATTGTAAGTTCTGAAGTGGTATTTAGCAAAATTTCTGCATGTCCAAACGAGTAGTCTGTACTGTGCTAAAGCTTGTAGGTTTTTTGTGTGTGACTGTTTATCGCGTACTGGAACAGTGTTAAGAAAGATTGCATTGAAGAGGTTTATTTGTTTGCCTGCGTGTTTGTTTATTGTTTCTCTGAGAAGTTGATGTGTCGGTGTGACCACCCGGCAATCGTAAAACAAATGCTTCTCCGTCTCTTGCTTCCGCTGTCTACACAGGGGGCATCTGACTAGCCTTCCAGACCTGCGTGCCTCTCCTTCGGAGGTCGGCGTCATGGAAAACAAAAGACGGAAAGTCACTTCTCTCGCTTTTGCGGTGATGTTTTTGTTGTGAAGGTTTGAGAAAGAGCTTGTATAATCTGTGAGGCCTAGTGGGCGACCCCACGCTATTCGGAGATGAATAGGTGGGGCTAGTCTAGAGATGAGAGATTTGTAAATTGTCTGTGTTGTTTCGTGTATTAGGTGTTCGTTTCCTGGCAGTGCTGCCAGGGCGTGTCTGTAGTAAGATGGGAGGGCACCGAAATGATGGGGTGTGCTATTATCTATTCTTCTAAGGTGATGGACTCTGAAAGCAATATAATATAACCCCAGTCCATTTTTCTGGGGGTCTCTCACAATTTCGCCTAACCTTTTAATACGCATGGCTTTAATATGCGTTCCTAAATCGCGGAGGTAAATACCTCCGTTCTTCTTCTCCTGATAGAGGGTGTTATTGGCGATAGAATAGATGGTGGACCTGAAAATAAATCGCCTGACATTTCTGCTTATCTCTTTAATGAAACTGGGAGGGGGGTCCATCACCGTGGCGGGGAAAATAATTTTTGACATAATGTAGGTGTTCACTACGGTTGCCCTACCAAATATTGTTGTGGTTTTGTACTTGTACCTTTCCAGCATGTCGGTGGCCGTTCTGGTCAAGTCTTCCCATGTTGGTGTGTGTATTGCGTTGGGATTGTTGGTGAATGTCAAGCCGTATATTTTCAGAGCCTGGGTGTTCCGGAGCCCGGCTAAGTCAGCCTGACCCCTCCACCGTCCAAGGCCCATGATTTGCGACTTCGCAACATTTATCTTGCTTCCACTACCTTTACCGAAACGGTTAAAGGTGTGGAAGATTCTCTCAATGGAAGCCTCTGTTGAGGGTAGGAAAACAGTGTCGTCTGCGTAAGCTAGGACTTTCTGTTCTCCTATGCCTTGGATCGTAGTGCCGCGAATATCCGCGTCTTGCCTGACCGCTTCCAGGAGCGGTTCCAGCATGAGCACGTAGAGGAGGGGTGACAGCGAACACCCTTGTCGCACCGATCTGGTGATTGCAAAGGTGTCCGTCAACGTGTGGTTGACTATCACCTGGCTCCTCGGATTTTTGTAGAGTATCTGCACCCAGGCTCGGAACACGGGCCCGAAGTTGTTGGCGATGAGGGTGTCGTGCATGTATTTGTGTGAGATTCTGTCAAAAGCTTTCTCCTGGTCCAAGGACAGGAGAGAGGCAGGACAGTTTTTCTCGTGCGTGTAGGTGATTATGTCTCTGATGTAGTGCGCGTGTGAGAAGACTGACCGTCCCGGCACCCCACACTGCTGGTCTGGGTGTATGAGTGTGTTTAGATGATGTTTCAGGCGGCGTGTGAGTGTTTTAGTGAGAATCTTGTAGTCGACATTAAGAAGGGATATAGGACGATAGTTTTTGATAAGAGTTTTGTCTGCGCCGTCTTTGGGGATTAGGGAGATGTAAGAGGTATTGAATTCGTCAAGAAATTGACCTTTAGCGAAAGCTTCCTCGTAGACTTTTAGAAGGAGTGGACCTAACAGGTGAAAGAAAAATTGGAAAAATTCGGCAGAAAGGCCGTCACTACCGGGAGATTTGAGAGGCTTCATGTCAGATAAGGAATTCGTAATTTCTAAAAGCGTTATGGGACTGTCGAGAGCGTCACGTTGTGCGTCGTTCAGTCGTTTGGCGTGTCGTAGAAACCGGTTCTGTTCCTGTTCGTCGGTCGCTTCTGATGTAAATAAGTCGGCGTAGTATTTGTGGAATGCTTGTGTGATTTGTGAGGGATCCGTGTGAGTGTTTCCCTCGGTGTCTGTGATCTGTTGTATCTGTCTATTGTGCTGGATGTTCTGTTCGATTGCTAGATATTGTTTGCTGGGCGTCTCTTGTGTGATTGTGTTAAGGCGTGTCCTAAGCAAGGCGCCCAGAAATCTATGCTGCATGTGTTGTCCTAGTTCAGTCTCTAAGGTCTGTATGTGTGGGTCGTGTCTGTCTGTCATTTTCGTCATTCGAATCGCAGTCCGTAGAATTTCTTCCGTTTCCCGTCTCTGTCGGTGTATGAGAGATGCTAGAAGCTGTGTTCTGGATCTAATCGTGTTCTTCAGCATCTCCCAGTGTTCTAGGTAGTTGTCGACCGGTGCGTCGTCGGTATAGAGTTGGATGATAGAAGATATTTGAGTCGTGAAGTCCGCATTCTGGAGAAGAGAGTTGTTGAATTTCCAGTGCGGAGACCGTCTGAAAGGTTGTGTGTTTGTGTTTAGTGGCTCGATGTGTGTCAGTATTGCTTTGTGGTCTGTAAATTCTAGTGTTTCTGACAGGTGTTTGCATGTAATGATGTGGTGCGTTTTGGGGATGTATGTCCTATCTAGTCTGGCAGATCTGTTGTGGGTATGCTTTTGTGTGTGGTTTCAGATTTGTTCGGGTATTTCTCCCTGTAAGCATCTGTTAAGTTAAACATGTCTATGATATTAATCAGGGTCTCCAGCTGATTCATGCCGTCCTCGCCGGCTCTTCTCACCTGCGTCCTTACCTCCCCACCAATAACATCCTCTTGAGCCAGGACGCAGTTAAAATCGCCCGCGAGGACGACATTGTGTCCTCTGTGTGCCTGCATGAGTGTGTCCTCTAAGTGTTCGAAGAATGTGGGTTGATAGTCATAGTTTGGTGGTGCATGTATGTTCACTATTGTATATGATGTTTTCGTGGTGTTCGTGATCTCTATGATGCAGATGCGCCCCCTGTCGTCTGTGTGTGTGTTTGTTATTTCCCAGTTGTCGGATGTGAGTAGTATGGCTGTACCTAATCCTGAGTGTTGTATCGATGGGCTGTGACACGCATGTCTCAGGCCCATCTGTGTGACTATCTGTTGAAAGAAGTAGGGTGTCTGGATGTTTGTTTCTTGTAAAAGAAGGAGATCAGGTTTGTGTTTCTGTATTAGAGATACTACATGGTGTTGTTTGTGCCGGAGACCCGACACATTTACACTGACAATTTTTAGACCTGTCATTTCCTAAGTTGCAAAATAAATGACAGCGTTGAACAATTTTCAAAATAAATAAGCACAGATTGAAGAGTATGAAACCTTGATTGTATGGTTGTGTTCTTGTAGTGGTTTTTATATTCGGGAAAGTTTATGTTCTAGGGTTTTGTAATCCGGTGTTAGATTTCCAGGAAGCTCCTGAAAGTGTCTTCTTCAGGGTCTTGTCCTCCTTCTCCTGGGCTGGTGAAGGGTGACTCTGAGTCATTAATGATCAGTGGTTGTGGCGAGGTTTCAGAGAAGAGTTCTTCTCTGGTATTTTGGGGAGATGTGGTTCTTGATGGTGTTTGGCGGAAGTTACTCCTTTTTGGGGTCTGTTTGTTTGGGGACTTTTGCTCTTTGAAATCCCCGGTGCTGCTGTCTCCTGAGCTGCTCCTCCTATCTCCCGCTTTTCTCTTCCTAGCCAGTTCTCTTTTTTGTTCTTTTGTTAGCACTGTCTGGAAAGGCTCCTCGCTAGTCTGACAGGGTTCTCCGTCGTTGCCTTCGGATTGCCCTGTCTGGGTTGCAGTGAGCTCTTCTTCCAGGAGCGTGGGGTTGATTTCGGGATTTTCCGGCTCTATTTGTGTATCTTCACCGGCTCCCTTTTCCTGCATTTGTGGGGTTTCTGGGTTGGGAGGTGGCAGGCGAGAGTTTATTTTTTCTCTTTGAGATGGTTCTTCCGGTTTCTTCTTGGTCTCTTTCTCCTTCTCTTCTTCTTCCGTTGTGGTTTGTGACAGTCCCGCCCCGACCTGGATGTCGGCTTGGGCGCTGCTGCCACGCTGGTTCTTCTCCCCTTCTACCTGCTGGCTTGTCTTACTTTCATCTATTTTCTTTGATGGTGTGGCTGCTGCCGCTCTTTTTAGCTGAGGAAAATCTTCATCACTCGGCCTCTCCGCTTCTTTGGCCAGGACAGGGCGCCTGCGTCTATTCGGGCATCGATGTGCCCAGTGCTCATCCGAGCCGCAGTGGGGGCACTCTGTCCGCCTTCCCAAAACGCTGATGTAAATTTCATGTTGCCCATTCGGCATATCAGGCCCGCATATATTTACGTAATGGGGGATTGGTTTAGTTTCGTTCACCAAGACACCCCATTTTCCGTTATTTAGTTTGACTACATGGGGATTTTTATCCCCGGAGAAGTCAGAAGCCAGGCGTTTTACGACTGCTTCAGTTGCCGTTGCCGGCAACCAGTCTATCGTCACCTTCGTTCTTTCTTTCTCTGCATGCTGCACATGCAGCTCTAGGCCGTCTATGGTAAACCTTTTGTCATGAACGAGGTGGTAACATTGTTCATGGGCAGGCTGCTTTAGGGTGACGAACCACCTGGTCGGGTTCTTGAAACGGTAAAAGTCTCCGAGCCCTCCTGTTGGGATTCGAAAAGGACCCAACATGGCGGCGGCCAACCAAGATGGCGAGGCACGCGCTGCTGCACCCGGTCCTGAGATCGTTAGCAGCAGCGCGCCCTTCTTATGCAGGCCACCTGGGAAGGTGTTCGCGGGAGCGTTGAAATTAAACCTTGACATCGTGGAAACGTCCGTGGAATAAATAAATTACTAAGGTTTAGACCGTATTTGAACAAAGTAAACCTTTAATCCAAAGAATGGTCTCTTGACCCGCTTTCTAGAGTCCTACAGTGAGCTGGCTTCACCTAGTGGGCGGTTGTCTCCTGTAGCAGAAACTGGTGATCGTTGAAAATCGCTCACTAAATCGCTCTCCTGCTCCGGAATTCCTTCGGCTGGTAAATCCAAAATGAAATATGAAAATCCTTTGAAATTTTAAGCACAGCAGAATTTAATCCAAAAGCACTTCACAATCTTTCAGGAATGAAACTCGAGGTAAGTCAAACTTCAGAAATGATTGCTTGTCCAAGAAACCATATACTAATGTTGATATCAAATACAATACAAAGAAGCTGGAGAGTAAATTCACACATTCAAAAATACCTACGAAATATGCACACATGCATGCATGCATACATACATACATACATACATACATACATACATACATACATACATACATACATACATACATACATACATACATACATACATACATACATACATACATACATACATACATACATACATACATACATACATACATACATACATACATACATACATACATACATACATACATACATACATACATACATACATACACATACATACATACATACATACATACATACATACATACATACATACATACATACATACATACATACATACATACATACATACATACATACATACATACATACATACATACATACATACATACACATACATACATACATACATACATACATACATACATACATACATACATACATACATACATACATACATACATACATACATACATACATACATACATACATACATACATACATACATACATACATACATACATATACATACATACATACATACATACATACATACATACATACATACATACATACATACATACATACATACATACATACATACATACATACATACATACATACATACATACATACATACATACATACATACATACATACATACATACATACATACATACATACATACATACACATACATACATACATACATACATACATACATACATACATACATACATACATACATACATACATACATACATACATACATACATACATACATACATACATACATACATACATACATACATACATACATACATACATACATACATACATACATACATACATACATACATACATACATACATACATACATACATACATACATACATACATACATACATACATACATACATACATACATACATACATACATACATACATACATACATACATACATACATACATACATACATACATACATACATACATACATACATACATACATACATACATACATACATACATACATACATACATACATACATACATACATACATACATACATACATACATACATACATACATACATACATACATATACATACATACATACATACATACATACATACATACATACATACATACATACATACCGTGCTGACGTCATGCCTCTCCACAGTCCGCGGTCTCCTGCAGCATGTATCAGGTCGGGTGCCGACACACCTCCATGCCATGCAACAAGAATATCAAAAATCTTCTCTCGTTGTCTTCCTCTATCCCTCTTCCCCAGATCTTTCCAGTGGTCACAACATGTTCTATTTTCTCTCTTCTAATAACATGACAAAAAAATGATGACCGTCTCCTCCTGATGTCTGTGATAAGTTGTCTTCGGGCTCCCGCCTCTTTCAAAACCTCTTGGTTGCTCTTTTTGGCTGTCCATTGCATCCTATGCATTTGTCTGTAAAACTACATCTGTGAGGCCTCAAAAACTTGTTTGGCCTGCCTACCATTTGTCCAGGACCCACAGACACATGTTCAAACTGGATGTATTTAGCAATCAAGGATTCCTTTTCTAACCTTCAGTGACAGAAATGTATTACATAAGATGTTCTTTATTTGAATAAATGCAGTTTTTGCCGGTCCTATTCTGCTTCTTATGTCGGTGATGCATCTTCCATCCGATGTTATGCATTAGCCCAATGATTAGTAGACAATTTAAAAAGAGCAACAGATGTTCTATAAATAAATTAAAAATAAATGAAATCTGCACGGTTTTTTTAGGACTTTATTACTGTTGTCATTTATCATTATTGCATGTACCAATAAATAAAACGGCCGTAAACTCTTGTAAGGGGAAAATTGCAACCCTTCCTTTGATGACGGTTTTTCTTTGTGGCGTCAGAGCGTTTATTACCTGAAAAGATATGGTATGTAAATTAGTATATAAAAGCCAGATACTAAAAATAATTTAGAAGGATTACCATAAATGGGTGAATTATTTTGACATAAAAAGTGTGATTTGATTAGTGTTATACGTGATTTGATTGCAAAATCACCTTCTTTTTATCCCAGGGCATGCTGGGTTAAAAAACAACGAGAGAGAATTCATAATTACTGGCAGTGGGATTATCGGGAATTGGCCAACTATGTACAGGAGAGACATCATAAACGCAATTCGAGAGATTTGAAAAAAAAACAAACAAAAAACAAACATTCGAGAAACTAAACTCTGTGAGGCTTTCAGTTTCATGAAAAATGATTTTTCACTGAATAAACTGCATTTCATGGGTAACAGTTGGAGCCACGAGACAGTAAAACCCCGCAAGATCCACCCGTCATTATAGCAACAAGAACAGAATGAGAGTTGTTAACCTTAAAACACTTGGAGACATACCCAGATGAAGATCGGAACAATTCTGGTCACATCCATTGGGTGATGCATTTAAATGAACGATGAACTCTGGACTATGGTTTGACTACATTATCCGTCTGACTGTTAATTTCCATTGGGTTTAGTGTGCAAAACACACTTAACATACCACGATGTACTCCGGTTACTTCGTAACTGCTTTGTGGTGCCCCAATATAAAGGTCCTATTTGCCTCTACTGTCGTACGGGCTTTCCTGAATGTGTAGCTGTTTTATTATCACCAGTGAGAAGTTAATCCTTTAGCTGCAATCACGGTATCGGGAAAATATAGAAACAAACAATGAGTAGATACCCCACAGAGGTACAAAAGGTATCGGTGATTTAATATAGTCAAAGTAAATATATGATTTGAATTATTTACGTGAAATTTATGGTTTGATATTTGTGAATTTCGTAAAGGCAAACAGGTTATAGGGTATTCTAATGCAGAATCATGTTGCTGTTAATGCAGAGATCAACGCTCTCATCAGTGAAAATTCAGACGAAGCAGATGCACTAATTTACACAGACGGATACGTTATACGCCAAAAAAGAAGCGCATGGGCATTCACAGCACGCTCAGCGGGCAGAACAGACAAAGAAGCTAACAGCGCCTTCTCCATGACAACTAGCAGCATGACGATGGAGGTGATGGCACAAACAAAATACAAACAAAATACCCGCATGTGTATACTCAGTGATGTCTGAGTATGATCCGGAGGGTTCAGACAGGTTCGGTGCGAAGACAATGGCTTGAATCATTACAAAAGTCCACTGTGCGTGTCACCTTTATTTTTGTTCCGGGATACTCAGGCGTCTATGGAAATGAAAGAGCTGACAGGTTGGCTGGATCACTACCGACTGACAGCCTATGGATCATGCTGATATTATTAATGCCCTTAGAGAAATTTGAAGGACAAAGTACTTTGGGACAGTGAATCCACATCACTCGCCAGAATGGCAGACTTGGGAATTAGGATCAGCATAAAAAATTAAAAAAACGAGACGCACACCAGACACGCCAGAGGACTTGTTAATCAACATATAACTGGTACGATTAGCCATCGGACGTTGGGGTTCATACTGAGGGGATCTGAGCACATTTGGACATGTCCGAGGTGCAATGATGATAACCCAACTAACTAACTAACTAACTAATATGTAGTTTTGTGTGATTTTGTATGTGATTTGAAGAATAGAGATACACATTTTTTTTTATCTCTCACGAACAGTCATACTTGTTCTTAGGTTAGGGCG
>CAJHNH020006290.1:87500-127500 GCA_905116865.2 Candidula unifasciata | reverse complement strand
AAGAGAAGACAGAAGAAGAAGAAGAATAAGAAGAGAAGAAGAAGAAGAAGAGAATAAGAAGAAGAAGAAGAAGAAGAAGAAGAAGAAGAAGAAGAAGAAGAAGAAGAAGAAGAAGAAGAAGAAGAAGAAGAAGAAGAAGAAGAAGAAGAAGAAGAAACAGAAGAAGAAGAAACAGAAAAAAAAAGAAGACTACTTCATAACATTAATGAATATTTGTTTTCCAATGGTCTTAATCGACCACATGTGAAAGTGTCGTTCAACTTACAAATAGGTCGCTCCCCAAAGGGTGAGAACCTCTGGTCTTAAGGGTATCCCTCCCAGTTTACAAATTTCAGCCAACACCCGTAGTAGGATGAGGCAACATAATACATCGACAACCGTCTCCTCGCTAATCTTGTACTAGGCTAGGTGGATTCCATCACCACTGTGATAATGCTCCCATGTATGCTACATTGGGATTCTAAGAGAAGCATGCTATAATCAAGAAGCTGAAATCTATTACACTATTGTGCAATCAACAAGCAACTAGAAGAATATATAGGAAGAGATGGAATTCAAGTCAACATATGAACTGTAATAGAGTCAACGACTGAAGAAAACAACATCTCTCTCTCTCTCTCTCTCTCTCTCTCTCTCTCCCTCTCTCTGTCTCTCTCTAGATAAATGTTCTCTATACAAACATTCAATATACAGTTCCAAAAGGGAACTTTCCTCCAATCCAATATACAACAAACAATTGGAGTGTATCTCTCCGAGTTTGCCAACAGAGATAGGCACGGCTACTGCTTACGATGTCAGTATCAAATGACTGACGGTAACCTAGCAAAGTAGTATATCAAAAAGCTAGCTCCCACCCCCTCTCTCTTCCTTCCATCTTGCCCTTTCTGGAGCTGCATACAATAAAGTTCTTCATCCATCACACATTGCCACTCAGTTTGTGCTGGGTAAACAAACTGTGGTATCATATTCCAAGCACTTCGTCTGTTTCTGGACACACATCGTTTTGTATGCGTGGAGCTGGATAGAGGGCTGTCAGGTAGATATCTATTATAGTGGGTATACAGGTAATCATGTATGGAGTTTGCGGATAGTATCTATGCAGGTATTTCAGGTGGTAAGTGTGTATGTAGGTCGGTATGTTGGCTAGAAGATTTGTATGTAGTTTTGTATCATCTACAGGTATGTCCGGTGATAAGTGTGTATGTAGGTCGGTATGTTGGCTAAAAGATTTTTAAGTAGATTTTTATCATCTATGATGGTTTGTCTGGTAGTAAGTGTGTAAGTAGGTCGGCATGTTCGCAAGAAGATTTTTATGCTGGTTTGTATCATCTATCAAATGTTTACAGACAGAGATTGGGAAAAATCACAGAAAAGGCTTACATTCCATGTACCAACAGATAAATATGTTAACAGGAAAGATGACACGAAACAGCACTGGATGTTTGAAATCAAAAGATGGTGACTTATTAATGTGACATAGTAATATAATTAACAGATGGACAGAGTATATAGGGAAATTGTATGATTATAATAGACCAGATAAAGAACTGCAGACCAACAATGATGGTCCACCAAAATGACTGCAGAAGTTGAGGATGCAATACATCATCTGAAGAAAGGAAAAGCACCTGGGACAGACAACATCTCACTGAAAGAAATTGAAGCACTGGGAGATTTTGAAACTGAAATAATAACTAAACTTTTTAATGATATTTATAATAGTGGATATATTCCAAATGACCTTTTAAAATCCATATTTATAGTCCTGCCAAAGAAACCAGGCACTATAAAATGTGAAGACCATAGCACAATAAGTCTTATGAGTCACATGACTAAGATTTTACTGAGAATAATTATGAGAAGAATAAGAAACGAAATTAAACTAGAAATCAGCGATGAACAATGTAGATTTGTAGAAGGAAAATGTACAAACAATGCCATACATATCCTAAGGACATTGTCAGAAAGAGCTATAGAAGTAAAGACTGATTTATACTTGTGCTTTATAGACTATACAAAAGTATTTGACTGCGTGAAGCACGAAGAAGTAATCAAACTGTTAGAAAAATTAAACATTGATGGGACAGATCTACGAATAAAAAATATATATTTGCAGCAAACAGCAGCTATAAGAATTAACAACTGTCTAGGTACATTTCAAAGCATAAAGAGGGGCGTACGACAAGGATGTGTACTGTCACCTGATTTGTTTTCAATATACAGTGAATATGTAATGAGAAATCTGGCGATTTGTCTGCTAGCAAATCTGCTGGGTTCTTGGACTGGAGACAGAATGGGGTGTTCTGTGCCTGGACATTGAGACTGTTTGACGCCTGTTATTTTGTGACCGTAAGACCGTAGTCACCGCCAACTCTAGATTACGCCATCTAACTAAATCACGTGACTTTTTGGATGGAGTCCCTCGAAAACTGGTTAGTGTAAGCCCTTTCCATGTGTTGCATTGTGTGACATTTTAATGTGCTTGCAAAGTTCTGTGTTCTGAATGAATTCGTATTACACATCTACAAGTGGATATTCTGAAGTAGATATACAAGATTTTCAAACTTTGCTGTTAGATTACAGCAATTTGAATTTAAATTCACGGGAGACGGTCGTGTTGCGATGTGTGTGTCACTGTTTCTAGTCAGTAGTTTGGATTTTTGGGAACTGGCTGTTTATTCTTTTTCTACTTTGAATGTAGAAAACTTACTTTTAGGGAAAATACTTTAAACAGTTAATTTAGAAGCGATATCTGGAGAATATCGACAGTTGTCAGGTGCAAACTATCTTGTGTTTGAAGAAAACTATTGCTTCCATATTGACTATGCATAAATGGTGCAACCACACTGTGGATAAATTGTGTCAAGATATTTCGGAGCTCTAGGTAAGTGGATGAAAATAATATTTAATTTACTAACTAACCTCTCACAGCAAGTCACTCTTTGCCTCTTTACTAATTGTTGACTAACAGTATAATTATATGTACACTAATAATATTAATCCTTAACCATTTGACTTATGCTTCGTGAACACTGGCTGTAAACTCTTGCGGAAACTTCTGGCAGCTCATCCACTTCTTTTGCATATTTGCAGTTCTACGGTCTGTTAATTTTTGTAAACTGGCTTTTGCTTTGCTTCGCGAACACTGGCTGTAAACTCTTGCGAAAACTTCTGGTAGTTCATCGACTTCTTTTGCATGTTTGCAGTTCTATGGTCTGTTAATTTTAGTAAACTGGCTTTTGCTTCTCGAACACTGGCTGTAAACTCTTGCGGAAACTTCTGGTAGTTCATCCACTTCTTTTGCATATTTGCAGTTCTACGGTCTGTTAATTTTTGAAAACTGGCTTTTGCTTTGCTTCGCGAATACTGGCTGTAAACTCTTGCAGAAACTTCTGGTTGTTCATCCACTTCCTATGCATATTTACCAAAAAATTCGCAATGGTAAGGAATTGATTTCATCCAACAAGATGAAACTGAACAAATTTGTTTGTGCTGTTTGTACCTTGAGGATACATATTTAGTAGTGCTATAAGTACTGTTAAGAAAACTACTCTGGGTGAAAAAAAGTATTGCACATATCAATTTCATACTGATTGTGCTTGTTTACTAATTATTAAATAACAGTATAATTATATGTTGTAGTGGTCTACTAATAATAATAATAACCATCAATTATTTATATTTATGTTATGTATGATATGTGTATCTTTCATAGCAGTATTTGTATGCGCTAAATTTGATAAAGTACAAATGTCACCACCCCTCCCTCCTCCTCCCCCCCCCCCCGCTCCTCTGATGCAAGAATACCCTCTCAGAATCAAAGAGTTAGCACTGATATTTCTTTACTTTTGCTGGAAAAACTGTTAGTTTTCATCTAAACGTTATTGATGTTTATGTTCATGTTGACTGTAGCAAAAGCATTTTTGTTTGTCTGTAAGAGCCTTTATTGTTATATTTATTCGGCACACTTATGTACCTTAAAAATGACGTATAGTTCTATAAAATATGTAGAAAATTAATGAAACTGTAGTTTAATTTGTGTATACTTCTCCTCAATAAAAACTGTTAACACAGAGGGACTCAATTCTTGCACAAGAACGGGAATTCCCGTTGACCCAGTTGGCCTATTTATAGCTAAAGATGGCCGTGCCGTAGTGTTTTCAATTTAAGTATAGTGACCGATAGTTTGTGTAATTGTATGTTTAGCTACACGGTAGCATTACTACAGTGTTGTACAGTATTCGACAGAATTAGTATTTTGGGCAGTGATTTATGCGTGTAGCTCGCTAGGTATTGGAATTATTTTGCTAGCAGGGTTAATGTAGTAATTGGCGATTTGATCTGTCCTCACACATTGGCCCGCATTCTGCAGATACGGCGCAATCCTGGTGTAGAGTCTAGTAACAAGGGAAAGAGTTTATTGATCAGTATATTGAAGATTGATTTGTGTGCTCTGTGAGTGTTTGGCTTAGTGTGTCGTAGAGATAGATCAGAACATGTTACAAAATGTGGTCTATGCATGTTGACGATACATGGCTTTTTTTAAATTCTAGTAGCTTGTTTAACTAATTGCTGTAGATAATATGAGGTAATTAATTTAATTTCTCCTACATTGTTGAACAATGAACACCATCATATTGGTGAAGTTTTTACACCACACGTTACCAGCGCTAGGATAGCATTAAAGATAACCAACTACGATGGGTCGGTAATTTTTTAGCTTAACTTCTAACAATTTGCAATCTACTTAGCTAGTCTCTAAGTCTAGTAACGGTAGATATATATGTGAATTACTGACGTAGACTGCTGTATTTGTCTCTTGTTTCTTATGTGGGTCTCTTATAACAACAATAAAACCGTTGGTATGAATATCATCGTCAGTAGTGTTGTTATTTAATTTACTTTCCCTATGGCCGAAAATCTGAAAAAGTTGACTAGAAATAAGGGACAGTTCGGGCAGTATTCGTAGAAGATGGCAACACTTCAGATGACCAGAATAGCTGGTTTTGCTCAACGTCGTGGTAAAATTAAGCACCCTAAGCATGATGTTAACAATGCTCTTTTTGCGCGTATTATCATTTTTGAGTTAAAAAAAAAAAAAAAATAAACTGACCAGGACAGACCGATGACAGTTCTTGTATATGTGGCTGGCCATTTCATATTTAGGCGATGAACAAGACGGACAAAATGCTACAGATATCAATAAAATTCGAACACTTCTTTGGCTGC
The DNA here is from genome assembly GCA_905116865.2 of Candidula unifasciata. NCBI lineage: Eukaryota > Metazoa > Mollusca > Gastropoda > Stylommatophora > Geomitridae > Candidula > Candidula unifasciata. Next base: position 122,271 of record CAJHNH020006290.1, on the reverse strand, counting down.
TGAACATGGGGAAGGAGTGTGGTAGGAATGTTCTGAGATATTCTATCTTATCTTAGTGCAAATCACATGATACGTAGAACCAGCTAGAGTCTGTTACATCTCAACCTACGCCTGTGAAGAATTATAAATAACTACCTGTACCTGGCCACGCGTTGCTGTGGCATAGTTCGGCTAAATCGAAAAGAAAGAAAATAGAAATCGCACGTGTCTAATATGGTTACTGTCGCAATCATTGTCTGCGCACACACAGAGATAGTCTTCGATGCCCTCCCCCTTCCCAAATCGACCCACCACTGGCTCCCTCATCAAAGGCTTTTGGAAAAGAAGTATAATTGAAATCGCACGTGTCTAATATAGGTAATGTCGCAATCATTATCTGCACAGATATAGAGTCTGGTTTGCCACTTTAGAACACGCAACAGATAATTGCGTCTTTATATTAGCTGTCGTTTAAATGGTATTATTAGCACAGTAAAAAAGCTGTTTGAATTTTTTTTAAAGAGACGGAAGTTAAGCTGACCACTGTAATTTTTAATAACCAAGTAGGTCGTTGAAAAGAATGAGAGTAGCGCTAGTAAAATATAAACAAATTAAGAAACGAAAACTTTAAAATCATGCGTAAGGCTCTTTAAGTTAACAATTTCTGTCATCACCCCCACCTCCCCCATTCACCGAATACTGCTCTCTCCCTCATCGAAGGATTTTTGTAACTGACGTTAATACCCCTGTCCATCCGGACTAAAATAGGGAGCAGGAATTGTAATAAGTAGTAAATGCGGCTAGTGTAATATTTACCACACTATACTTTAAGTACCAGTACAACTACTACCACCACTGCTACCACTATAACTAAAATATTGTCACTGCTATCTGTTTTACCATCGGAGTAGACAGAGAGTCGTGAGCCAGAGGATTTGGCGCTGCAAGGCTAGTGCTATCGCCACGGACTAGTCAGGTTAGGATGTGTAATTTCCCTCCCCGACAGAAAAAAAGCCATCACCTTACCGACGGTCTCCTGCATGACAGCACTACTGTGTAACCGCCCTTTTAGATACCAGTATATGCTACCCTCACCCCCCCCCCCACCCCCAATTCACCGACTACTCTTTCCTTCATCGAAGTAGTTTGGAAAAAAAAAAAACCAAGTGAAATGCAACGAAAACAGGAAAAATACACCACAATTACGAAGTGAACGCTATGATAAACAACACAGCCAAATGCCAACGCAATGTAAGAAGAAATAATTAAATTGAAAATAAAATAAATAGAAATCTACGAAAATTCAGCGCTACCATGCAATCAGAAAGTTTGAAAAGAAATCATTAGTATGCTAAATGGTCAAATTTAATTATCAACTGGTTTACCCACAAATGTGGCGTCCGTGGCTAAGGCGTTGCGAGTCCGACTCGTGAGCCAGTATACCGCGATCGAAACCCACTGCAGGCTGCGTGGATTTTTGTCGTGGTATGGGACGTCGCAGGTCGACCCAGACTAAAATGGGTACCATGCTATCCTGGGAAAGTAAAGACAGCCGGCGTAATGCTGACCACATTACCCACAGAGTGCTGATGGTCTGTAAAAATATGGGACGCTCTGCCCTTATGCCCGATGCGCCGAAAGGCGTGAAAAGGGAACTTTTACTTTTTTTTTACTTTACTTTTACCCACAAATATGTATTTTTTTAAATAGTATTTATGGCCACATGGCTAGTGCTGTCGCCACGACAGAGCAGGTCTGGGTTTTAGTTTGCCCATAGGTTAAAAAAAAAAAAAAAAAAACTGCCGTCCTGTGGTTTCGAACTCTAGTCTCCCGCACGGGAACCCAGTGTACTAAACATTCAGCTGGCCAAGCCAACCACTGCTTCTGAAAAGAGAGCAAAAATACGCAAGGTGTGTGTCCCGATTCTAACACAACTAAAAACCGCAAGCAATTGTTTTCTCATTAACAGATATCCCAGATATAAACTTCAAGTATTATTGAAAGGGCACAATAATAGAAATCGTACATGTCTAATACAGTAAATATCTCAAACATTTTTTTTTTTGCGCAAAGATCGTACACCCCCCTCCCCCCACCTCATTCTCTTCCCCTTTCTCAAATCCACCGACTAGTCTCTAACTCATCGAAGGTTGTTTGAAAAAAAAAAGAAAATAGAAATCGTGTCTAATATGGTTCACGTCGCAATTAGCGATATAGAGATAGTCTGGTTTTCTGTACCACGACGGCGAATGTGGAAAGTCGTTCGTGCTTGCGCATGCGCATTTACTAACGTGATTATAATTAAATGTCACTAAAAATGCAAATATTAGTTTCAAAGATTTTTTCCAAAAAAATGTGGTCACCTATCTCTAACAATGACATGTAGAATTTCAAACCATGATGGGTAAACATCCGGTATCAAAACAAACATATCCCGAAAATTTCAGCTAAATCTGTTCACTAGTTTTTGAGTCTATAGCTCATAAACAAACACACAAACATTGATTTTTTTTTAAAATATATAGATGGGTTATATCTTCGCGTCGTCTTCTGTGGAATTAGCTAAAACCTGTGATATCTCCACCTAATCATATGGAAAAGATGTTACAGAGGGCTTACCCAACTAAAACTCACAGCAAGACATAGAGGGAGGTCGAGAGAAATGCACACACGGACACTCCGACAGAGACACATACATGCTCACACGGACACTCCCACAGAGACACACACACTCACTTAGACAAAAATACAGACACACACACAGACACTTACATACAAACACACACAGGGAAACACACAGCACACATATTTACATTCGTACTCACATACTGACACAAACACACACACATACGCAGACAAACATGCAGACACATACATACAGCCACATAGACACACACGCAGTCAAACACACACACAAATACAGACAAACATGCAGACAAACACATACTGACACCCACACAGACAAACACGCAGATATGCATACACATACGAACACATAGAAATACACACGCAGACACATATATTCAGTACACACAGACATATATTCTGACATGCAGACACATACAGACAACAAAGGAGCACACCCAATACTCACAGAGAAACACACATAGACATGCACAGACAGACAGACACATGCTGACAATACACTCACGCAGACAAACATACAGACACCCACACACAGAGATACATACATTCAGCCTCATAGACACACCCTCAGACAAAACAAATAAACATACACTGGCAAACATGCTGACAAACACTAGCGGGGACACAGACACACACGAAGATATACACACAGTCACATCAAATATGCAGAAAAACACCGAGACACACACACACACACATGCAGACAAACACATACGGGGACACACAAGGACACACACGAAGATATACACGAAGATGTACACACAGTCACATCAAATATGCAGAAAAACACAGAGACACACACACACACACATGCAGACAACCACAAAGACACACACAGAGTCATATACACACAGCTACATGTATCCAATCGCACACACACACATACGCAGACACACATACACAACAAAGAGGCACACTGAAATACACGGAAACACACACAGACGAATTCACACTAAAACATACACGTGGACATACGCGCGAACACACACACATTCGCACACATACACAAGGACACAGACGCATACATTCGCAGATACACAAGCAGACAAACAACATACTCAGAATCATATGTATACAAACACGCCTACACATACATACATATCACACACACACGCGCACGCGCAAACATACATATCATACACACCTTGTTTAATAATAAATTTATAATGCAATTCGGACACACAGACAGACAGCCAGCCAGCCAGCCAGCCAGCCAGCCAGACAGACAGACAGACAGACAGACAGACAGACAGACAGACAGACAGACAGACAGACAGACAGACAGACAGACGGGCGGACAGACGGACGGATACACAGACAGACAGACAGACAGACAGACAGACAGACAGACAGACAGACAGACAGACAGACCGACCGACCGACCGACCGACAGACAGATAGACAGACAGACAGACATACAGATAGATATATAGATAGACAGACAGAAAGATAGACATATAGACAGACAGACAGACAGACAGACAGACAGACAGACAGACAGAAGGACAGAAGGACAGACAGACAGACAGAATACATCAAGTCAGTATTTACTTGTCTGTTCAGATTCATTCACCAGACCAAAGACAATCAGAAGCACAATGTAGATTACATATCTGCCTGTCTTTTCCAATATACTTAGCTCAAGCTCCTGACGCGACAATCTGATGGCCCTTTTACCTCACTTCTAATATATCCTCAATTTTGCCAGCTCGACAACAAAACACAGGCAGCGGGCGGTAGGAGCCCTGGGGGCATTGAACGAAACAAAAAGACAGCGGTAGAGAGACAGAGAGAGAGAGAGAGAGAGAGAGAGAGAGAGAGAGAGAGAGGGAGAAAGAGAGAGGGAGAAAGAGAGAGAGAGAGAAAGAGAGAGAAACAGAGAGAGAGAGAGAGAAAGCGAGAGAGAGAGAAGGAGAGAGAGAGAAGGAGTGAGAGAAGGAGAGAGAGAGTAATTTTTTTATATAAATTATGTTTACCTCTCTCAGTGTAGGGTAGCAGAACAAACCGGCAATGATTGCCTAATTAAAAAAATATATATATATAACCGGGGTAGTGGTAATCGTTAAGAGCGAGAGCGAGAAAGAGAGAGAGAGAGAGAGAGAGAGAGAGAGAGAGAGAGAGAGAGAGAGAGAGAGAGAAAGAGAGAGAGTGAGATAGTACGACAAAGATATCTACTATAGCTATAGAACATCATCGTTGCCTTTAACTGAAAAGCCACGACCTCAAAATATGTGCTGATAAGAAACACCCACTGCATCAAGCGCTTTTTAGTGAAAAGGGCGACAGACTGAAGAGGGGAAAATCGTGGCTAGGTCGGGCAGAAGATGTTATTAGGCAAATATGCAGCCTAACCGACATCATACCTGGTGCAGAATGGATACCTGTGCCTCAGGCGTTTATTTGTACATTTTCCTGTATTGTCACACTCAACAGGCGATGTAGAGGAGAGAATCCTGTTGCTGTTAATGCAGAGGTCAACGCTCTCATCGGTGAAAATTCAGACGAAGCAGATGCACTAATCTATACAGACGGATCCGTTAAACGCCAAAGAAGAAGCGCATGGGCATTTACAGCACCCTCAGCGTTCAGAACAGTCAAAGAAGCCAACGGTGCCTTCTCCATGACAACCAGCAGCATGACGATGGAGGTGATGGCAGTGACGCAAGCGTTTGCCTGGCTTGAAACACAAAAATACACCCGCATATGTATACTCAGTGATTCAATGAGTATGATCCGGAGGGTTCAGGCAGGTTCAGTGCGAAGACAATGGCTTGAATCATTACAGAAGTCCACTGTGCGTGGAGTCACCTTTATTTTTGTTCCGGGACACGCAGGCGTCGATGGAAATGAAAGAGCTGACAGGTTGGCTGGATCCGCTATCACTACCGACGGTCGGCCTATGGATCATGCTGATATTATCAATGCCCTCAGAGAAATGGGAAGGATAGAGGACTTTGGTGGCAGTGAATCCACATCACTCGCCAGAATGGCAGACTTGGGAATTAAGATCGGCACAGCAAAAAACGAGACGCACACCGGACACGTCAGAAGACTTGTTAATCAACATAGAACTGGTACTATTAGCCATCGGACGTTGGGGTTCATACTGAGGGGAGGATCTGAGCACCTATGGACATGTCCGGAGTGCAATGACGATAACCCAACTAACTAACTAACTAACTAACTAACTAACTGAAAAGCCACGACAACGATCTTTGTTCAAATCCGACTCGAGTACCATTAAACAAAAGGACGGAGTTTGCTAGTTAGTTAATTTGCTAGCTCGTTCGTTAGCTAGTTAGCTTGTTAGTTAGTTATTTAGTTAATTAGTTAGTTATCTAATTAGTTAGTTAGTTAAATAGTTATTTAGTTAGTTAGCTAGTTAGTTAGTAAATTAGTTAATTAGTTAGTTAGGTAATTAGTTAATTAGTTACCTGGTTAGCTAGTTTGTTAATTAGCTAGTTAGTTAGCTAGCCAGGTAGTTAGCTAGTTAGCTAGTTATCTAGTTATTTAGTTTACTAGTTAGTTAGTTAGTTAAATAATTAGTTAGTTAGGTAATTAGTTAGTTAGTTAGTTAGTTAGTTAGTTAGTTTGCTTGTTAGTTAGTTAGGTAATTAGTTAGTTGGTTAGTTTGTTAGCTAGCTAGATTGTTATTTAGTTAGTTAGCTAGTTAGTTAGTTAGTTAGTTAGCTAGTTAGTAAGTTAGTTAGCTAGTTAGCTAGCTAGTTAGTTAGCTTGTCAGCTAGCTTGTTAGTTAGTTAGTCAGCTAGTTAGTTAGCTAGTTAGTTTTTATTAGTTAGTTGGTAAGTTAGTTAGTTAGTTAGCCTGTTAGTTAGTTAGTTTGTTTGTTAATTAGTTTGTTAGCTAGCTAGCTTTTTAGTTAGTTAGTTATTTATTTCACTAGTTAGTTAGTAAGGTAGTTAGTTAGTTAGTTAGTTAGTTAGTTAGCTAGTTAGCTAGTTAGCTAGTTAGCTAGTTAGTTAGTTAATTAGTTAGTTAGTTAGTTAGTTAGTTAGTTAATTAGTTAGTTAGTTAGTTAGTTAGTTAGTTAGTTAGTTAGTTAGTTAGTTAGTTAGTTAGTTAGTTAGTTAGTTAGTTAGTTAGTTAGTTAGTTAGTTAGTTAGCTAATTAATTAGTTAGTTAGTTAGCTAGTTAGTGATTAGTTTGCTGGTTAGTTAGTTATTTAATTAGTTAGTTAGTTTGTTAGCTAGCTAGCTTGTTAGTTATACAGCTAGTTAGTTAGTTAGTTAGCTAGTTAGCTAGTTAGCTAGTTAGTTAGTTAGTTAGTTAGTTAGTTAGTTAGCTAATTAATTAGTTAGTTAGTTAGTTAGTGATTAGTTTGCTGGTTAGTTAGTTATTTAATTAGTTAGTTAGTTTGTTAGCTAGCTAGCTTGTTAGTTATACAGCTGGTTAGTTAGCTAGTTAGTTAGTTAGGTAGTTAGCTTAGTTAGTTAGTTAGTTAGTTAGTTAGTTAGTTAGTTAGTTAGTTAGTTAGTTGGCTAGCTATCTTGTTAGTTAGTTAGTTAGTTAGTTAGCTAGTTAGTTAGTTAGTTAGTTACTTAGTTAGCTTGTCAGTTAGCTTGTTAGTTAGTTAGTTAGTTAGTTAGTTAGTTAGTTAGTTAGTTAGTTATTTAGTTAGCTAGTTAGTTAGTTAGTTAGCTAGTTAGTTAGTTATTTAGTTAGCTAGTTAGTTAGTTAGTTACTTAGTTAGCTTGTCAGTTAGCTTGTTAGTTAGTTGGCTAGTTAGTTAGTTAGTTAGTTAGCTAGTTAGTTAGTTAGTTAGTTAGCTAGTTAGCTAGTTAATTAGCCTGTTAGTTAGCTTGTTAGTTTAGTTAGTTAGTTAGTCAGCTTGTTAGTTAGTTAGCTAGTTAGCTGGTTAGGTAATTAGTTGGTTATCTAGTTAGCTAGTTAGTTAGTTAGCTAGTTAGCTAGTTAGTTAGCTAGTTAGTTAGTTAGTTAGTTAGTTAGCTAGTTAGATAGTTAGCTAGTAAGTTAGTTAGCTAGTTAGTTAGTTAGCTAGTTAGCTAGTAAGTTAGTTAGTTAGTTAGCTTGTTAGCTAGTTATGTAATTAGTTGGTTATCTAGTTAGCTAGTTAGTTAGTTAGCTAGTTAGCTAGTTAGTTAGTTAGTTAGTTAGTTAGTTAGATAGTTAGCTTGTTAGTTAGCTTGTTAGTTAGGTGTTGAAAGGTGTTGCCCGTGCAGAATGATCCCTCTCTCCGCCTGCATTGTTTACTGAAAGGCACATATAACACTAATGCGTTTAGAACAAATTACGCTGCAGAAGCTCCCAGATCAACAGTGCAGTGTTCTGTATGTCTGCCTGTTGGAGCTTCCCTCATAGACTAATAGCCAACCAAGGGTCTGCAATAACAGCTATCAGATTACATTTCTCCGTCCTAGCGTAAGCAAGGTTATTGTCTCCCTTATCAACTTTTCGTCCGAATTCTTTGATTCAATGTGGCATGACATTTCTGTTTACGCCCTCCAACAGATACAATACTGCCGACTTCTGTCATGTCAGCTAAAACTAGAACACATACAACTCGTTCGAACACTACATGTTCTCTCAATCACACAGAGAAATAATATTCCGAATGTTACAAAATCAACCAATATCATTGATCTACCTCCTCTTTTTTTTAAGAAAAAAAAAAAAAAAAAAAGGAAAGGTGGGAGAAAAGTTGGTGGGGGGGGGGGGGGGGGAGCGTGGGTGTTTAAGGCCAAACAACAGGCTCACTTGGAAGCTAACACAAAAAGAGAGGTGTGTGGGGTGTGGGGGGGGGGTTAGGCCAAACACTAGGCTCACTTGGAAGCTATATTTTTTTTTTTCCGTCTTCTCATAACATGGCCGAAAAATGATGACTGTCTCCTTTTGATGTCTGTAATAAGTCTTCGGGCTCTCACCTCTTTAAAAACCTCTTGGTTGGCTGTCCAAGTATTTTAAGCATTCTTCTGTAAAACCACATCTCTGATGTTTCAAGAAATTGTTTGGCCCGCCTACCGATTGTCCAGGACTCACAGATATTTGGTAAAACTGAATGTATGTAGCAATCAAGAATTCTTTTTCTTAGCTTTAATGACAGAGATACATTACACAAGATGTTCTTCATTTGATAAAATGCAGTTTTTGCCTGTTCTATTCTGTTTCTTATCTCGGTGATTCATCTTCCATCGGATGTTAGCCCAAGGATTAGTAGACAATTTAAAAAGAGCAACAGATGTTCTTCAAATAAATTTTAAAAAAAAATGAAATTTGCATTTTTTTTTTAAAGGACATTATTACTCTTCTCATTTATCATTCTTGCATGAACCAATAAATAAAAGGGCCGTAAACTCTTGTAAGGGGGATAATTCCATTTAAGACAGTTTCTTTTTGTGGCCTCCGAGCATTTCTACCTGAAAAGATATGGTATCTGAGTTAGGATATAGAAGCTAGATACTTTAAATAATTTCGAAGGAATACTAGAAATGTATAAATTATGTTGACATGAAGTGTGTCATTTGATTAGTGTTATACTTGATTTGATTGCAAAATTACCTCCAATTTTGTTCCCAGGCATGCTGGGGTAAAATGTAATGAGAGTGCTGCAAAAATATTATAAACTGTCCTATTTAGGATGAAATTTTTCGTTATTCGAAGCCCCACAAGCTCCCCTCCCCCCCCCCCCTCCTTTCTATTTGATATAAAGTTCCTCCCAATATAACCCAAAAACCCATCTTTAGACAATTAGAAATGTGATAAATAAAATGTTTGTTTGATTAATAGGTTTGAAATGCATGTAAATGACTTTGTATAAAATGAAACACAGACAAAAGGCAACACGTGTAAATACACTAACAGAATTAAACAATAAAAGATTTTCAAAAAGGAAAAAAAAAAAAAAATATTCGAAGCCCCACCTTAGCTCTTGCCAGGTAGCGCAATATAGCCACGGCCTTTTAGCTAAGACTAAAATGTAGCTTTGCTGCACTGGTCTGGCCAAAAGAGCCCTAGATCGGTCATATCCAAGTCACGGGAGAAACCCAATCGGCAATGCCATCTTAAAAAATCTGCCGGGCGGTTTTTCCGTTCAGTCTGGATTACCGACGTAATATCCTCCGGGTAGTCGGGCGGCCAGACTGGGCATTTGGGGAGACCGACCCGGACCCCCCCCAAAAAAATATAGCCAGGCCATAAATATGACCAATTGGCTGAACGCGGTTTCTGGGACCTCTACACGATGATCCTCGTCCACATGGTAGCACTTTGTGTTTATCTCTTCTGTGATGTCCTGGTGGGGTAGAAAGTCAGTCAGTCAATGAGAGAGCAGAAACTATTACATGCAGTGGGATTATCGGGAATGGGCCAACTATGTATAGGAGAGACATCATCAAGTCCATTCCAGAAACTAAATTCTGTGCGACTTTCAGTTTCATGAAAAATGATTTTTAATTGAATAGACTGCAGTTCCTGGGTACCAGATGGAGCCGGGAGAGAGGAAATCCACACAGGAACCACACGTCGTTACATAAACCAGAACAGAATGGGAGTTGTTAGCCTTGAAATACCCGGTTTAGACATACCCAGGAGAAGATCGCAGCACTTCTGGTCATGTCCGAAGGGCAATGCATTTAAATGAACAATGAACTGCGGACAATGGTTTGACTATGTCTATTGGGTTTAGTGTGCAAAACACACATAACATACCCACGATGTACTCCGGTTACTTCCTAACTGATTTGTGGGGCCCCAATATAACATTCCTAAATGGCTCTACTGTCGTACAGGCTTTCCATAATATGTATCTGTTTTATTCTCACCAGTGAGATGTTAATCCATCAGCTGCAATCACGGATTTGGGAAAATATAGAAATGAGTATATATATATATATATATATATATATATATATATATATATATATATATATATATATATATATATATATATGAGTAGATAACCCACAGAGGTACAAAAGGTATCGGTGATTGTATCGGTCAGTAGGTGGTCCGAAGCCACAGCCAAAGAGCGCCGAGACATGGTGATACATCAGGTAAGGGAAAAAAAAAAACGAGGTTCGGGTCCAGAAAGCAGCCCAACAGTTGCAGCAGGGCCATTGGGTCAGCCTGGAGAGCACATTGCCAAGAGTACTCACATGGGGTGAGATCTGGCGAATGATCCCGCTGTGACTGAGCTTTATCATTCGTTCTATGTACGATGCATTACCGTCCGGTGTCAACATGGTGAAGTGGTCTGCGACTAACGACCCGAAATGCCCGCTGTGCAGAGCGAAGCAGACGTTAGAACACGTTCTGTCCGAATGCAGGAAAGCCTTAGGATGAGGGCCAATGCGAGGGTCCTACCATCGTCCCTATACGTTTCCTCAAGGCTGGGCAGATTAACAAAGGTAAGATCAACAAAGACTCATACGCTCCATCTATGCTAGACTCTGCAAGTGACTGGTTGCTGGCGGTTGACCTGCCTGGCCATGAAAGGTACCCAGAGTCAATCCGGAAGACCGGCCTGCGACCTGACATAGTTCTCCACTCTGCGGAGAAACGGCAGCTCATCCTAATTGAGCTGACAGTCCCGTATGAGTCGCGAATGGACGAAAGCCATATGTATAAGCTCGAGAAATACAGTGACTTAGCAGCCGATCTGAGGAGAGACGAAGTGTACACAGTACGAGTCTTTGCCGTGGGAGCGAGAGGTCTCGTTTCCACTTCACTCTACAATGTGGTTAAAGAACTAGGATTGCGCGGTAATGAACGCAAACGGACACTTAAACAGCTGGGCGATGTTGCTGAGAGGGCCTCCAGCTGGCTCTGGACACAACGAAACAACGTAGGGGACGGGCCTTGGTGAGCTGGTCCGGGTGTCTAGCGGAAAAGAATTTCTCATCCCTTGAAAGTCCATCGTGTCCGAATTGTCTGCCAGTGTTCCTCTGCCACCTGCTAACAAATGTCCAACATGTGTCCGGTATACCAATCGTAAGCTTGTCGCTTGGTCGTCCAGGTATGAAGACTGCTTTAAGTATGCTACCGCGACGACTTCTTATCTCACAGTACCTTCTGCAAAATCACCAATTCGTCTTGTCCCTGTCCGAATAACATCCGGTAATTCGTGCAGCAGAGGAAACCAACCCTGAGCTTCATGAACTCAGATGGGCCCACTCTCTGAAAATGTCTAGGATCTCGTGGTCCGAAACATTTGTCGACGAGAGGTTACTTCTACTGATGATTGATAGATCCCTGCTGTACATGCTCCCCTGTGGAGTTTATTCTTATTGGTCATAGTAAATATATGATGTGAATTATTTGAGTGAAATTTATGGTTTGATATTTTTGCATGAATTGTGAGTTTAGTAAAGGCAAACAAGTTATGGGGTATTCTAATTCAGAATGTGTAGTTTTGTGTGATTTTGTATGCGGTTTGAAGAATAGAAAAAAAAAAAGAAAAAGAAGAAGAAGACGAAGAAGAAAAGAAGAAGAAGATTTTGAAAGCAAAATTTAGCAGTATGGAAATGACAGAATTTTAGATTTCAATTACAGATGAATACCCCCTCCTAAATCATAAGGCTCGGCCGATTTTAATTCCATTTTCGAAGTCGTATTTGTGCGAAGCTGGGTTTTTATCGGTCGTTGTGAAAAAAAAAAAAAAAAATTTATAGAGCAAACATCAACAAGGTAACAGTAATGAGGGTGTTTGTGTCAAGTTTGATTTTACGATTTGAGAAAATGTTCAATGAATTACAGGCTCAAACATCACATTATTTTTAATTTAATAATAATTGAGAGAGGAAAACAAAAATAAGATACACGAGTTTTGTTTCGTTTTATTGGAAAAAAAAAAAAAAATCGCCGCGACTAAGAAAAGTTCGGGAAACTACCAAAGACTAATCATTTAAGCGGTGTATACCTTGCTTTGTATCTATTGTATTTTGTCCGCGTGGTTCTATGTGAAATTGCCAAACAGTCCGACAGATATTTTTATATGAAAATATTACGTAACAGATGTTATCATTGAGAAAGAGATTCATAACTGAAAATACGAACCTAACAGTTGTCGTAAAAATGACAGAGATTCATAAATGTAAATAATAACGTAACAAATGTAAAAAGGACAGAGATTTTATGTATGAAAATATGATGTAACAGCTGACGTCATAGGAACAGAAAGTTATAAATGGCGTTATTCCACTTGCTACACACGCGTGCTGCCAGGGACCCATGGACACTGGGTTCTGCAAGCTGAGACACCTCGAGCACCCCATCTCTGCCCCCACCCATAACTTTAGGGGGTAAGCCCTCTTGAATCAAACCAGAACATTTGCGACGGGCTAAATGATCCCGAAATCAAGCCTAAACATTTTATTTTTCAGTTCTTGTTTTCATAAATAAATTTATTTTTATTTTTTGTTTTAAATTTATTATTGTATTTTTTTGCCGTTCGACACATAATATTAATAATAATAATGGAAGTAGTGGTGCTAATAGTCAAAGTAGTGGTAGAAAAAAGTTTTAAATATCATTATTGCACCCTTAAACAAGCTTGAAAATGTTTAGTGAACTGTTAAGTAAAATGCCCTCCATTTTTTCTTTGTGCCGGCACCGCGATAAAGACATTTTAATAATGAATGTTGTGTTTCAGATTTGATTTCTGTTTGAGAACGGTCTCAGATCCGTTTCTGCCTGAAAGCTGCTTCAGAACTATTTACATTTGAGAACTGTTTCAGATCTGTTACTGTTTAAGAACTTTTTTAAATCTTTGGCTGTCTGAGAACTGTTTTAGAACTATTTTCGTTTGGGAACTGTTTCACAAGTGTTACTGTTTAGGAACTGTTTCAAATTTGTTACTGTTATTTCTATTTGAGAGCTGCTTTAAAACTATTTCTATTTGAGAACTGTTTCAGATCTTTTACTGTTTGAGAACTGTTTTAAATCTTTGTCTGTCTGAGAACTGTTTCAGAAGTATTTTTATTTTGAAACTGTTTGAAAAAAATTTTCAGATCTGTTACTATTTAGGAACTGTTTCAAATTTATTTGTAACTCAGAACTGTTTTAAAAATATTTCTGTTTGGGAACAGTTTTACATCTGTTACTGTCTGGGAACTATTTCAGATCTGTCACTGTTTGAGAACTGTGTCGCATCTGCCACTGTTTGAGAACTGTGTCGCAACTGTGACTGTTTGAGAACTGTGTCGCAACTGTGACTGTTTGAGAACTGTGTCGCAACTGTGACTGTTTGAGAACTGTGTCGCATCTGTCACTGTTTGAGAACTGTTTCAAATCTGTCACAGTCTAAGAACTGTTTTATCTGTTACTGAGACAGCTGTTTCAGAACTATATCTGTTTGGGAACTGTTTCAGTTTAACAACTGTTTCAGAACTGTTTCTGTTTGAAAACTGTTTCTGTTTGAGAACTTTTTCAGAACTGTTTATGTTTGAAAACTGTTTCATAACTGTTTCTGTTTGGGAACTGTTTCAGAACTGTCTTTTTGTTTGGGAACTGTTTCAGAACTGTTTCTGTTTGAGAACTGTTTGAGAACTGTTTCTGTTTGGGAACTGTTTCAGAACTGTTTCAGTTTAGGAACTGTTTTAGAACTGTTTCTGTTCGAGAACTGTTTCAGAGATGTAATGAAGACATACAAACGATTCACCAGGACTAGGTGCAGGCACGCATGCCGCTCAGACAAAAACATTTTCCCTCTGTATCCATGGTCTGCCCGTTCTCGTACCATTTCCCTTTGAAGAAGCATCTCTTCCAGTGTCTGTCTGCTGATTCTGGCAACATGAGAAGGCAAGACACGGAATTATGTGTCCTATATTTGACACAGTGATAATATGTTTGTAGTGAACGAAGGAACGACCCAACAAACACAACTTTTTTCACAGGGTTAAGAATTTGACACGCAGTTCTGTCTAACATTCTGCCCTTTCCCTCCACTCCTAGCATAGTTATTTTTTCTTACCTCATTTATCAGTTAATAATATTTATACTGAAAACAAAATGTTCACAACATCAAAGTCTTACTTACAAACGCTGCAATGTGCTCTAATTATACTTACATAACTGAACTTAGAGTGAACAACCACATCAAACACATCAAATAATAATAAGTCTAACAGGTCAAAGATACAAACATCATTGACAATAATAAATTATTAGTTACAAATGCTGGAATGTGTTAGACTGGCACCTGCAGTTTTAACAAAAGTAAATTTAAATTATTAACACAAATAACTTTCAATTAAAACTCATCTATGGGTCATACATTATGTTCTTAACATACTATAATCTTTTAAGGGGGCATATAGTCTGTAGTGAGATACTATTCAAATAGTTTGCGACTGTATGTATAGGTGTTAGTCGTATTGTTTATATCCTGTAGCAGATAATGAGGACAGTGCAGCCATGTGCACCAGAGGTTTGAAACCTTTCACAGTCCAATCCTTGACCGCTTCTCAGCGGTTTCTTTTTCTTTTTCATTTTGTTAGCGACGAGGACATGTCAGTCAGAAGCATGTCTTTTGCAGAACCTTGCTCACATAACAACCCTCCCTAAAACCTCTTGATCACAAGCAAGATGTCCAACATCCTGCACCTATCTTCTCTTTTGCTTTCCTCTTCCTCTCTTCCCAGGCATATCTTCTTCTTCTGCCTTTCTATCCCCCAATGGAGCATAGGCCCTCAACCAACTCACGCCAAGTCGTTCTATCCTTCGCCATTGCATGGAGCTCTCCCCATGTCCTCCCCATCTTTCTAACTTTATTCTCCAGCTCTCTTGTCCATGTTTTTTTTTTTTTGGGGGGGGGGGGGGGGGGCGGCTTCCTTTATTCCTATGCCCCTGTAGGTTCCAATGCAAAGACATTCTAGTTATGCTGTTCTCCTGTTTTCTCAGCGTGTGTCCTATCCAACACCAGCGTCTTTTCCTCAACTCTTGGTCCACTGGAGCCTGTTTAGTTCTCTCCCAAAGCTCTACATTAGTTATTCTATCATACCATTTAATTTCCTCTATTCTGCGCAGGCACCAGTTAATGAATGTCTGTAATTTATTAGTAATTGCTTTAGTTGTTCTCCATGTTTCCGCCCCATACAATAGTACTGATTTGACATTAGAATTTAAAAATTTTTAGTTTAGTATTGCTTTTAATTTGTTTTGACCTCCACAAATTCCCTAGTGCTATGAAAGCCCTCTTGCCTGTTGTATTCTTTTTTTAATACCTCTGTCAGTTCCTCCATCTTTATCTACATTACTGCCCAAATTGGTGTGTGGTGCCATTAAGAGAAACTACATTACTATTTGCCTGATTTATTCTCACTATCTTTGTTTTTCCTTTATGGATTTTCAGACCAAGCTGCTGTGATCTTGCATCATGTATATTTAATTTTTCTTGCATCTGATTCCGTGAGGGGACCGAAGAGAAATATCATCGCCGAAGTCCAGATCATCAAGCTGTTTTGCAGGGGTCCACTGAATTCCATTCTTGGTGTTAACAGTTACTGTTTTCATAATCCCAGGTATATACCCCTCTATTATTGCTGACCTGAGATGATACTGTTCTGACACTGATGACGTAGAATGACACTATTTTTACACATAAATGAAATGCGCTGACACGTTGCTGACAGTTATGACATGATTCCGACACAACCGAGATGACATGTAGTTTGCAACGATGACATTTGCTGACAATAATGACATGAGATAATATGTCATTAACAATGATGTTATGAGGTGCCAAACTAATTTTCAAACGTGATGGTCACATAAATCAATGGACTAACTGATGATGTATGACAGGTTTACCTTTGGAACACCAGGGTTTTCTGAAGCAATTGATATGGCCCTCGATACACTGACACGCGATGCACGCGTCTGTATACACGTATTTGAAGGAAGCGTAGGTCTTGCCCAAGAAGACACACGGCCGTGACTGGAAAGGCATCGCTGGCAGAGTGTCAAACAAGAATTCTTTCGTTATCAACACAATTGTCGGAGATTCTCTGGTTGTTGTTGTTGTTAGTGACATGATTATTGTTGGTGGTGTTGTCTGTGTTTTTGGGGAAGCTATTTGTTGGTGTTGTTACAGTTGTTGTTTTGCAACCAAAACTTTTACCTAGAGTTAACAGCCGGTGACCGATATTAAGAAGAAGAAGAAGAAGAAGAAAAAGAAGAAGAAGAAGAAGAAGAAGAAGAAGAAGAAGAAGAAGAAGAAGAAGAAGAGAAGAAGAAGAAGAAGAAGAAGAAGAAAAAGAAGAAGAAGAAGAAGAAGAAGAAGAAGAAGAAGAAGAAGAAGAAGAAGAAGAAGAAGAAGAAGAAGAAGAAGAGAAGAAGAAGAAGAAGAAGAAGAAGAAGAAGAAGAAGAAGAAGAAAAGAAGAAGAAGAAGAAGAAGAAGAAGAAGAAGAAGAAGAAAGAAGAAGAAGAAGAAGAAGAAGAAGAAAGAAGAAGAAGAAGAGAGAAGAAGAAGAAGAAGAAGAAGAAGAAGAAGAAGAAGAAGAAGAAGAAAGAAGAACAAACGAAGAAGAAGAAGAAGAAGAAGAAGAAAAAGAGAAGAAGAAGAAGAAGAAGAGAGGAAGAAGAAGAAACGAACGAAGAAGAAAAAGAAGAAGAAAAAAAAGAAAAAGAAGAAGAAGAAGAAGAAGAAGAAGAAGAAGAAGAAGAAGAAGAAGAAGAAGAAGAAGAAGAAGAAGAAGAAGAAGAAGAAGAAGAAGAAGAAGAAGAAGAAGAAGAAGAAGAAGAAGAAGAAGAAAAAAAAAAAGAAGAAACAAACGAAGAAGAAGAAGAAGAAGAAGAAGAAGAAGAAGAAGAAGACGTATTTTCCCTTCAAATGATGGTTGGTATGTAATTTTGTGGTTTGCAGCTAGGCTGTGACAACTGCACCTTTCGACTTAATACACATAATTTGAGCAAACTCCTAATGGATCTACCACCCCTCCCCCATCCCGTCACCCCCTTCGAGTGGGACCTTGGACCCTTTCTTTTTCTTCGGCTTCTTCTTTTTCTTCTTCTTCTTTTTCATGTTTTCTTCCACCATTTACCTCAGCGAAGTGTTTTGGGGAAATGTAAGGCTCTTTTAAGCGCTTTTTCCAATGCATTGTACAAGCTGGTGTTCATTTCTGTTATATTGCTGCTGATGCTGTCGCTCCATCTCTTGTGTGGTCCTCCCCTTGCTCTGTGTTCATTATATTTCTTTAACGTGGCTTTCTGTGGTACCAGGTCATTATAGTCAGGTGGCCATTCAACTTAAGAGCAAAATTGTCAATTATTATTGTACTTGACAACAGATCGTCGATATCTTTTGGTTCAACGCATTCGATTTCTGTGAACCTCTAATTATTCACCCTTTACGACATGCTTTCTAGGGAGGCAGTGGTATATTAACGCCATCGCCACCCCACCCCCCACCCTGTATGGGCCCCAGAATAAACATGGTGATGAGGGAGAGACTAATAACATTCAGCTTAAAGGGACATTGTATAGTAAATTTTATTGCCATTTTTACGCTACGTTGTAAAACCAGCCCAACATTTGTTGGCTCTTTTAATTTTACTTGGCAATTTTACGGTCGGTAGTTTGCCATTGCCTTCTTAACCACCAGCTCTTAAAACACTTGTGGAAATCAACACCAGGTAGTCTGCTGCCAAATCGCTCGCAGCTGGAATCGAACCGGGTAATTTAGAATGATGAAGCAAGTTCGCACGCCGAAGCCACTAACTAAGGAAGAACAACTCTTTGAAAAACATAAGTGTTCATTTACCTCTCTTGATATCAGTGCCTTGGCTGGCCCAGATGAATAAAGTCACTACGAGTAGAAACAGAACAGTCATGGTGGCTAAAGATGACACGTCTAGATCAGTTCTGACAAGCGATCAGTTCACCTGCTGCTCCAAACTCTTGTCCAGCTAGAATGACTTGGCTTGGCCACACGCAGTCATCTGCTGAACCTGAATTTATAAGACTATATTTATCCGGTAATAAATAGTCATAAACTGGGCATAGAGTTGTAAACAGACTGAAGTCTTAATTACCGAAATTAATAGCAAGAATATTGTATTTTAGTTTTTTATTCATGATTATTTTCCATCAAAAGTGCAGATAGGTGGAGCGCTTGTTTCATCCATTAGAAATTATTTTCTTCTACTTACAGTTCTTGTGTTTGCACCAGGATTCCGGTAAATTTGGCGGTTGCACAGGTAGAGCTTCGGGATAGAACTAAATTAGCTCAACTGAACCAAAAGGTGAAGAAAAGACGCTAGCGTAGGATAGGACACACTTTGAGAAAACCAGAGAACAATATAATTAGAATGTCTTTGCTTTAGAAACCACAGCGGCATAGGAATAATCATCATCATCATGTAGCAGGTCCTTTGCAGAACGTTGCTCTTATCATAGTCTGCCTGATAGAAACTCGGTCTCTCGCCAGTTGTCCCGCCTCATGTACTTTCATACTCAAGGAGTCACTTATATCCTGTGCCAATCTTCGTCTAGGAATAAGGGAAGGCCAAAAACACACGGAGAAGAGAGCTGGAGAAAGTTAGAAAGATGGGGAGAACATTGGGAGAGCTGCATGCAATAGCAAAGGATAGAACGACTTGGCGTGAGTTGGTTGACAGCCTATTTTCCATTGAGGGTTGAAAAGGCAGAAGAAAAGACACAGATTTATTGCTTTTGTTTTAGATTGACTAATTTTATTGTTTCTGACAATAGATATTGCATTTTCCTCCATGTTTGTACTAAAAGGAAATAGTTCTGTCGCCCATTTACGAAACTGAGTGATTTGATTGCAATTTTACATGAACCACTAATGATTTGCTGTAATTGCTACTTCGATAACAGTCAACTGCAAATCTAGTGGCGGACTTTTTGTGCTGCCACTTCTTACAGCTGCCCTGTGTATTGAATCTGAGTTTGTTTTGGCTTTACTAAGACTAATGTGTTTTAGTGTTTTAATAATGCATAGGGATGGACATTCCATTTTTTTTTTTTCTGGGACAGGAGTTAGTGCTTTATTAACATCCTACTCTAAACAGAGGAAATCCACAGATCACGAGACAGTCTAATATTTCAGGGGGTGGTAGATAGGAGTGGGACCTAGGCTGCATGCAATCGGGGGATCTAGGCTGCACTCTCTCGTGGCACTTAGGTGGGTTAAGGTTAGGGCCAGTTCTGGATGTTTTGGGATCGTTAAAAAATATCAGAAAGCCGGAAAACCCAGTCTTACCACCCTTTAAAATGCTGGACTATCCTGTGACGTCATCTGGGGGTAAGAATCCCGGAGTCGGTTATTTATAGGGGGATACTCTGTCAATAAAGTTGTTGCTGTGAGTAATTAACTGGTTACTGATTACGTTGTTCTGTGGCACAACAATCAACATGAACGAAGCAAGATAAAAACAAAAAACAAATAACACAGAGCACACTGAGTTATATTTTAATGAATGCATTAAATATCTGGGTAGTAAAAAGATTAGTTATTGATTGGACTAGAAGGTGTGGACATCGCAGCTTAGCTGTAAGCCACATATAGTGTAAACCACACTTTGAAGGATAAACTCAGAAACAAAATTGATTGCATTTGCAAAGTTGATAAAGAGAGCGTCGTAGATGTTTAGAGACAATGTGGGGCTGATGAACATCCTCAGACAAGATGTAGGACCACATGTAGGCAACGAGGTGAGGTTTCCAAAACTCCAGGCTGCCTCCTCTGTGCTGTTTGAGACCTCAGCGATCACCAGCCACTGCCTTCTTGCACAAAATCGCCTGGACCCTCCCGGGGCAGAGGCACCAGATTCCCGTCTGAAAGAGAAACAAAAGCAAACACGATGAGAGTTACAGTTACGACCGGCTCCAGCTGACCATTGTCTGTGGTCAAGGAAAGATAACATCAGAGAAACTCAACAACAACACGATGTGTCTGTGGTCAAGGAAAGATAACATCAGTGAAACTCAACAACAACACGATGTGGTGGTCAAGGTGGTCAGAAGAGCAACAAACATAACCTTATATATCCCCCGTTACACAGCGGTCAAAAGAGAAGGGGAAAAGGAGAAGTTCTATCAGTCTTAATGGTATAGAAGATAGCGCTTGACTCTAACCCCAATCCCTTCTCTTTTCCTGTACACAGTTGCCTGGTTTAAACTTTCCCGTTACACAGTTGCCTGGTTTAAACTTTCCCTGTACACAGTTGCCTGGTTTAAACTTTCCCTGTACACAGTTGCCTGGTTTAAACTTTCCCTGTACACAGTTGCCAGGTTTAAACTTTCCCTGTACACAGTTGCCTAGTTTAAACTTTCCCTGTACACAGTTGCCTGGTTTAAACTTTTCCTGTACACAGTTGCCTGGTTTAAACTTTCCCTGTACACAGTTGCCTGGTTTAAACTTTCCTTAACATTGGTTCAGTTTTTCATTATTTCAGATCCTTTCATGGTTTCGTTCATTAACTTCTTATTATAGGAAGTAGTAAAAGCGTATGTGGCCAAATGATTAGTGTCAGATTTTACATTGTTTGTATGTACAGTGGGTGCAGGGCCAAAGTTACTCCCACACTTTCATATGATACTTCATTTTGTATCCTTGATTGATTAAAAAAATGCAAATGACACAGGTTAGTTGCGTATCCTTTACAGGATCTTGCAAAACCAACCCCAACAGCCACTGTTGTGTGATTTTTCTAGGCATATTAAGGTCCAGTAGTTTTCCAAAATGACACAGTAGATAGGAACAAACTATGGGGAGTCCAGAAATGTTACACACTTTGTATAAGCATACATGTAAAATCTAGAGTAACAACAGTGAATCTAGAGTTAGAACAAACGGAGGACACTCAGAACCATTCACCATACAATCTGGAGGATGAAAAGGTTGTGTCCAGTCTCCCCTTCTGTTTATAACTTACATTGACAACGTAAAGAAGGACTAAAAAATATCACGAAAATGAAGACCCAAAAGCCAAAGTTGCATCAAAACTATTACTATTTGCCGTCGACCAAGCAATATTTGCTACTTCAGAAATTGGACTGTAAGACCATATAAATTATTGAAGCCAAACTTGCTAGGAGCATAGGAAATTAACGCCAAGAAAACAGAGGTCATTACCATTGCAAAAGTAGACAAATCAATAAATATAGAGCTTACAGAACACCCTCTGAAACAAACCAAGAACTTCAAATACTTCGGAAGCAAAACACAGCATGAGATTGATGATAGAAGTAACAAAGCAAACCAACTCACTAGGCAAATGGTGCCAATACCAATAAACAAACTTATATCAATAGAACTCAAAAGAAAACTCTATGTTACAATCTTTTTGCAAGCCTGTGTT
Source organism: Candidula unifasciata (assembly GCA_905116865.2). NCBI lineage: Eukaryota > Metazoa > Mollusca > Gastropoda > Stylommatophora > Geomitridae > Candidula > Candidula unifasciata. The sequence goes on along the minus strand of CAJHNH020006290.1, from coordinate 100,344 downwards.
ATGAATACCAGACCTGAACAAATACAGAAAATGAGCAAAGCAAAATGACAACAACTGACATGAGATTCTTACGAAGGGCTGTCAGTGTAACAAGAAGGGATCAGATCAGAAACGATGAAATCCAAAGGAAAATCGGAGTAGCAGGAGCTCTGGATTTCATTAGAAGACAACACGTGAAATCGTTTGGCCATATAAATAGGTGGTCAGGAGACAGTATACCACAGCAAGCAATGGTGTACAGACCAGTCGAGTCCCTGTGAATGGCAGTTAACGAAGCTCACAAACGGGCTCTTTCTCGTAAATCACATGTCGCCTTGACACCACAAGTTACAAGAGGATCAAGCTGCAATTAAAATAGTATCATTTTGTTAGTCAGCACAGTATCAAAATAGGCCCCTAAAAAATTACACGGGAGCTCGGGGAAGGGTGGGGGTGAGGGTGGGGGGGGGGGGTGCAACGTCTTAATTGCGCCCTCCATATATCGTATGTATGAATAAATAAACACAGAAAAAATATAAACAAAGATAAATATGTTGAAATGAGTTATGACAACACTTAAGCAAAGACTTGCATGTTGCAAATAAAACAATAAAACAAACGCCTTGGCTGTGTGTACTGACCTACATTACAAACCCTTTCGGCACAGTACAGATCGCCATCCAGACACCCACACCGCCCACATGGATCGTCTGTCTTTGAACCATGCACCACCCAGTTCCCGTTGACAAAGCATGGTGCGTAATCCGGTTGTGGAGGGGATTCTGCCGGAAGTAAAAAAAAATGAACATAAGTTTGACTCTTGATAAAAATCTGATTAATTTGTCCTGATACACAAGAACTGTCATTTGATTGACAACCATGATGAATTCCTGGTGCAATTTCAACATCTCACTCATTAAATTATAAACAATTGTACTGCCGAAACTATATACCTCTAAATTGTTTTCCATTGTGACTGCGTTCCGTTCCTCCAGTCCTCCACCAGAGGGATCCACGAGACAACACTAAGAGAGAACTGATCCGCCAGCTAAACAGACTCGCAGGAAACAATCAGATCGTTCTTCTGTGGGTCTGTGCTCACTGCGGCATACCAGGAAAAATAGGTAGCAGACAGACTTGCTACAGATGGAACACAGGAGAAACAACACACCCATTGATTGTCATTACCAGAAATCAGAACACTTATCAAGAGGAAAAAAACAAAGGAATTGTGGAAAGAACTTACAGTAAATATCCACAAGACCCCACTAGCAGACTCAACTGACTGACTGACTTTCTACCCTACCAGGACATCACACAAGCGATAAACACCCGATGGCACTATGTGCCACCATGCAGGTGAGTATCACAGTGGAGAGGTCGCAGAAACCGCGTTTAGCCTTTGGGCCATATTTATGGCCAGGAAATATTGCGGCCCCTGGCAAGAGCCAGGGTAGGGCTTCAAATAACGAAAAATTTCATCCTAAGAAGGACGAGAAGAGAAACATAAGCAGACTCAACAGAAAGAAACATACACACATTTTCCATGTACGAACAGGACACTGCAGGCTCAACTACCGCATGTATAAAATAAAGATTGTACATTCCCCACAGTGTGCCTGTCAAACAGTACCACACACACTTGAGCACATTCTGTAGACCTGCCCACTCTACCTACAACTTCGAAAAGACACCTGGCCTCAAGAGCAAAGTTTACTGAGCAAGCTTTGGGGAATCATACAGGACCTGCTGCTGACAAGAGAGTCTATAGAGACAAGCCATCTGATGGTCTCGTCTGAGCATACGAAATCGAACGCATAGAAGAAGGATATTCCTTTCAGCAACAATGCGGTTTTGTTGTTGTTGTACACTCTATTTCTTTTCTACCCCGTGGAATCCTTGTGATTTCCCAGATGGAATCCAGTCCACAATATTTGGCCTCAGCAACTTTTCTCAGCAGGGTTTTTTACTGGGAGACACATGATGCTAAATCTATATGCATATAGACCAATCAGCACTCAACATGTGATGACATCATTACGCTTTCCGCCTTTACATCCCATTAATTTATTATAGGTTTGGTCAGTTTGGAAGCTCTGCAAATTTTTTTTTAATTCGTTAATCTAAACTGCATCTTTTGACTGGAATGCAATAGAACAATTCTTAGAATTCCCTTGTGCACGAAGTAGACAATTACTGACATCCTACGTGATCTGAGCAGCAGGGAGAATTGGCTCATAAACAGCAGCCTGTCAAGAAAGCAGAGCTATTTTACTTTTGTTGAACATCATGATGGCCCAGAGATAACTGCAATGGAGGGTACAGTTTCTGGGAAAAGAGGTTAAGACCTCTGGAAGGTGGGTACCGGACGTTCAAGATGCACTGCTACAAAAGCGTATAATGCTAAAGAATTGGTTGAAGTTAGAGACTCGCGTGCTGTTAGGGCAGCGACGTTTATTAGTCGACCTGCTGATCGTTGATAGTCAATCATCCTTGCTGATCAGTCATCCATGATCATCAGTCACCTATGATGATCAGTCATCCATCATGATCAGTTATTCACGATCATTAGTCATACATGATCATCAGTCATACATAATCATCAGTCATCCAAGATGATCAGTCATCCATGATGAATGATGATGAGACAAGTGATTATTCTTCGCCCCAGAACAGGACACTATCGGCTTCGCAACAACATGTTAATCAAATTTAAAACTGGCCAATCAGCCATGTGTACATGTAAATTGGCACTTAAGGTAAGCGATCAAGTCCTCCAAGACTGTCCCAAATACAAGATATCAAGTGAAAACTGTCGGCCAAGAGAAGCACCAATGCAGACCAAAGATTCACAAGTCGCTGAGTGAATTACAAAAGACAGTGAAGGCTGCAACACGCCATCACCCCATACCGTGATAAAAATTCATGCAGCCAGCAGTGGGTTGCGATGGCGGTACTTCAGAATTACAAGTCGAACGTGCAACACTAAAGCCACGGACGCCGCAGTGTTTGCAATTACTGACTAATAATTTGGGAATCAACATCACAGCATGTCGGTCATACTGACAGATATTCCATCTCCTGCAGCAAATGTCTCAAGATGACTGCATTATCGGACTGGTGTACACTAAAAGGATACACAATACTTGATAATTAATGAAGAAGTCAAGAAAGATAAGGAAATCATTAGAATAGACCCATCCCCATGTGGGATCTGGGGCCCCATTGTGTGGAAGACAAGAATAGACCCACTGCCTCCCCAACAGGCATGTTGTTGCAATAGACTAATTTGGGTCTTTCTTAGCCAGAATGCATCTGCCTCCCGCCCCCAAACGGCAAAGAACATTCAGCTATACACACACAAAACCAGTAAATTCTATGTACATGCAAAACTCAGGCTCTGCCAGAAAGCCAGAGTTTAAATGGATGAGCAACCAGGACTTTCTGTTGTAGCTTAAGGTAATAAACAAAGGAAGAAGAAGAATAGATCCACAGCTACAAGACAAAAATCACAGAGAATCAATCATTTGAAGCAGCAAAAATGTACAAGAGAATCATTTAAAGAGTCCAACAACTACAAGGGTCGGAGAATCGCTAGAAAAGCTAAACACGTACACACACAATATAAGAGAATCATTAGAAATAGCGAGATCAAGTCATTTGAGTGCAAGTTCAAAAAGTGTTGAAACAGATGGTATCTAGAATAAGGCCTTGCCGGGATGCTTCTCTGTTTACATTATGGCCAATCCGGCCTTGTCTTTAACAGACAAGACGTAAGATAGCTCACATTATATTATACATTTACTACAAGAAAAGAATAACATTTTTAATGAAATAAATATTCAAATGAAAGGTCTTGGTTATAGAATAAAACATTCTTAGCCAGAAATCCTATGCACATTTAAACATTGAATATTCATTAGAAAAAAAAAAAAAAAGACTGAAGTTCATACTAGAGACAGCATTGCAGATATAGATAATTTACTTCAAGCAAAGAAAGAACAAAAGGATGATGATCAAAAAGCCTCAGCAAATAGACAAACATGAATTGAACCTTTCTTGACGACTCTTCCGCTACACAGAGCTCCCAACAGAGCAAGAAGAGCCAGACAGGTGATGGTAGACATGTCGGATCTTGTTCTGATGCTCAATCACCTCCGAACATTGAATCAGCAGCCGCAATCCCCTCGTCTACTACGCAAACAGTGGTCGCTTAATGAACACTCCAGGCTGTTTTTATGCCCCTCCGTTGCCAAGCACAGCAAATCTGCATGCATAATTATCATTAATTGCCATATTAACAGCGGTACCGGAACATGAAGTCTCAGGCACCTTGGGTTTGTTCCAACAGTTTTATGGAGACGTGAGTGGGGGAGGGGAGGGGGGGGGGGGGGGGGGGGGGGGGGTATTTTTTTCACATCGCCAGCACTTATGTAAAGAAGTTAAGTGACACCCCCTCCCCCAATCCCCCGTTTATGTATGCATTGAAGTTCTCAATTTTTTTTTAGTGTTTGTTAACAAAATTTGTATTATTTCGAAAAGATTTTTTTTTGCTGTTACATAATAATAAGAACATTAATCATCGTCAAACAGGATGACCTTTACAAAGCGACGATCTTTCCACGGCAGGCGTCAAAGTATACCTTTCTCTAGCCAGCTCTCTGGCCACGTGCTTTTAATGCCAACGCATTTTCAATGTCCTGTATCCTTCAACCCCTGTCTGGCCTTCCACAAACTGCAGCCTCCGTCTCCGTCTTTTCCCAGCCACCATGACGCTTGATGTGGCCAAAATACGTCAACTTTCGGGACTAAATGCTATTTATTCGCCAGTTCTCTTTGATAATCATTTCGTTTTGAATATCAATGTTTTTTTCTTTTCTTGATCCATGGTATTCTAAGAATTTTTCTATAACATTTCAATTTAAAAGATTCAATCTTTTTCCTGAGTGTAACATTAAAATGATAATTATAACATTAATAGTTTTAATTATCATTTGCTTTTTTTTTCTAGGAGACAAGTAACGACAGAACATAGCTCTTCTTAGAAGGAAACTTTTGCGGAATGATTTGTTCGAACAATATTAGTGTTACTCTTTCTTTGGAGTCCACACAGCCGGATGAGATCGGACTGAACGACCTGCATGATGTCCGTACAATACCCGCGGTATCGTTGAGGTACGGAGAGCAGGTACAACCGCATCACTGACCTGACTGGATATCGCCATGGTCGACGATTTTCATAAATAATTCGTCACAATGAAACACTGGGGTCTGGGATGAATGAAAGGTGCAATCAAAATGCCAGCAAAATACCAACACGTTGCCAACACGACACTAACACGATGCCAACACGGTGCCAACACGATGCCAACCCGGTGCCTACACATTTGTCCAAATTATTAAACAAAATAATTGTTTTGGCTATTTTTAACAATTTATTATATTTTTTGCCATAAGGCACATTCTATTAATAAACACTCTCAATATTGCTCACCTTAACAAGGTCTCTTGATCACCCTCACCCCACTTCCTATAAAAATCGGAGGGGTGGGTGCTCTGGACCCTAATCGCAATGTTCCACCCCCTCCCCCGTATAGGCGCCCTTGTCAGTCAACAATAGTGGCTTGAGTCAACAGCTTACATGACCTCCAGGATACTGACTCAAGGCTAATGCTGATTATAACTACAGTCAAACGTTTCCTCTTGTACTTTCTTCAATCTGTGACATTAGCACAATTATTAGCTGAGTCTGATCGTTAGCAGTCCTTGTTGACTTCCCACATTTTGTTCAATTATACAGAAAATAACCAGCAGCCAAAATGTGTTGGTTTTTAGGAACTGGCAGGAGATCAAAGAGTAAACTGGTGATTAGCATTCATAGTTAATGAGTCAGCCCATAGTTGCCCTGTTCCTGCGCCAACTAAAACTACACAGAATGTCCATACAAGTCCATTGTGGGGGAAAACATGGACAACTACCACAGATCTACACGAACAAGAGAAGTACATGAAACTAGGAACATACACGGAACAAGAGAAATACATGAGACTAGGAACATTCACTGAACAAGAGAAGTACATGAAACTAGGAACATACACGGAACAAGAGAAGTACATGAGACTAGGAACATACACTGAACAAGAGAAGTACATGAAACTAGGAACATACACGGAACAAGAGAAATACATGAGACTAGGAACATTCACTGAACAAGAGAAGTACATGAAACTAGGAACATTCACGGAACAAGAGAAGTACATGAGACTAGGAACATTCACGGAACAAGAGAAATACATGAGACTAGGAACATACACTGAACAACAAAAGTACACGACACAAGGAACATACACATAACAACAGAAGTACATGAGACAAGAAACATAAAAGGAATAGCAGAAGTATACGAGACAAGAAACATACACGGTACAACACAAGTACATTAGACAAGAGACATACAAGGAACAGCAAAAGTATATTAGACAAGGAACATACAAGGAACAGTACAGGTATACGAGACAAGGAACATACACGGAACAACAGAAGTACACGAGACAAGGAACACACACAATACAACAGAAGTACACGAGACAAGGAACATACAATGAACAGCAGAAGTTTACGAGACAAGGAACAGCACAAGTATACGAGACAAGGAACATACACGGAACAACACAAGTACATTAGACAAGGAACATGCAAGGAACACCAAAAGTATACTAGACAAGGAACATACAAGGAACAGCACAGGTATACGAGACAAGGAACATACACGGAACAACAGAAGTACACGAGACAAGGAACATACAATGAACAGCAGAAGTTTACGAGACAAGGAACAGCACAAGTATACGAGACAAGGAACATACACGGAACAACACAAGTACATTAGACAAGGAACATACAAGGAACTGCAGAAGTATACGAGACAAGGAAGGTACACGAAAGTGAGTACATGAGGTTAGAAAATCAAGAAAGATAACACGAAGTATGCGTGGGTATTAAAATTACCGAGATATGAAAAGAAAACAAGTCAAACAAGGTCAACAATAAATAAGTGTTTCAATAAATCTATTAGAACTTGCAGCTCTCAAAGTCATCACCGGATGTTGAGTAGGAAGCAGACACATCATCAGACATGATGGCATGTAAGCATTGTTGAGCGGTTAAAACCTCTCCTTGTGGTAAATGTTGAGTGCTTCAGGCAGGAACCACCTATTTGCTAACGTTGTTTCCTTCCCTCGGCACCGAAATCTCTTTGCCATCTGAGAAAGGAAATAATCACATAGTTTTTAGACCACGCATCGAAGGTGTGTGCTTTGCTGTGAAAAACAAATCGTCACGTTTAGCAGGCAACATAAAAAAAAAAAAAAGCTGTAAGTTATAATTGTGGTTTTTAGCAGTGCACGTCACTGAAAGCTTTGAAAAGGATTCCAGCAGTGTTAATGCGACCTAAGGAGACATGCCCAAGTACTGTCCCGATCAGTAGCGAAGTCGTCTACTGCTGAGCCAATGGGCTACCCAATTTTCTCCAGGTTATACAGGTGTGTTAAGAAACGAGCACGCAGATAGACAGGCCGGTTCTCTAGCACTTGGTGGTGAACTGATGTAGTAGGCATGTCAAACAGTTTCATGAGACCTCATGTGGTTTTACAGAAGAATGCTTTGAATACCTTGGACAGACATAAAAGAACAACCAAGAGGTTTTAAGAGAGGCGGGAACCCGAAGACAACTTATCACAGACATCAGAAGGAGACAGTCATAATTTTTCGGCCATGTTATGAGATGAGGAAAAATGGAACATGTGACCACTGGAAAGATCTGTGGAAGGAGGGATAGAGGAAGACAACGAGAGAAGATTATTGACAGTCTTGTTGCATGGCATGAACTGATACATGCTGCAGGAGATCGAAGATTGTGACAAGGCATGATCGCGCACGCTAGTCGGCAAGGTATTTGATGATAATGAGGGGGAAGAGGCTTTCCTGCGTTTATTTCCGCATGCAGAAAAGAATAAACACACCAGCACAGACATGCATGCCTCTAACAGTGAAAAACAGATGATGGACCCTGAATACTCACCTACAAAACACGCCATTCTGTTGCAGTGCTGTCTGCCATTAAAGCACCTGCAGCGTCCACAATCATCTCCTGTGGGTGCTCTATGTGGGTACACGTTCCCGTTGATTAGGCATGATCGAAACCGGGGTTCTTCGGGTGGAGATTCTACAAGGGAACAAACAACAAGAAGTATGGTATTAGAACAAGTTCATGAACAGAAAGTGGTGTGAATGAAAATGACGGAGAAATGACAATCATCATTATCATGTACATTGCCAGGAAGCGTATTCGCCTAATGTCTCGGAAGATCCTTGGTATTTTGAATCACTTCCACTGACGAAATTAAATGATGGCAGAGCTTGAGGCCGTCAAACGTCGGCTGCCTTCGTTTGTTAAATAATATGAATTTGTTCATGAGGATGTTGATATTATTCTTCCTACTGGATTTAAAACATTATCGGATTAGGTTTATTACTATACTAAGTGTTGCTTTGTCTTGTTTTGTAATGTAAGTATAATGAGCGCGTTTGTAAATAAAATTTCATTTCGTTGCAAATGATTATTATTACACATAGAATGATGCATGAATGAATAACTGTATGCATTCAGAAAGACTGGCAGGGCAGATGATTTAAAACGCCTGCGTGCCCATCAGCTGTCCCTTTGAAAATAAATTTCATTGTTTCGTTTGTTCGTTCGTTCTTCTACCGTTGACCTTTCCTCTCAGCACTGCGTTCGTCAATGCTTTTATTCTCATTTTGTGACCGAAAAACACTTATTGCTCCTCTCTCTTATAGTTGTATATAGTTTTCTAAAATCATTAGCCATTCTACGCAGTTAGGAGTCGCCGTGGCGTAGCGGCTAGACTAATCTACCTAGGCCAATACCCCACGTCGTTTCGGTTGGTCTACAGCCATGCTCCGCCAAATCACACAATTGCCCCACCGCTCCTTAATGATGATTTCTGTCGGAAACCTACCTGTTTCATGACATTGTAGGCGGAGTTAACCACCAAGACATACTGCTCTCATCACTTCTCAGACTAGCTAGCAGATCATTGTACTTTTCAAGCTTGTACAGGTGAAGGTCTTCTATTTGGGACTCGTACGGCACGCTCAGCTCTATCAGTATGAGTTAGCGCTCTGCCGCCCTTCTTCAGCCTAATCTTCCGGATTTGTTCCAGGTATTTGTAAACAAGGATGACGAATTTCGAATTCCTTGTACCTCAGCAAACCGCAGATTACTGAAGTTCACGAGAGCAACAGTTATAAGCCGGTTCAGTCTAGAATTATGCCGACAAAAGGACATGGTCTTTACCTTGCGCTTACCCTGATGAAATCGTTATTTTTGAATGCAGTCTATTCTGCGTTTTTGTTGGAAGGACTAATTTATTTGCTTAATTTTAATAGATTGTTACTGTAGTGAGCACCTGGCCAGATAAAGCAGGATATTACGGGCAATGAATTGTGCACTCTACTGTGTGTGTCGTCTGTGTTGAAATATAGATACCAGATTAATGTTTAGTAAAGTAAAGTGACCTACGGTGTAGATCAAAAACACATCACGGAATGCCGAGACATCATCAATCCTTGCCGAACAACACAAATTTATGCAGATTCAAAAACATCTCATTTAAAATTAAGCTACGACTACCAGGAACACTAGTTATTAGTATTGATACTGGGGTTGAGTCTACCACATCATTTAAAGAGTGTTGGTACTAAGTCTGATGTACCTCCTACAGCACCTACGTGTAAAACATGATGAATAAAAGACGGCGCCTATAGTGGGCACCGTTGCGTAACGCCAGAAGGCAAACATCTAATCGTAATGTACAGCACTTAAGTCTCTCCTAACTCTGAGAATTACAGATCGACATACTGAAAGGTCCTGTATTCTGCGAGAGACTCTAAATGCAAGAAATCTTGCGTGATTCCAAGCGGGCTGATCCAGTAGCTCACTTAACACCTGACAAAAGAACAAGGGACACAGAAACAATACGAGTACCTCTCTTGACGACACTCGCACTGCACAGCGCTCCCAACAGAGCAAAAAGAACCAGGCAGGCAATAGAAGACATGTCGGATCTTGTACTCTAGCTCAGTCAATTCCTCAGAATTACTTAAGCAGCTTCGTTAAACTGTCAACAAACCAACACAAGTGTCGCCTTCTTCAACCACAGAGTGTATTTATCTCCTTTTCACTGGAAGATTCAACAAATCAAGATAAATCATCGCCACTGTAAACTAGAACGGCATTTGTGGCTGAACGTGGGTCTCCTATCTCGCATGACCTTCAATTTTCATAATCATCTTTGAGTCTATTTACAAGGACTATCAAAGGGTAGCTCTTGAACGTTGCCCAATCTGTGGCAGTTGTAATGTCATTATCTGAGTGTGGTTAGCGCTAATGACAGTTGGCAACTTTTCCCTACATCTCAATGACACGCCACTAACCAGAAATGAGCTATCACTTGAAGTGTGGTACAGTCAGAAATGGCACAGAGGCCAGAAACTAATGATAAAAATAACGAGCTTTTTATGATAATTATATTTTCTATTGTGTTATTGGGACGCTTAAATGGTTGAGTTATTGTCAAATTGCCTCATACCGTAAAGGTCAGGCCTCTCACAGGCAGCCGCCAAATTAACATACTTAGTCAAGCGCAGGGCAAACTAACACAAAATATTGCGAAACGCTTGATTGTTCGCTGATGCTTATTCTACTTCACTTTAGCGGTCACGAGCTGCAAACAGTTCTGGTTGTTCATCCACCTCTGGACATAAGCCTGTTTCCACAATGTGAACTGTATGTTCAAATACGTTTAACAGAATTGGCTTACTGGGAGACACACTGCTGGTTCCTTGTCTCTCTGGAAGACACGCTCCGGCTTCGGACAAAGGCTCTGTATTTAGTCGCCTTTGAGGAAAGGCTTATTGGGAGGGGAATATTTTATCTCTCTCTATCAGAGACAACTGATACTTTGTCTCCTCAACTAGAGATATCTGTCATTTAATCTCCCTCTACCAGAGATTGCTGATATTTTATCTTCCTCTACCAGATATAGCTGCCGTTTTAACTCCCTTAACGTAGATAGCTGATATTGCATCTCCTTCTACCAGAGATAGTTGATGTTTTATATCCCTCTAACAGAAGTAGTTAATTTGTTATCTCCCCCTACCCTACCAGAGATAATTGATGTTTTATCTCCCTCTACCAAAGAAATCGGATGTTTTATCTCCCTCTAAGAGACATAGCCGATAGCCTAACTCCCTCTACCAGATATAGTTGATGTTTTATCTTCATCTTACAGAGATGGCTGATTTTTTATCTCTCTTTACCAGAAATAACATATTTGATCTCCCTCTACCAGATATGGTTAACATTTCATCTTCTTCTACCATAGATAGCTGATATTATCTCCCACTACCAGAGAAAGCTGATACTTTGTCTCTTCAACCAGAGATGGCTGATGTTTTATCTCCCTTTACCAGAGATTGCTGATTTTTGATCTCCTTTTACCAGATATAGCAGATGTTTTATCTCCCTCTACCGTAGATAGCTGATATTTCATTTCCTTCTACTGGAGATAGTTGATGTTTTATCTCCCTCTACCAGAGATAGCTAATTTTTTTTATCTTCCTCTACCAATGATAGTTGATGTTGTCTCTCCCTACAAGGTATGGTTGGTGTTTTATCTCCCTCTACCAGAGATAGCTGATATTTTTTCTCCCTTCAGCAGAGATAGCTGAAGTTTTATCTACCTCTAAAAGAGACAGCTGTTGGTTTATTTTCCTCTACCAGAGATAGTTGATGTTGTGTCTCTCTCTACCAGAGATAGTTGATGTTTTATCTGATATGGCTGATATTCTGTTCCCCTTTACCAGAGATTGCTGATATTTGATCTCTCTCCACCAGAAAAATTCAAATTTTTATCTCCCTCTTTTAGAGATAGTTGATATTTCATCTCTTTTTACTAGAGATAGCTGTTATATCTCCTTCTACCAGAGATAGTTGATGTTTTATCTTTATTCACCTAAGATAGTTGATGTTTTATCTTTATTTACCTGAGATAGTTGATGTTTTATCTCCCTCTACCAGAGATAGCTGATGTTTTATCTATATCTGTCAGAGATAGTTAATGTTTTATCTCCTTCAACTATATATATTTTGTGTTTTATCTCCCTCTACCAGATAGCTGATATCTTATCTCTGCCTTTGGAACCTCTAGTGGAGCATAGGTCCTTAACCAACCCCCGACAAGTTGTTCTTTTCTTCGCTTTCGCATTCAACTCTCCCCGTGTCCTCTCCGTCTTTATTTTAAACTTGATTCTCTAGCTTCCTTCTCCATGTTTTTTTCCGCTTCATTTATTTATTTTTAGGTAAAAGGAGGTTCGTCGACGATCTGGACTCCGTTTGGCTTTCTCCACATTGTGTCATACTTCTTCTTTTAAAAGAGCTTCACCTCATCTTAGTTGGCTGAGTTTTTTCTGTTTCTTCAGAATGAAGGTCTAGTAATGTATTTAGTATCCCAAACCTCAACCTGAACAGAACAATTCATTGAGAGTCCTCTTTCCATTGGCTACTTAATAGATCTCGCACAAAGACCTGTATTGTGACGTGCAAATCAAATCCAATAATAATCGCCCGTGTGGGTTCCGGGGCCCTATTGTGGGGAAAACAAGAATAGACCCAGTGCCTCCCCAAAAGCATGTCGTAAGAGTCGACTAACTGAGGAGCTTCCTTTGAAGTCGGAGTGCATCTGCCTGAGAGCCAAGGAACCAACAGAATGCATTCAATTGAATC
>CAJHNH020006290.1:75000-82500 GCA_905116865.2 Candidula unifasciata | reverse complement strand
CTATTCCAAATAATAGCATCAGCGTATCCAAGGTTGTTTGTATTACGTCGCTGAATAGATTCCTCATAAACAGCTTGCACGGATTTGCTTCTATTGTATGTTTTGTTAGTTTATGTTATGTTGTGCATTGACCCCTGATTAGTTTTGACGTGATGTAGAAGGGGTCAGGTAGATGTGTTTTTATCTTTCCTTTTTCATGAAAACTGCTGTTGTCATTGAGGATAAAGGTGGACGTACAACTGCAGAGCGTCTGTCTGTCTCTCTGACATTTTATTTCTTACCTGTCTTCTCTCTCTCTCTCTCTCTCTCTCTCTCTCTCTCTCTGTGTGTGTGTGTGTGTGTGTGTGTGTGTTTGTGTGTGTGTATATATATATATATATATCTCAGTCAATATACTTGTCTGACATACGGATAAAATCTACACCCGACTGACAGGTAACACTCTGAAAAGTTTTTTTTGTTTCCAGCTAGGTTTTGATGTTGCAAATTCTCTATTACTGTACACAAAGTCTAAGCTAAGTGCTTGGTGTGAAACTGTGAGCCGGGCATTTATTATGGACTGGGATTTTTTTCCACTCCTTTTATTGTGCCCGTGCCATGTTGTTTTCTGCGCTAAAATGGCGAGTGGCCGATTGCATTTTGATTTGCGTGTACTCTGAGGGTGTCATGTTGGATTTTGAGAAAAACCGTTTTTACGCCGCCAGGAAACTTCACGTCTGGTGTTGTACCCTTGGTGTTTGGACTTCTGAAAAGCTGCTTTGTGCATTTTTACTTTGCGTGTGCAATTTTCAATATTTTCCTGCGGCTGACAGGTTTTTCACCAGGATCAAATGGGACAGTGAAGGCCATTCCACTGGCACAGAAGTGGAGCTGTTATACAACCACATGTCTGCGGTAATGTTAGATCTTATACAACACCATGTCTGAGGTAATGTTAGATCTTATACAACCACATGTCTGAGGTAATGTTAGATCTTATACAACCCCATGTCTGAGGTAATGTCAGATCTTATACAACCACATCTCTGAGGTAATGTTAGATCTCATACAACCACATGTCTGAGGTAATGTTAGATCTTATACAACCACATGTCTGAGGTAATGTTAGATCTTATACAACCACATGTCTGAGGTAATGTTAGATCTTATACAACCACATGTCTGAGGTAATGTTAGATCTCATACAACCACATGTACTGTTGAGGTAATGTTAGATCTTATACAACCACATGTCTGAGGTAATGTTAATGTTTGATCTTATACAACCACATGTCTGAGGTAATGTTAGATCTTATACAACCACATGTCTGAGGTAATGTTAGATCTTATACAACCACATGTCTGAGGTAATGTTAGATCTTATACAACCACATGTCTGAGGTAATGTTAGATCTTATACAACCACATGTCTGAGGTAATGTTAGATCTTATACAACCACATGTCTGAGGTAATGTTAGATCTTATACAACCACATGTCTGAGGTAATGTTAGATCTTATACAACCACATGTCTGAGGTAATGTTAAATCTTATACAACCACATGTCTGAGGTAATGTTAGATCTAATACAACCACATGTCTGAGGTAATGTTAGATCTTATACAACCACACGTCTGAGGTAATGTTAGATCTTATACAACCACATGCCTGAGGTAATGTTAAATCTCACCCAGCTAATAATGACTTCACTGACTGATCTCATAAAGCGTCCAGTTTTACAAGGACTATTAGTTGAGTAAACTACTGGACGTATATTTGCCTAGAGAAACCACACAACAGCCAGGGACTGTTGGGGTTGGTTCTGCAACGTCCTGCAAAGATTACCCAACTAACCATTAGTTGATGTTTATATTCATAAGTTTGTTTGAAAGTTCATTTTCATCTCTGACGTGGCTGAAGGAAACAAATCCTCTTTCCTGGCTGGCAAGGAGTACCTGCACATGAAGAGAACCAACGATCCGTGTGGCAGGTGTTACTGTTATGATGGAGGGAATTACTGCACCAAGAAGCCATGTAATCAATAAAACAGGTGAGAGTTCGTGATTCCCTTTAATTCAGGTTGCAGGCTGCTCTAAACACCAATACGTTTGAGATCTTCTTCTTCTTCTTCTTCTTCTTCTTCTTCTTCTTCTTCTTCTTCTTCTTCTTCTTCTTCTTCTTCTTCTTCTTCTTCTTCTTCTTCTTCTTCTTCTTCTTCTTCTTCTTCTTCTTCTTCTTCTTCTTCTTCTTCTTCTTCTTCTTCTTCTCTTTCTTCTTCTTCTTTTTCTTCTTCTTCTTCTTTCTTCTTCTTCTTCTTCTTCTTCTTCTTCTTCTTCTTCTTCTTCTTCTTCTTCTTCTTCTTCTTCTTCTTCTTCTTCTTCTTCTTTCTTCTTCTTCTTCTTCTTCTTCTTCTTTCTTCTTCTTCTTCTCTTTCTTCTTCTTCTTTCTTCTTCTTCTTCTTCTTCTTCTTCTTCTTCTTCTCTTTCTTCTTTTTCTTCTTCTTCTTCTTCTTTCTTCTCTTTTCTTTTTCTTTTTCTTCTTTCTTCTTCTTCTTCTTCTTTCTTCTTCTTCTTCTTTCTTCTTCTTTCTTCTTCTTCTTCTTCTTCTTCTTTTCTTCTTCTTCTTCTTCTTTCTTCTTCTTCTTCTTCTTCTTCTTTTCTTCTTCTTCTTCTTCTTCTTCTTCTTCTTCTTCTTTCTTCTTTCTTCTTCTCTTCTTCTTCTTCTTCTTCTTCTTCTTCTTCTTCTTCTTTCTTCTTTCTTCTTTCTTTTCTTCTTCTTCTTTCTTCTTCTTCTTCTTCTTTCTTCTTCTTCTTCTTCTTCTTCTTCTTCTTCTTCTTCTTTCTTCTTCTTCTTCTTCTTCTTCTTCTTCTTCTCTTCTTCTTCTTCTTCTTCTTCTTTCTTCTTCTTCTTCTTCTTCTTTCTTCTTTCTTTTCTTCGTCTTCTCTTTCTTCTTCTTTTTTGCGTTCGGTTTCGTATGCTCAGATCAGACCAGCAGGTGGGTTGCCTCTATGAACTCGCATGTCAGTAGCAGTTCCTTCGTGGTTCCCCATAGCTGGTTCTGCACACTTTGCTCTTAAGGCCAGGTGTCGTTTCGAAGTTGTATTTTGTGTGGGCAGGTCTGCAGAATGTGCTCAGGAATGTGTGTTTATGGTCCTGTTTGACAGGCACAATGTTGGGATGTGTACAATCTTTATTTTATGCCTGTGGTAGTTGAGCCTGCAATGTCCTGTCCGTAGACGGAAAGTTGTTGCATGTTGCTTTCTGTTGAGTCTGCAATGTCCTGTCCGTAGACGGAAAGTTTTTGCATGTTGCTTTCTGTTGAGTCCGCTGACGGGGTCTTGTGGATGTTTGAGATTAAACAGGATCTAGCATGTTCTACAAAATCTGGCGAATTAAGCTAGCAGTGCTCTCACCAGGTCTGGTCATAATCCTGTTTGTGAGTGAAAAAAAAAACGGGGGGGGGGGGGGAGGGGCTTAAACGGTGTGGGGGACTGGCTACTTTGACGTGTTTGTCTGCGTATGTGTGTGTGTGTGTGTGTGTGTGTCAGTGTGTGAGCACGAATGTAAATATGTGTGCTGTGTGTGTTTATATGTACGTGTCTGTGTGTGTTTCTGTATTTTTGTCTGAGTGTGTGTGTCTCTGTGGGAGTGTCCGTGTGTGCATGTGTGTGTCTCCATGCATGACTGTATTTATGACTGTATGTTTGTATGTGTGTATGCCTGTATTATGAATGTATGAATGTATGTATGTATGCCTGTATGTTTGTATCTTTGTATGTATGTTTGTGTGTATGTATGCCTGTGTGTATGTGTGTATGCATGTTTGTTTGTATGTTTGTGTGTATGTATGTATGCCTGTATGTGTGTATGTATGCAATGTATGCATGTATGTGTGTGTAAGTGAATGGGTGAGCGTGTGTATGTGGGTGTATGTATGCACGCGCGGGTTTTTGCATGCACTTTACAACTCATGCTTTTGTGTTCTTTTATAATATTCATAATATGCATATCATCATATGATCATAACATGCTTTATTAGTAAAATACAATTGCTGTGTGAAAGATGGTTGACTGGAAGGGCCGAATGTAAGACGGGCCTGCGTGCCCAATTTGTGACCCTTCGAAAATAAGTTCGTTCGTTCGTTCGTTCGTTCAAGACAATAGTACCGGCTCAGTCTCCAATAGTGACAGTTCTATATTCTTGCATCTGAATAGACTGGGACATGATCAGCTTTATTAACTAGGTACTGGGTTGAGCAAAGGATCTGTTTCAACCTCTTCAGGTGCCCTGGGCATATAGGACTAAACCTATATTTTATAATCCAACCAACACTCGGTAGGTGATTCTGTCAATGTCACAAGGGCCGCTTTTACTTCTCAGGACTATTCTCGGCTTCCATTTAAGGCAGGGTCGACCTGGTAGCCAAGATCGTGTTTTTAAAAATAATGTCGGCTTCGATCAGATTTGAACCCACTACCTTCCGATCCGCAGGCGAGCGTCTAGTCGCTACACCACTGCGGCTTTCCAGATACCTGGTAATTATTGTACAATTTCTATGGACTTTTAAAACAACTCACAGATAGGAAAATTCCACGTCACTTTTTTGATTAACTAAAAAGTTAAAGTTTGGAGAATAAACTTCATTATCCATATAATTAGGTCTCTCTCGGCAGAACTGGGCTCCTACTTAAAGGGTCGCAAAAAGCACCAATTATGTAGCTTCAATGACTAGAATATTTAATTATTAAGCACTGCATACCACAATTATAGCACCTGGAGTTAGGCTAACTGTATATTGTTGCCTGAATTCTACAACCGTGCTTTTTTTTTTTTTTTTTTTTCCAGATGAAAAACCCATTCAGTTTTGTCACTGACAAGACGGATGCCAGACTTCACTGACGCATGTGGGAAATTACTCTTAACTTTTTTAACTGTTTAGAGTTTTTTGGTCACCAAAGGAGAAATAATCAGAGATGAGAAAATAAATCACGCATATTGATTTTGTTGTTTGATGTTTTAATGTTTTGTTTCGTCGTAAAAGTGAGAGCTCCACAACATACCGGCTCTAGAAGGGAGAGCTCCTTCCCGTAGTTTGGGGTAGACAGTGATACGAGAGAGTAGAAGAGAGAACGAACGAACTTTATTTTCAGAGCTACCCATGCAAGAGAAAGAAAGAGAGAGAGAGAGAGAGAGAGAGAGAGAGAGAGAGAGAGAGAAAGAGAGAGAAAGAGAGAGAGAGAGATGAGGATAGAGGAGGGATAAAAGAGAGGAGTATGGGGCTAGAGAGAGAGAGAGGGAGAGCGAGAGAGAGAGAGAGAGAGAGAGAGAGAGAGATAGAGAGAAAAAATAACTGTAGTGCTAAAGAAAGAAGGGGTGTGAGGTTAGACAGAGAAGCTGTGTGGCGTTAGAGAGGGAAAAGGGTTCCAAACTCCCATCTCTCACACAGCATTTGTATTTTATCCATAAAGCATCTTATGTTCATGTAATATAATGCATTTAAGGAATATCAAGTAAAAAAAAAAGCATGGGTGGTAAAATATGTGGGTATGCTTGCGCGCGAACACACACACCCACATACACACGCAAAAAAACCCATTTCGTTCCACTTACAACAACACACACACACACACCACAAGGCACCCAAGAAACACATAAGTCCACATAACAAGCCGAACATCTGCACAACATACTTCACATAAACATACATAATACATACATCACATACCATACAATACATTACATACAATACAAACATACAGACATACTACATAACATACATACAACATACATAACAACATATCATACATAACCTACATACATATATCACATAACATACATACATAACATAATCCATACATACATAAATACTACATAAACATTAACAATACATAAAAACATACATAAAATACATACATACATAATAAAAACATACATACATACACACCATACATACATACAGATCATACATACATACATTACATACATACATACATACATACAGACATACATACATACATACACCATAACATACATAATACATACATACAGATTTACATACATACATACATACATACATACATACATACAACATACATAATACATACATACATAATACATACATACATACATACATACATACACCATACAGACATTAAATACACTACATACATACATTACATACATACATACTATTACATACATACCATAATACAAGACATAATTCACATACATACATACATACCATACAGACATTAACATGCATACATAACATACATACAGTTCATACAGACATACATACATACATACATACATACATAAATAACATCAACCCCATAAACATTCATTACATAACATACATACCATACATATCATACATACATACATACTTCAACATAACATACAAATTACTACCGACATTACACTACCATAACATAACATAACATACATACATACAGACATAAGACACATAGCTACATACATACCTAACATTAACAGACATAATACATACATTAAGACATAACATAATACATACATAAATGAACAGACAGACATCATACATACATCACATACAAACGATACATACATAACATACATCAGCATACATACTACATACTAACATACTAAACACACATACCTATCATTACATACTACATACACACCACACCCACACACACACCACACACAACACAGTACACACACACACCACACCAATACACACATTACATATCATACAGAATACACACATACATACATACAGATACATTACATACATACATACAGACATACATATCATACATACATACAGTACAATACATACTTACAGACATACATTCAACATACATACAGACATACATACATAAAACACATAAACAACTATCACAGTACATACCAATACATACATACATTAATACATACATACATACAGTAAATACAATACCTAACATACATACATACATACCATAACAGACATAATACATACAGACATCACATACATACATAATAACATACATACATACAAACATACATACATACATACATACTTCATACATAATACATACATACATTACATACCTAACTATACATACATACATACATACATACACACATACACACATACAAACACATACATACATACATACATACAGACATAACTACATACATAGCATACATAACATAATACATACATACATACATACATACATACATAACATACATACATTACATACATACCATACATACATACATACATACATACATTACATACATACATACTACATACAGACATACATACATACATACATACATACATACAGAAGTAAACATACATACATACATTACACACACACACACACACACAACACACACACACACACACATCACCACACACACACACATCATACCATACATACATACATACATAACATACATACATACATACAGACATACATACAATACATACATACATACATACATACAGACATACATACATACATACATACATACATACATACATAACATAA